>NW_021024878.1:1463163-1499604 GCF_004153795.1 Camellia sinensis | reverse complement strand
ATTATCCCAATTAATCAAACGGTGTAATTAGGTCATTTTCCATAATTACCATTTCAACCCTTAGGTCCCATTTTCATCAATGATTCAACATTTATTCCATTTCTCTATGCCAAACATGCATATAGGTTTATTATGAGTAAAACCCCAACTTTCGTAAAATTGCACAAAAGCCCCAAACTTTCACCAAATTACCAAACCAAACCCAACATCTCAAAATACTAAAATTTAAAGACAAAATCCATAGAGAGGAGTAGGATATCCCTACCTCGAAGTTTGAGCCAAAAAGGAGATGAAGACCCGAAGACCAACGTGCTCCAAATCCAAACTTTTTCAGATTAAATCAAAGCCCTCAACACCCTCTATCTATTTAACAAAGGCCCTAGGTTAGATACACACTCTAGGGAGATCAATTCTTAGAGAGAGTGTAAGTTTAGAGAGAGAGTGTGTCGGATCTAGGTTTTGAAAGAAAAAGGGAGTGAAAAAGTGATGTTAAAAATCGCTACTGTCCACTGATATAAAACACGCTCGCTCGAGCGAAGCCTTGGTCGCTCAAGCGACCAGACACAGAAACTCTCGCTCGAGCCAAGAAGTTCTCGATCGAGCGAAGAAAAACCCAGACCGCTCGAGCGATGGAAGCTCGCTCGAGCCAAGAAAGGCAACTCTCAGGTCCAGAACCAGACGCAACACTCGCTCGAGCGAAGCCATCCTGGCTCGACCCACCAGACACGAACCTCACTCTCGCTCGAGCGACAAACTCCTCGCTCGAGCGAAGGGCCAAAAATCTGGGCAGCAACACTAGGCTCCCAAACACAACCAACCTGTAACAAACCTGCCCAACACATCCTATAACTCAAATACGAAGAAAAAGGGTGCAAACAAGATAATAAACAACTACCAACATCCACGGACACATGTCCAGATCACTGTACAACAAGGGTAAACCCGGGATCGCTATATCCATGGGAGATTAAAAGGAGGTATTTGACTACTCAACATTCATTTCCTCACTTTGATCAATACAGATACATCTATGAGCAGATCCTTGTCGATATTGCCTCTGTTGATTTCAAACATACTCTAGCTGAGCCCAATCGCACAGCTAGTCCCATTAATTACAGCAAAGCTACTATCCAGCAGATTTTACCGATGCCAGCCTGGGGCATGCATCCTCATGTTACCCGTACTCTTGAGATCCGTAATAAGGAATCTCGTTACAACTATTGGGATTATATTAATGCTTTTTCTCAAGCCTTTTATTATATGAATTCCCCACGGAACCATTCTTGGTTTATTCGTGTCCTTCCCGACCTTTTACAAAACGATCTCCCCAACTGGTTTCTCGTTTGGTGGGATAAGTTTGGTATCCAAATTGATGCATTTCCAGACGATGTTCGCACTGCATTCAAAGAATGGCAGGTTGCATACAGTCACCTTCCAGGCTACAAGGATATATCTATGTCCAAATCTACAGTCCATTTTGTTATTCGCTTTGGTATCCCCTGGATTTGGAAATGGGATTTCCAATGTGACTTCCAGAATAAAATTCCTCGTTTAAAAAGAGTTTTCTTTTATAAATGGTGGAATAAGATGGATGACCCCAAACCCCATCAGGATTTACTCCAGAAAATTAAAAGCCATACACAGGCCTGCTGGGATGCTGTTCCTAAGGCTATCCCAGCTGCACCTCCAGTTCAGAACCCTTTTGTCCAAATTCAAAATGAATTAAGGCAAAAATTTCCAACACTTTCAGAATCTGAATTAATCATCAAATGTATGGATTTTATGAAAGAACAATTTCTCTAATTTTTTTGCCGAGATGATATCAGTATGAAGTCTGGTACCAGTCATGGCGATCCAGAAGAAGAAGGTCATACCGACCCCTATGATGATGACAATACATTGGCAGGAGAATCACAAAACCCAAACGACGAAGACACAAACCCAAATCTTGGTGATTTTTGGGATTCTCTCACGGGCATTATTGCAGAAAAGATGGCACATGAAAAAGACAGAAAAAGAAAAGGAAAAGAGGAATAATACACCTCTTTGTCTTCCATTCATCCAGCATCCCTTTCCAGCTCCACAAGACTCCAAGTCTGCTTTCGGCCAAAAGCAGATTCTTTTATCTGCCTAATCCTCCAGCTGTCCATCTGCCGACAATTCAAGATAAGGTAATCAAGAGGAGATAAGATGCTCGACTCCAAACCAACCAGGGCACGCCACTTGTCTCGCTCATCCTTACCATTTACTTTTTATTTCTATTTAAGGGATGCCTCACCCTTGTTGAAGGCACGCTTTTCTTTCTTTGTTTTTCAGTTTTATAAGTGTGTACTCTCTCCCTCTCTCTCTCTCTCTTCAGATTGTAAAAATCTAATCCAAGTTTGGAAGTATAATAATATTGCTGTACTGATTGTAAGTATCTCTGTCCGTATTTCCTTTTAAATGTATGTCTGTATATACTCTTGCTATTATAAATGAAATTTTAGATTTTCATATTGAAAGAAAAATAATTTTCTAAATAATTATTTATCTATTTGGCCTAATGACCCTTGGGGTCTCAAGCAATTAGAAATCTGTGATCAGCAGATTGAACAGACCAGATTACGGTTATAGGAACAAATTTGCCTTTTGGCTACGGCCGTTAGGCCTCCCCCTCAAGGACAGTAAAGCATGAGACCATAGATGACATAATTAGGATAAAATAAAACTAACTATAATTAATACTATTCCTGGTTAAGTGCTTAATGATGGATAGAACAGTGTTAGAGTTAGTGGGACGTCACCCAAGTCGCGTAGAGGTTAGACCAGTAGCAGTGATTGCGGTTAGGTCATTCTCATAAGTCGTTGACAGACGTGCTAGCTTTACCCTGTGTCAAGCACCATTGTTGGTATCAGAGCCACGTTTAATGTTAATTATAGTTAGTTTTATTTCATTTTAATTATACATATATGGTCATCATACAACTCTATGTCTACCACTCATGAAGAAGATGTTAATACAGTAGCCAACACAGTGGCCAATATAGTTGCTTCTACATCAGAAGCCAGATAATTAGTTGCTTATCAAGATGTCAAGGAGGCACTTGATAAGTGGACCATACCAAAAGTAAAACCAGATACCATCTCAAGCAAGATCACTTCATACTTCCCATTTGATACACATTTTAGTGCTGTATCAATAATCATGTAAAAACACTTCAATATAATAAGCACACATAAAAATGGTGCTAATGGAGTCCATCCCCTATCTCCTCCCAAACGAAAATCCGGTTTAGAGGTCCATCCCCTATCTTCCCCTAAACAGTGGAGTACATCCTCTATCTCCTCCCAAACAATATGCATATGCAATGCTCAATCAATACATGTAATTTCTGTATTAATTCAATAGTCTAAATTTATGACTTAACAAATTGATTAGTTTCAATTTTCCCTAATCCGCATGCGATGTCTACAACAAGCACGACTATCCTCCACCGATAGCCCCAAACAGTTATTTCTAGACTCGAAAAATAAATATACCAACAATTCAATAGGCGAGTGATTTACTTTATCCAACTACACCATTTAATCAATAAATTCCCCAATTTCATGGGTTTAACCAAATTTCCCTAATTTTCCTTAAATTAATTACTCCAATCAATTTAGCAATTTAACTAGGTTTTGTTCCCAAAATTATCAAAGTGTCCCCAACCTATCAAAATACCAAACTTAGAACAAAGCTTATAGAATAGAGTAGGAAATCCCTACCTTGAAGATCACAACTAAAATAGAGAAGATGGAGATGATGATCCAAAATCCAAAGTGCTCCAAATCCTCTCTTTTTCAGATTAAAAGAAAGATCTCGTGAAGCTCTACCTTTCTTCCAAAGGAACTAGGGTAGAAGACCACAAGGAATAGATCAAATCTTAGAGAGAAGGTGAGAGTAGAGAGAGAAACTCTCAAATGGCGGTTTTTAAAGGTTAAGAAAGAAAAGGTAGGTCAAAAAGTGATCCAAAAAGTGAAATCACGGACTGATATAATCGACTTTACGCTCGAGCGTAGAAAGCCCCGCTCGAGCGTAAGACACAGAATCATGCTCGAGCGTGAAGAAAGCCGCTCGAGCGTCGATTGCACCCTTCCAGAAGTTTTGCAGGCGCTGCACCCGCTCGAGTGTCAAACTCCCCGCTCGAGCGGAGGAACAAAACAAGGGATCACGCTCGAGCGTAAAAACTACCGCTCGAGCGGAAGAACTGCAGAGCAAAATACTGGGAGATGGAAAATCCCGCTCGAGCGTCAAAACTCCCGCTCGAGCGGAGAAGCAACAACGAAGGGCCCGCTCGAGCGTTAAAACCTCCGCTCGAGCGTGAAGGCCAAAATCTGGGCATCACCTATTGGCATCACTATCAACCAACCTGTAACAGACCCGTCCAACACAACCTATAATTCAAATACTAAGAGATTAAAGGACAACAACAACCAATAAGTAATGACAGGATCCACGGAACCTAAGTCCGGATACAATAATCTAAAGAGAAAAGACCGGGGTCGCTATAAATTGGCTATCCCCTACAGTCGATATATCTATGGCCAGCTCGTAGGTATTATCACTGATGAAGGACTTGCTTTATGCAATGACCTTAAATTACAGCAACAAATGAAACACCAATATCTTACAGGAAGAAAAGAATTAGGTGAGTTTTGTGAACAATTTGCCTATGATACAAAGTTACATTATCCTCACAAACCAAAAAGACAAAAAATTGGAAAATCTTCAAAATATTATTCCAAAAAATCCAGAAAACATAAATATGTTAAAAATCCAATTCAGCCACAAATACCTTCAAAAGGTAAACAAAAATATTCCAGAAAAAAGCCATCTAAATCCATAATTAAATGTTATAAATGTGGGCAGATAGGTCATTATGCCAATCGTGGTAGATCTAAAATATAACAGAAGCTTAATGAACTATCATTAGATGACAATATCCAGCAACAGATTCTCAGAATGCTTTCTGATGAATCAGACACTTCTTCTGATAATGAAGATGAAATTGCAACTTTATATTCTTCAGATTCTGATAATGAATCGGATCATTCTCCAGAAATTTGTGAATGTAAAAATCACATAAATCAGATATCTGATGAAGTCAACTATTGGAAAGCCATAGTTGAAATGAATGGACTTGATATTGGAGGACCCAGTATCAATGTTCTTACCGAAGAAGAACAGAATATGATTACTTTTGCTGATCAAGTTTCTAATCCAAAAATGAAATTAAAATTCTTAGAATTATGTTTACAGCATCAGAAGAAGGAAGAAATTCTTCCTCCCCAACATTACAGTATGAAAGAAGTTTTTCAAAGACTTCAACCTATTGCTGAAGAAAAACCTTTAACAATCCAGGATTTAAAAATGGAAGTAAATGCTTTAAAAATTGAAATTAAACATTTACAAAATTCCAATATCACTATTAATTCTGAAATTAAAAAGATTAATAGTAAGATACAGAATAAAGAAAAAGGAATTCAAAATGAATCTACTTCTGTTTCAGAAACTAATGAGCCTGATTATCTCATGCTCATGAATTCAGTTACTTTTCAGAAATGGTATATTAGAATTGCTTTCATGATAAAACCAGATTTTATTATCAAAGATGCTATTGCCCTTGTAGATAGCAGTGCTGATATGAATTGTATTCAGGAAGGATTAATTCCTACTAAATACTTTCATAAAACAACCCAATCACTTACAAGTGCAAGTGGTAATTCTTTATACATTCAGTATAAACTTCCACAAGTATTAATTTGTAATCAAGGATTATGTATTCCTACTTCTTTTGTTCTCATCAAGAACATGTCTCAAGCCATAATCCTAGGAACACCTTTTCTGTGCTTACTTATGCCAATTTCTAAAATTGATTCTATTGGCATACATTCAACCTTAAATAATCAGCCGATTATTTTCGAGTTCATTACAGAACCCTACACAAAAGAATTAGATCAAATTAAGGATCTAGTAAATTTCAAAGAAAAACAAATTAATTTCTTACAAAAAGAAATTAGTTTTTTAACTACAGAACAAAGACTCCAGCAGTCTTCCTTTCAGCAAAAAATTAAATCACTTGAACAAGAATTTCAACATGAAATTTGCAATGATATTCCAAATGCTTTTTGGAATAGGAAGAAACACATAGTTTCTCTTCCTTATGAACCAGGTTATGATGAGCAGAAAATCCCCACTCGCGCTCGCCCTAGTCAAATGAAAAAAGAGTATTTAGAACTCTGCAAAACAGAAATTAATACTCTTCTCCAGAAACAGCTCATCAGATCCAATCGATCTCCTTGGAGTTGTACAACCTTTTATGTAAACAAAAATGCCGAAATAGAAAGAGGTGTGCCAAGATTGGTCATTAATTATAAACCTCTTAATGAAGCCTTACAATGGATAAGGTATCCAGTTCCCAATAAAAAAAGATCTGTTAGATCGCTTACAGGATGCGGTCATATTTTCTAAATTTGGCATGAAATCAGGATATTGGCAAGTCCAAATTGCTGAATCAGATAGATACAAAACTCCTTTTACAGTCCCCTTTGGGCATTTCGAATGGAATGTCATGCCATTTGGTTTGAAAAATGCACCATCTGAATTCCAGCATATTATGAATGATATTTTCAATCCTTATACAGAATTTTCCATTTGCTATATTGATGATGTTTTAATTTTTTCTTCATCAATTGATCAGCATATGAAACATCTTAACATTTTTAAGCATGTTATCATCATAAATGGATTAGTGGTATCTGCATCAAAAATGCAACTTTTTCAGACAACAATAAGATTTTTAGGCCATAATATTCATAATGGCACTATTATTCCTATTAATAGAAGCATGGAATTTGCCTCCAAATTTCCAGACGAAATTAAAGATAAAACTCAATTACAGAGATAAAACTCAATTACTATCCTAACCTTGCTACCGATGCAGCAATTTTATATTCCAGGCTTAGAAAAAATCCTCCACCTTGGAGCCCAGAACATATAGCAGCTGTTCAGAAAATTAAGGCTAGAGTGAAAACTCTACCATGTCTTTCTTTACCAAATCCAGCATGGAAAAAAATTGTTGAAACTGATGCATCAAATCTTGGTTTTGGTGGCATACTAAAACAATTTAATCCTAACAGTAACAAAGAAGAACTTTTAAGATTTCATTCTTGTATTTGGCATCAAGCTGCCAAAAATTATCCAACTATTAAAAAAGAATGTTTAGCCATTATTAAATGTGTCTTAAAATTTCAGGATGATTTATTAAATCAACATTTTTTAATCAGAGTTGATTGTTCTGCAGCTAAACAAATTTTCAAAAAAGATGTTGAAAATCTTGCCCAAAAACAACTTTTTGCTACATGGCAGGGCCAACTTTCAGTATTTGATTTTGATATTGAATATATCAAAAGAGAACATAATTCTCTTCCAGATTTCCTAACCCGCGAATACTTGCAAGGTTCACCTCATGTAGAATAGAGGTCGGGGCTCCGGCAGAAGGGGCCGCGGTAGGGGCAATCCCTATCATACAGAATTTCCAGGCCTTAGTGCCACTTCTAGTAAAAAAAGGGAATCTAGCCAAACAGCTAAAGATGTCCTTCTTGCTCTTCCAGTACCATATGTCCAGAATTTCATTATTGAGGAAACAGTCCTCTATATTGAAAATACAGATATCCAATGGATGAAAGATCCATGGGAGATTAAAAGGAGGTATTTGACTACTCAACATTCATTACCTCACTTTGATCAATACAGATACATCTATGAGCAGATCCTTGTCGATATTGCCTCTGTTGATTTCAAACATACTCTAGCTGAGCCCAATCGCACAGCTAGTCCCATTAATTACAGCAAAGCTACTATCCAGTAGATTTTACCGATGCCGGCCTGGGGCATGCATCCTCATGTTACCCGTACTCTTGAGATCCATAATAAGGAATCTTGTTACAGCTATTGGGATTATATTAATGCTTTTTCTCAAGCCTTTTATTATATGAATTCCCCATGGAACCATTCTTGGTTTATTCGTGTCCTTCCCGACCTTTTACAAAACGATCTCCCCAACTGGTTTCTCGTGTGGTGGGATAAGTTTGGTATCCAAATTGATGCATTTCCAAACAATGTTCGCACTGCATTCAAATAATGGCAGGTTGCATACAGTCACCTTCCAGGCTATAAGGATATATCTATGTCCAAATCTACAATCCATTTTGTTATTCGCTTTAGTATCCCCTGGATTTGGAAATGGGATTTCCAATGTGACTTCCAGAATAAAATTCCTCATTTAAAAAGAGTTTTCTTTTATAAATGGTGGAATAAGATGGATGACCCCAAACCCCATCAGGATTTACTCCAAAAAATTAAAAGCCATACACAGGCCTGCTGGGATGCTGTTCCTAAGGCTATCCCAGCTGCACCTCTAGTTCAGAACCCTTTTGTCCAAATTCGAAATGAATTAAGGCAAAAATTTCCAGCACTTTCAGAATCTGAATTAATCATCAAAAGTATGGATTTTATGAAAGAACAATTTCGCCAGTCTTTTTCCCGAGATGATATCAGTATGAAGTCTGGTACCAGTCATGGCGATCCAGAAGAAGAAGGTCATACCGACCCCTATGATGATGACAATACATTCAATATATTGGCAGGAGAATCACAAAATCCAGACGACGAAGACACAAACCCAAATCTTGGTGATTTTTGGGATTCTCTCACGGGTATTATTGCAGAAAAGATGGCATGTGAAAAAGACAGAAAAGGAAAAGGAAAAGAGGAATAATACACCTCTTTGTCTTCCATTCATCCAACATCCCTTTCCAGCTCCACAAGACGCCAAGTCTGCTTTCGGCCAAAAGCAGATTCTTTTATCTGCCTAATCCTCCAGCTGTCCATCTGCCGACAATTCAAGATAAGGTAATCACGAGGAGATAAGATGCTCGACTCCAAACCAACCAGGGCACGCCACTTGTCTCGCTCATCCTTACCATTTACTTTTTATTTCTATTTAAGGGATGCCTCACCCTTGTTGAAGGCACGCTTTTCTTTCTTTGTTTTTCAGTTTTATAAGTGTGTACTCTCTCCCTCTCTCTCTCTTCAGATTGTAATATTCAAAGTTTGAAGTATAATATTGCAGTACTGATTGTAAGTATCTCTTGCCGTATTTTTCCTTTTAATGTATGTATGTATATACTCTTGCTATTCTGAATGATATGTTAACTTTTTATATTGAAAGAAAAAATAATTTTCTAAATAATTATTTATCTATCTGGCCTAATGATCCTTGGGGTCTCCAGCAATTAGAAATCTGTAATCAACAGATTAATCAGACCAAATTACAAATACAGGAACAAATCTACCTCTTGGCTGCGGCCGTTAGGCCTCTCCCTCCAGCACAGTAGATCATGAGACCATAGATGTCATAATTTAAATAAAATAAAATAAAACTATGATTAATACTATTCCTGGTTAAGTGCTTAGTAATGGGTAGAACAGTGTTAGGGTTAGTGGGACGTCACCCAAGTCGCGTAGAGGTTAGACTAGTAGCAGTGATTGCGGTTAGGTCATTCTCATAAGTCGTTGACAGACGTGCTAGCTTTACCCTGGTCAAACACCATTATTAAAAAATTACAAAAAGAGAGTATTTGTAATTTTTCAAATTATAAAGGACAAATTGTATTTTAAACATACCTCAAAAGGTATATTTATAATTTATCTTTTATAGTAAAGAGGTGTTTCTAAAACTTTAAAATGGAAGTTAGCCGCACACATTATATTTGTATTAATTATGAATTATCTACAAACATTTTTCTTTTCTTTTCTTTTTTTTTGTAATTGCTAATTTTGGTTAAATTACAACTATGATTGTTTTAGTGACAACTAAAAGTAGCATTCGCATATAGCTTTAAAAATTTGCTTATGACCCCAATGACTATAATTAATGGCACGATATGATATACATTTTTTTTACAACAGTGTACAATAAATTTTTCTATACATATTTTCAAAAAAAAAAAAAGTGCACACCATATGTCCCTGCACTTCTAGCCATTGAATTTGAATAAATAAAAGAAATGAATTATTGATCACAGTCAATGAGTTACATATGGCATGTCTGACACCTCGTTTAAGAGCAACATATAGTGCTCATGAAATTAATAAAAAAAGACTGGCTCAAAAGATGGTTTCAAATATAGGTTCACTCAACCACCACATTACAGTGTAGACATCAAATAGCCATTATATTAACAAGCTCTGGAAACCTAAACAGCCATGTAAATGAGCCAACTCGGAATTCAGATTTCTACGAAAATTTGTGTGCAACTTTATGGTAATCCACAGCAAGACAAGTAAAGCTTCCAAGGTACGGAATTCTGTTGTTAAATGTTGTTTCTCAGCTGCTGGAAGTAAAACTGATCTGAGCTTCGTGAGCATTGGACTTTAGTTGCTTGTACAGCTTTGTTCTCGAAAATGCTTCTAAGCTTTCTTGTAGATATGTCTGGGAAATTAGCTTCTTTTCACTGTGTATCAGGATAGCAACCTTTGCTTTTCTTAAAATTTATTCTCTCCCTTCTTAACCTGCACATAAAGGGAACAAAATCAATTTTCCAGATATAGAGACTTAAATCTTGTTACATTGTCTGTTTCCTTTTTCCTTTTTTCTTTAGTTCTAATCAAGGTTTTAAAAAGCGGCCGCAACCGTTACATGACGCCGTTACATAACGGTTGTTTTACGTAACGGTTGCGGTAGTTACCACCGCCTGTTATGGTAGCTTTTGCAGTATAATTGAGATTCACAGGTGTGCCGGCCGTAGCGACTGTCGTAGCGGTCGTAACGATGCCATAACAGTCGTAACGGCCGGTTATGCACCGTTACGTAACGGTTCCGAACTGCTTCTTTCAAAAAACACAAAAAAAAAAAAAGGCTTAAGATGGTGGAAGAGGGATAGAGAGAAGAGGGAAGAGGGAAGATAAAGAGAGAAGATGGAAGAGCAAGAGATAAAGAGAGAAAAGAGAAAAGATGAAGAACATGTTATTGATTTGTTGAAGCTGTAAGACCTATGCTATTCTATTCAGCTGCTATTACTCAAAAATAATAATAATAATAATAATAATAAGTGTGGTCATTATCTATTTGGTTTGGTTAAAATATATATATATTTAGGCTCTTATTTATTCTTTTACTTTTGTCATTGTTTATCTTATATATTATAGTTAGTGATTGATTTTTTGTATAATATAAAGTCATTAATTATTAAAATCAAATGTAAAAAACTCAATTTATAGTGATTTAAAAATATAAAATATATTGGATCATACTTAAAAATTTTAAAAAATTGATCAATATTTATTTTAAACCTAATAAATATGATCTTGGAAAAAAAATATACGTATCGGTAAATTTTTTTCAAATTGTGTGAAAAATAAAAAAATTTACGGTTCCGGTTACCGCAACCATTACGCTATGGCCTTTACACCCTGCAACTGCAACCTTGCCACCGCCACCGTTACGGTGACCGCAACCGCTTTTCAGAACCTTGGTTCTAATCTTTTTCCTCGTATGTTTGGAGTTGTTCAAAGCTGCAAGTTTCTATAGCCTTGCAACTCCGGAACACCATAATGGTTGTTATAGCGATCCCGGGTTTACCCTTGTTGTACAGTGATCCGGACAAGTGTCAATTTATTCTCTCTCTTCTTAACCTGCACATAAAGAGAACAAAATCAATTTAGATATACAGACTTTATTCTTGTTACTGTTTCCTTTTTCCCTTTTTCTTTAGTTCTAATCTTTTTCCCTGTATGTTTGGAGTTGTTCAAAGCTGAAAGTTTCTATAGCCTTGCAACTCCAGAACACCACAATGGTTGTCAAAAATCTACTTGGGTCAATTCAAAGCACTGTCAAAGCTCTAATATTCTGATCTGATCTGATCTGTTCTTGAAGAGACTCCCAGGGATAGAACTTAGAAACTAACAATCATTAAGATGTATGGACAGCTTACATGTTTATGAGCACAAGGGGCATCCAAATAATAAAAATTGACTAGCATACAGGTGTTCTATTGTTCCAGATGAATGCCCTGTTAAGGACAAGGGGAAAGCCAAAATGGACACAGAATGAATTCACAAAATATCCATTAAACTATAATAAAACAGGAGGACTCTTAAAATGGTTTATTTGAAATCATTTCACATGAGAAAGATAGGGTAGGTTTGGGAAGTGATCAATCCAAACGGTTGTCTTGTCAGTGGAAAAAGCATAATCCTTCAATGGGTTGCACCTACTTTGAATGGATGCGATTATTTACAAAAGGATATGAACAACACCTATTCATACTTTACCAATGCAGGAGGTTTTGTGCATTTCAAAGCATTGATTCTACACCCAACAGCATATTTTCTCTCTCACATTCTCTTGAGTGATACCTAGTCTAAGGACAATACAACCAAGGTTTTTCATTCTCTTTCATCAAGGTTTTAGACATTACAGTCTATGAAAAAATTCATTTCATCAAAGCAGACTTCAAATCTAGTTTGTGTGTTCTCCACAAGCCGGCGTGAGTTAATCAAATATAAAAATCACCTAGTACATAAACATATTTATGGAGGCAATTCAAGTGACAATAGATAGTTAAGGCTATGTTCATAGTGATAGTGTTTCTTCTGGGCAATCAACTAACAGTTGATTAAGTTTGAATAACTAGAGGTGGAGGTTTGACACAGACCATTTGACTAAAGAAACTTAGAGCATCATCAAGCTCATTAACATTACTAAGCCTAGATTTCGGTTTCACTAACAATGATCTAGGATTAGAAGTGTCTCTCTCTTCTAGTAGTATTAGTAGTACTAGTAATACATCAATGAGGGTGAAACCAAACTAATTTGTTCAAGGAGAAGAGAATAGAAGAACCTTTTGGGATGTAAATTGTAATGATGATGAATTAAACTTTGACTCTTGCCTTGTATGAAAAACAAACAACAAAGACCAAGCTCCCGCAACTGCAAATACTTCACAAATTTCTGGATTCAACAAGAAATTCTTCCTGGTCCAAGATTATGCATCCTTTAAAACTCCATCAAGAATCTGATTAATCTCCCAAATTAGCACCTGGCTCCTTCAAACAAAATCCCTGCACCATTAACACATTAAGAGTGCAAATTAAAACAAGATCGATAAGTCAGAACCAGACCCTTAAGACCTTTCACTTAAAGCTTTAGCTTTAGTTTTGTGGAGCATGCTACATAGTGGGTGTTTGGGAAGTAGGTTTTTATGTAGGTTTTTTTAGTTATAGGATATTATTGGAGAAATTTTTTTTTGTGTTTGGGAAGATAGTTGGGTTTTTTTGTAGTTAGATGTGATGTTTGTGAGAGAAAAAGTGAAATAATTATGGGGTTTGATGTGATATTTTGTTTGGATTTGTTTTTTTTTTTGGTTTTGCAAAAACTTTGTCTTTTAGTGGAAAAAATAAAAAAAAACCCAAAAAAAACTGTTGCCAAACACCGCTATAATACTCTAGCTCGAATTTTAAAAATTAAAAATTAAAAAATAAAAAACAAGAGAAACTAAATTTTGTTTTATAATGATACTAGGGGTAACCAGTGCCTAAAGGCACTTTCAACAAATTTTTTTGGTACCACACGCTCTAGAGAACTCAATTAAAATAGACCAATTCAAAATGGCAACAATTTTCATTGCGCTATAGAATTCAATTGTAATAAATCAATTCAAAATGACAACAATTTCACTCCAATTTAAAACTTCACACATAAGAAGTTGAAATAGCAAATTAAAGTTTCGCAAACTTCAGAATTAAAATTAGCAAACTTCAGAATTAAAATTTAAATAGCAAAATTTAGAAATAAAAATGTTATTGTGTTCAACATAAGCAAAGATGTCCACATCAAAACAACACATGTAGTGACGTTTTTAAATTAGTATCATAACGGGGTAAGCCTTTCACTTTAGCAAATTTCAATCCCTTCGAGAAATGGTAACTGAATATTTTGGTAAAAAATAATAATCATCCTAGCTTATTAAAGAAGAAGAAGAAGAAGAAGAAGAAGAAGAAGACTAATCATCTAATTTGGAATGAAACAACCAACCACCATCAACACACACAGAGAAAAGCAACACAACCCCAATGTTTCTAATGCGGATCAATAACCTGCGACAAAATCACTCCAACGCTTGAATTCAGTTTAAAAAATCAGCTAAAAGAAATCAAAACAAGAAAAATAACATCAAAATACTTATGAGAAACAAGAAAACCAATAACTATGAATTAACATAATAAAATTCCAACATAACTCTTATTGATAAAAAGCATCTCAAATTACCTGCAATTATCAACAAAACAGGAATGTTGAAGGTGTAGAAATTGACTAGAATGCTTAGAAAATGCAATTTACCAATAAGAGGGAAAGCGAGGTCGTAAAGAAACATTTTCAAAATAGGGTGTAAAGCTTTGTTGAATTGAGAGGAGGGGGGGGGGCAGGTCGCATTTGGATCAGCAATTCGCATTTGCAGTCCTGAATCATACTAATATTTTAATTGTTAAAAATAATACTAATATTTTAATTGTTAAAAGATTAAAATAAATAAAAGTACTTCCAAAACCATACCAATTGATAAAAATTTTATTCAACAACCATCTTGGGACTAAAAAAAGCTGCGATGTAAACATTTTGAAGGTTGTTGAACCTCTTTTAAAAAAGGGGCAATTACACTCTAGTGTAATTTAAAAAAAAAAATAATAATTACACAGGTGAAAAAATTTATTATTTTTTATATTAAAAATATATATATATGATTTTAATTTTTAATATTTATAAAGTTTATCACTAATTTGTAATTATTTTTTGTCCACATAATAACAAGATATGAACTTGATAAAATGAATCAAACCAATAAAGTGAACCAAATCAATACAATCCAAAACACAAATAAAAAACAAAGAACATTCTTGAATCAACCTCATAATAGGATAAAAAATTACAGGTTATAAGGCATGAAAGTAAAAGCAAGGGAATTCCAAAAGCAAAATAGTTTTTGAAGAACAATTATTAACGGAATCCAAATTATAAAATAAAAAATTTAAAAAAAAAAAACAACGGAGGCTAGCTTTGGTACTAAATCACTGCAACAAGAATAAAAGACACGGTGATTTCATTGACACACAGAGCTAATCATCCTAATATACATGACCTTAACAGACTCACAATTCATCATCATCATCATCATCATCAACATAGATGTTTATATTTTGCGGATTGAAGCATCTTCAAAATAAGCGAATCACACCTCGAAATATAAAGACAAAAATAAGAATCTAAAATCCAATTTTTATTTTTATTTTTTTTTCAAATTTCAAACCAAAAAAATTATGAAAAATATAATTAATACAACCAGATTCACAAAAAAAAATATGAAAGGAAAGCCTTCATAGTAAATCAACCAACAGACTTGCCACTCCAGCAAGAGGGAAAGGCAAGATAGCTTACAATGTTCTACCTAAAACAAACTAATCATCAAACAAACAATAGCAACCAATGAAAAAAACCCTTCGGAAGTCTTACCACTCTCTTCCTTTCGAAGTACTTTTTCATCTTAATCAACCACCAATCTTTTAAACAATCATTTTCAAAAAAATTAATAATAGTGACTTTAAGGGAAATTCTATAAAGTGTACTACTAAAGAAGGTACATTGTAAGAAAGTTACAATTTATTTATTCATTTATTTTTTTAAGTTATGCTATGTTAATTTGTGGTAAAAGTTACGAACAGTGAATTTATGGTGTGCACCCTAAAGTGAAAGTGATACTTTTGTGGTGAGAAAAGAACTGTCATGTTACAAAATTTTGTAATAGTGTTATGAAAGACATACCATATGCACCTTTTTACATAGCATCTCCCGAATTTGAAACTAATGAAATACTATAGAAAGAATTATAATTTGAGAGTACTTTAGGAAGCTTCTTATTGTTTTCATAAATTATGACCTATTCCATTGAGTGTTGTTGATCATTACGACCTTTTTCAATCATGATTGAACCCATTGGGTTAAATCCTAGCTATTGAATGGTAATGGTTCCTATAGTAAGCTTTAGTAAAGCATCAAATTGAAGCATTGTTTCCACAGCAATTTACCAAAAATTAAGGAATCCCTATTCACAACAATGAAGGCATATTAATTCATTTCAATTGTTAGAAATAGTATACAAAAAATTACAAATAATTGGTTTTCTTTAAAGAACTAAAAATTATAAACCTTAAACCTTTATGGCACATATACATATAGACAAGAGAAAAATTAAATGCATAAATGTACAGGCAAAATTATACTAAAAACAAAGAGATCTCTACAACGTTCATAACAATGAAAAGAAAAAAATCTTAATCACAAAATATTTATCCGACTTCAACCCAAAAAAGAATTGCCACTATAGCAATCTAATAGAAAAAGCAAGAAGATAATTTGCAAACGCAAAACTTGCAATCTAAGAGCATCATGGCAAACCTCAAAAAACACACTGAAACAAAATTTATGTTGATCAAACATGGAGACATACTTTGCAATCTAATAGTATACACAAAACTCTCAATTTAATAGAATTAACCCAAAACTCGAAAAATATATACATAATTAAAACTGAAAGCACTTATAATACCTAAAAAGCAATCAATGTCATCAATGGACACAATAGTTCTAGAAAAAACTTCAAGTACCATCAACACCATTTAGTTATAGACCTCAAGTACCATGAACAATAAACTTGAAAAAAAAAACGAAAAAGACAGAGAGAGAGAGAGAGAGAGAGGAAAGAGTAAAATCCCTTAACTAAACAATAACCAAAAAACAAAGAATTAGTAACCAAAATAATAACCCTAAATATGTCATTATCCACTATCTAACAAAAATCTACCAGAGATATTCTCATGGACCTAGTAAACATAGCTAGGTGAATGGAAGCAAAAATAGGGGAGAATGAGGAAAAGAATCAATAAAATAGCATGAAAAACAGGTGTGCTTACTCTATGGATGTTGCTCCTCTATGACCTAAGCTAAAAGAATCAAACAATGATGGGTTTTTATACCAGCAAAGTACAAACAATGATATCAAAAACCCAAAAATCATTGACCTACAACAAACAAAAAATTTAAATATCATAAACTAATTCAAAAGAAATCCATAACTATGCCCTTGAATTCAAACTTCAACTTCGATTTGCGACCTGTCTTGACCCAGCTTCACCATTATATGTGCTGAAGAACTGTAACGCCCTCAAAATAAAGTACAAACAATGATATCAAAAACCCAAAAATCATTGACCTACAACAAACAAAAAAATTAAATATCATAAACTAATTCAAAAGAAATCCATAACTATGCCCTTGAATTCAAACTTCAACTTCGATTTGCGACCTGTCTTGACCCAGCTTCACCATTATATGAGCTGAAGAACCAAGGGATTCTATAAAATTGAAAGAAACCTATGGTGGTGTGTTTTGGCTTGTGGTGGCGGAGGAAGGTGGTGCAACAGCAAGAAAAATGTTGGGTTTTGGGTGTGATGAGATTGGTGGTGGTTGAGTAGCAATGGTAGATTGAAAATTTGCTCTTCGAATCAGTGGATTCAAGTGGTTGTTGACATGTGATTGGTTGTTGAAAGCAATCAGAGAGAGTGAAATAGGTAAGAGATTGGAGGGTTCAAAAGCGATGAACCAACTGCGTCTAATCCAAAACCTTCTGATTATTGAACCATAAAAGAGAATGAAGGAGGAAGTGTGTCAGAGAAACAGAGAGTGAGACTGAGAGAAGGTGTGTTTGAAATTTGAAATTCAAATGAGAGAGAGAGTTGAACAGAAAGGGATGGGTTGGAAGAACAAACAAAAGGAGAAAATGTATCCTCCACCATAGGATGTATGCCAAACAAACAATCTCAACCATTAAAAGACAATTTGTTTTTCAGACATTTTTAGACCATTAGATTGTGTCAATCCTAACTGTCACGCCCTCAAAATAAACCAAATGAGAGAGCTGGACAGAAAGGGATGGGCTGGAAGAAGAAACAAAAGGAGAAATGTATCCTCCACTGTAGGATGTATGCCTAACAAACAATCTCAACCATGAAAAAACAATTTGTTTTTTAGACGTTTTTAGACCATTAGATTGTGTCAATCCTAACCATTCAAAGTGACATCTAGGACAAAATTGTATTACATTTTCAAAAAGCTAGGTGCTTTATTATATAGATAATTGTGTTAGACTTAAGAGCCAAAAGATATAAACTACGTCAAATGAAACCAAGTCTACATGATCATTCTCTATCCATTTTTAACCAATGTTTTTAAAAGTCAAATCCTTCCACATGTTATACCTAGTGTAAGAGAAGAGCCCATACTTAATCCCAACAGTGAAATCATAAATAAACCAAATGGTGCATGTTTTCTTAAAAGCATAAGAAATATTTCAATAGTTGATCAAGTCAACAACCCATACATGACCTTAAATTGGAGCAAACCATGGATGAACTTCTGATAGGCATTTTAGTCAACAAAAGAATATATAGTGTACCAATAAATAACAAAAGAATAATATAAAAAAAACATAATTTTTGAATAGCTTAGAATAAAAGGAACAATTGTCAATTCAACAAGTATTTGTTCTTGCTAATGAATTATGTCAGCACCGCTTCTTGTGAATGGGGTTGCTTGGTACTGTGTCGATATGGACATTCAAAGGAGGGGAATCAAAAAATTTGTCACAAGGAGAGAGAGAGAGAGAATTAGGAGGCATTATACACAAGATACACATAATATAAATTATGAAAACATGTTGCAAAGTCACATAGCAACAAGTCCAAAATAGTTGATGGAGATGCATAAGCCCATGTAAATCCATAACCAAAAAAAAAAAAAGGAGCTTCACTTAATAATATATAATTTAAGATGTGTGTACCGTTACCTTCATAGCTTAAGAAATTTACTCAATATCATGCATTCCATGACTATCTTTTGGCATGAACTTCTTTATCACTTCTCGGAGAGCAGGATCTTGTCCTTTAGTTGAGAGTATATCTACGATCAAGGGAAAATTGAATGCATCTGCCGAAAAACCCCTTTGAACCATTTCCTCAACGAGTATTAATGCCTCATAGCACTTGTGTTGTCCAATAAATCCTCGGATAATAGTGTTGTAAGTGACATCATTTGGCAAACAACCACTCTGTTCCATTTTAACAAACAACTCTTTAGCTTCATGCAGTAGGCCTTCTTCACAAAGACCTCGGATCATCATAGTGTATGTCTTAACATTTGGTTGTAATCTCTTGGAAGAAAGGTTACTGAAAATGGCCCTTGCAGTGTCAAGCTTTTTATCCTTGCAGAATGCATCAATGAGGATATTATACTTAACAATATCAAGATGTAAACTGTTGCTTTCCATCATGTGGAATAATGACAATGCTTCATAAATATGCCCATTTTTACACAACCCATCCAATAAGATACCATAAGTTTGAGAATCTGGATATATGCCTGCAGCTTGCATATCATTGAAAAGTTTTTGAGCAGCTCCACATCTACCCGTTTGAAACAAACCCCATAACATAGCGTTGAAAGTTAAATTGTTGGGTTTCAACCCGCTTCGAGGCAATGCTCGAAAGAGAAGCATGGCCTCATCTATTTTCATTTTCTTGCAATATCCATTGATTAGAATGTTATAGCTAAAAACATCAGGGTGAAGGCCCCTCTCCACCATGGTATTCAACACTCTGATTGCTTCATCCATTTGGCCTTGCAAACAATATCCATCCATTAGAGTACTGTATGTGACTACATCAGGATCCACACCGCTTTGTATCATGCCTTCAAGTACCCCCACTGCCTCTTTCATCTTGCCTTCCTTGGTACATGCATCCAGCAACACATTATACGTACGAACATCCGGAGCAATACCACCATCCAACATTTCTCTGAACATTCCAGTAGCCTCCTTCCACCGGCCAAAATTACATTACATAGACCATGAATCAAGGAGGTATAAGTGACAACATCTCGATGAATGCCTTGTTGATTCATCTTAGAAAAGAGTTTCATAGCATCATCCACCATTCTATCCTTGCAAAGACTGTCAATGATCGTGGTATACACTACGGTGTTAGGTTTACAACTTCCCTCTTCCATTATCCTAAGCAAACTAACAGCCCTGATAGTGTTCCCCGTCCTGCAGAGCGCATTGACAATGGTTCCATACATAACCACGTCGGGTTCAATTTCTCTAGTTCTCACTAATTTCTTAAATAACTCCACAGCTTGAGGAGTTTTATCTTGCAAAATAAGCCCATTAATCAGAGTTGTGAAGGTAGTTACATCAGCTGTATAACCGCGTTTGAAGAGGGTACCCAAAAGAGACAACCCAAAATCGGCTCGATTAAGGTGGCAGTAACAGTTAATAGCAATGTTAAAGGTGTAGAAATTGACCTGAATGCCTTGGAACCGTTGCAACTTGTTCTGAATAAGAGAAAGAGCAGTGGCGTAATGACCCATTTTCAAAATAGAGCCTAAAGCTTTATTGAATTGAGAAATTGTGGGCAAAGGTCGCATTCGGAGCATGCGATTGAAGGAAATTAAAGCGGAATGAAGATGATTGGGACCCAAATTGCATGGTTGTTTGGGTAAGGCTTTAGGTTTAGGTTCGCGTCCTTGAGGAGGAGAAGTAGGGTTTTTGGTGGTGTTCGAGAGAGAACGAAACAGAACAAATAGAGATGGAGATGTGGAAGTACCTTTTAATAGCCAATGATTGTAGTAAGCTATTCTTGGTCCAATAATGGAAGAAATAGAAATTCTTCTTCTTCTGCTTGACATCTTCTCCAGGCTCAGCTCTGTGCGTGTGCGAGGAGAGAGAGAGGGAGTAGTAGATACTGATGTGTAGCAACTGAATACTTGCTTCGTTTGGTTTTGGCCTTTGCTTTTGTTTTTTTTTTTCTCTTTGTACTGTCAGCTCATTATTTTAGTGTCTGTATCACCATTGTTTTTATAATTTATTTTCTGAGATTTTTTTTTAAAAAATTATTAATTAATTTGAACAAAAATAAATATTATTTTTTAAAAAAATTTAAAAAACTATTTCTACCTTCAAAAAATATAATATCATTTGAAGTTTATGAATATTTTTAAATTTAAAATTTCAATAAAAGTATTTCAAGAAAACATATTTTAAAAATTAAACCAAACAAATAAAACTTGTTATTTATTTTTATTTTTTTTGGTTTGTTGTTACCTTTTAAAATTTAAATAGTAAATTATAAATACACTTCTTGAAGTTTGCTTAAATTATAATTTGTCCTTTGTGATTTTAAAAATTACATCTCGCCCTTTGAAATTTTTAATTTCATAACAAATGACTATTTTTATTGATAAATCAAGTTAATTATTAATTTTTAATGATGTCAAAAATTTATTTTAATTAATAATTCAGGTAATTTTATCATTGTATAGGAGAACAATTAGTAATTTTATTTTTTCAGTTAATTCTATTAAATAAAAAAAATTCTAACAATTAGGTATTTGTAATTTTTTATACTATAAGGGGCAATTCATGTTTTAAGCATAAGGTGTATTTGTAATTTATCCTTTTAAGCAGGGAAATAATATTGTACACAATCTTCAAATGGGTGTACCAAATGCACCTTATAACTAAAGAAGAAAATGACATAATTTCATACTTTTTAAGTCATAACTTAAAAAAAAAAAGATGTCATAACTAAACACAACATGAGATATAACTAAAGATCTTGTGAGACATAACTAAAATAATGTCATAACTAAAGAAAAAGATTTGTCATAACTAAAAAAGAAAATGACATAATTACGAATGCATATGGTATACCCCTTTTAAGGGTGTGCATATTAGAATTTTCCTTTTCAGTAAACAGGTGTTTCTAAAATTTAGAAATAAAAATTAACCACATGCATTATATTGGTATTAATCATGAATTATGCACAAATATTTTTTTTTTATGACTAGGTATTCAGGTTAGTTTACGTGCACCACGACTAATTATGGGACTCATGCAAATCTTGGACAAAACTAGCGGGTGAAAATAATGGTTATGAGGGTGAAAATAACAAATTATCAAATTAATGTCCGTTATGATCAATTACAGTGTTTTAGTTAAGTTACAACTATGATGGCTTCAGTGACGACTAAAAATAGCATTCAATTATAGTTTAAAATTTTAGTTTATGACCCAAATGACTATAATTAATGGCACGCTTGTTTTTATATTTTTAGTTTTAATTGTCGAAAGTGAAAGTATATACGGTATAGATTTTTTTACAACTATGTATAATAAACTAGGAATAGACACGGCCAACAGTTTCTTTGGTACCACAAGTACTACAAATCTCAATTATATTCAAAATGACAATACCACTCCAATTTATAGCTTCATAGATAAGAAGCTGAAATTGTTTCCACATATTGAACTAGCAAAAGTATTCATAAATTTCAAATAGCAAACTTCAAAATTAAAGCCCAAATAATAAATTTTATATTTCAGTGTAGCATAATCAAAGAATCTAAAAATATTTGCTAGATTTTAAGTCCAAATAGCAAATTTTAAAATTTAATCCACATAAAAATGACACATTGTACACACTTTATTTTGACCGGCCCTAAGACTTGGGCACTTTCTTTTGACCACCCGCTGATGAAAATTGGAATATGCTATTTTATGAATTTCTCAGCTGAAAAAATCAGATTGAAACTTTATTCCCAAACCTCATCCGTTTTGGCCAAATTATTTTATATCACTAAATATTTTTAATTTGTAGCATTTTATAAATTTATATAATGTTATGTTCTTGTACATGTTTTGAGATGGTGTTATATAAATTGATACATTTTAGCTATTTGATAAATAAAAAATATATATATATATAAAAAGAGAAAATAATGAAAAACAAAAAAGAAAAGAAAAGTTAGAGCGTGGTCAGGGATATTTTTGGGGAGAAGAGAAAGAAAAGACAGAGAGACTATTATTATGACTTTCGGTGATGGTGGAAGAGAGGAGTCCGGATCCTCGGCCGCGTATTCCTACGGCCATTCCTGCGGCGCCCCAAAACGGCGTCGTTTTGGGGCCAAATTTCAATAAAAAAAAAATACAGAACAAAAGCAAGGAAGGAAGAAGAAGTAAGGAAGGAAGAAGGGAGAAGAAATCTCCTTCTCCAACTGCAAGACCCACCTCCCCCAAAAGCCCTATTCTCTAGTCCGCCACCTTCCTCTTCAATCTCTCTCTCTCTCTCTCTCTCTCTCTCTCTCTCTCTCTACAATGGAGAATCAACACCGGTTGAAATTGCGAATCTCTCGCATGCTCCGATCATCGTTTAGGTCTTGCAAGTCTCGAAACATCTCAGGCGATGTCAAGCGACCCATTTTCGTACCCTATCGACACCACCAATTGATCGAACTCTTCTCTCCCAAATCCCCTAAAATAGAGCTCTGTTCTTGGCTCAAAGTTTCAGACTGAAACTCACTTCTCACTCTGCCCAACACCTTCAGCCGAAACTTCCTTCCGACATCACCCATTTCGCCTCTAAACTCGTTCTTCTAGTTTCAACGATCAGAGTCGATTCAGAACCAGAAAAGGCCAAGAAAGAAGACAAAGAAGACAACCCATTTAATCAAAAAAGGTAGTTTTGGGCTTCTCTCTCTCTCTCTCTCTCTCTCTCTCTCTCTCTCTTTGTATTCAGTTTTCTCTCTCTCTCTCTCTCTCTCTTTGTATTCAGTTTTGGGGAAGGTGGGTCTTACAGTTGGAGAAGAGATTTCTTCTCTATTTTTCCTTCCTTGCTTATTCTTCCTTCCTTGCTTTTGTTCTATATATTTTTTTTTAATTGAAATTTGGCCCCAAAACGACACCGTTTTGGGGCGTCGCAGGAATGGCCTTAAGAATATGCGGCCGAGGATCCGGACTTGGAAGAGAGGGCCAAGGAGATTTTTATTGTTTTGATTGGGGTGGGTGAGATAGAATTTCAAAAGAAGACACACAATGCACATGGAGGGCTATCTGGTTGATGATTAAAAAAAAAAAAAACCTCTCTCTCTGAACTATCCCTGTGAACTATTTTCGGATATGAACCAGAGATACTTCTTGATACCAAAAAAAAAAGAGGAGAGCTGTGTAAAGTGAAGTTTGAAATGGTGGCCTAAAGAAGAAGTTTGGTATATCTCTGTGTTTTCTTCAGAAAATTACACAGACAAACAGAGAGGTACATGCAAAATCTCTCTCTCTCTCTCTCTCTCAGCAAAGAGCTGCTGAATGGTATTCAGACATTTGCTTCTTCAACCTGTTCGTCAGTCAGGGATAGACTTGCAGCTCCATACCCCTTTTTCCAGCCTTGCCTTCAGTGTGGCAGCCCCTCTCAAGGCTGCATTAGTTATCAAACCGACAACTGCCAAGATCTGGTCATGCTCAGCTCCCATTTCCTCTGCAATCTCAATACAATGTGAAGCTACCAGAGCCGCTGCAGATGCCATTGCAGTAGACTGAAAGATCATAATGAGAGGAAGAAGCAGGAGCTTAGAACCCACAATGCCCAACTTCACGCAGCTATGTCTGTGGCTGGTGTTGCTGCCTCGTCTGTGACGTCCCCTGAAATATCCGAAGCTGCCCAACTCTCAACAGGTTTGCATGGAGAAGGAACTTAACACAAATTCTCTGTCTCTTCATTCTTCTTTTCTCTCGAACAGTGGGGTTGTTGGTCATATGTTCTATGTTCTCTTTTACCTCAGGATACTTCAATGATCTTCATCTTTCTTCCTTTGCACCTCCATCACCGTGGTGGTCTGTTGTATGTTTGGTGGGTGTTCAGAGATCATCGGCGTGTTCTGGTTGCTGAAGTGTTGCTACTTTGCTTCGGCTAGTTCATCTTTCTCTAGTTCTAGAGAGAGAACGATGATGGCGGGGTGTGCTAGTGGAGGTGGTATTGTTGTTCATGGCTGTGGTCTCTTCCCCCGTGGTCCTCTGTTTTCGTTCTCTATGAAGGTGTTCTCATCATTCATGGGAGTAGTTGAGTCCAGGGAGATTTTCACTGGGCTCAATTTTCATTGGAAAAAAGGTGTGAAATGTGTCAGTGGGCTACTGAGTTAGGTTATTAATTGTGGGCATTTATTTTTTATTTTGAGTGTTTTGTGAGATTTTATTTTATTTTATTATTCCCTCCTCTCTCTCTCATTTGGATTTGTAATATTTAAAGTGTTGTAATAATCCCTCATCCCGCTTCTTTCTATCCCATTCTTTAATCGCTTTCCTTAACTGTACATATATATATATTTGACATGCTATGCTTATCTATGCTTCGCATCCATATTTCATGCATTAAGATTCAGCTAAGTTTGCATTTGTGGATTTAATCAATTCTTATGTGATTCTATGCGCTACCTCATGTTCTTGAGATGATTCACATGTCATATCTTAGAAGTCGAATCTTTAGTTGCATCTCGTGAGTGAATTGCATTAGGATTTTGTATATAGGATCATGCATATTTTACTAACTTTATTTTGTAGTTGTTCGTGGGACGTCAGTATATATGTGAGTTTTTATATTTTAGCATCCCGCTTGTACATAATTGTCTTATTATGTTTAGCATCCTACCATGAAGCTAATTGCTTAAATGATAAACTGTTTGAATGCTTATGGATGAAGGCTTGTTGCTTGAATTGGAATGATTCAACGAATATACGTTTTAAGCCCACTTTGTCAAGTGTCAAATTCAAACTCTTTTCGACAAACAAACATGAAATTGAATTGTTCCAATTTGAGTAAACTAGTCTATACTTGTATGCTTCACATAGTAATTTTTAGAATTTATTAAATAATCAAAATATGAACATATAAAATAAATAAAATTCCTATCATGGTTTAGTAGAGACCGATCTTTGATCAGGTGAGCAGGGGTGTTCATTGTAACGCCCCAAATTTCTAACCCAAATGATAATACAACAATCATGGCTCTTTCAAGAAAAACCGAATATAAATCTCCAAACTTACATTACATGATACAATAGTTCTTTATGCAACAATACATTAATCCAACAACAAGTAAATAAACAAATAAATACCCCCAAGGGTTTACAAGTTTCCAAGGCTTGAGCCTGATTACTCAAAACGGTTATTCAAACCCACACGCATACAGCCCTTGACTTACATACAGAGTCATAGCAAAATGAGAGTCTCATACTCTCAACACACATTTCCTTGCCTTTAGTTAGGCAGCATCATCATATTTTTTCCTGCACAAAAATCTTGTAGGGAGAGCATAAAGCCCAGCAGGAAATCCTTAACAAAGTATATACATTTTATACAAATATCAAGAGATGAAATGCACATGCCATGCTATGCCCCTTTTTGAAGATAAATCACATTTTCATCTTTTGAAAACCATCATGTTCAATGATATCATGCAATTTCAATTGTTCAAAACTTAACAATTTATTTCAAGAGCGGTAAATACGATTTTGGTAATCCCTAGGTCGGTGTCTGCAAATAGACTATACAAAGTACTATCAAATTGTCATTTTTACCGGTATTAACCTGAAGGCTCGACACCTATCCGCGCAGGTTTTCGGTCTTTCACCTCGGATTCTCAGGCCAACTTATTTAACATCATCTACACCACCTACCAAAACTTACCAACGTATTTACTCCAAAATCATTTCATGAAAACTTGCTTCTCAACATTCTTTTCTCAATGCAAGTTTTCAAATCAATTTTCAAAGTTTAATGTAATCAAATGAATTGTTATGCCAATAACACAAGATAAATATAAAAAAATTTATTCCAATTCATCATCCAAAGAATAACACAATTCCCTCTTCTCAAGTATCCTCAACAATTAGTCATTTCAAGACTATTTCAACGTTTTGAACAATAATTTCCAAAATGAACAACAATTCTCATATTCCCTGAAATTCATCATTTATATAAATATAAATAAGAAATTTCCCTAACATCCATTTATTTTGACACACAAAATAAATACAACAATATCATTCATGGATTTTCAGTCTCTTTTAAAAAGATTCCCAAATTCTGGGTTTTCTCACCAAAACTATACAACTCAAATCCTTTGAAAGAAAACTTTTCAAAAATCATATTTTTTTCAATTAACGAAGATCGAAACCCATAAGATCATTTTAAAAGAACAAAAGACAAACCCACTTTCAAAATTGCTCAACTTCTTGAATCAACAATCAATTTTCAAAACTATCGAAAGATGATTTCAAAAATCATATAGATCCCTACCTCAAGTTTTGAAGAAGAAATGAAATGAAACCCCCAAAATCAACCATGTCGAAACTCGATCTTCATCGCACACAACGAAACCCTCGAGAAGTTTACCAACTTTGATGAAGAACTTATGGCAGAACTCTAATGGATCTTGAGAAATCAAGGTTTTGATCCAATTTGACGTAAGGAAATATAGAGAGAAGGGAGAGGAAAGGGTTTTTAGAGAAAGAGAGATATACAAAAGTGATCTGAAATATCAAATTCATGAACTGATTAAACATGGTCCGCTCGAGCGTGGAAAGCCCCGCTCGAGCATCAAATACACTTTCTCAGTACTTTTGCAGACAGGTCAAACTTCTAAAACCAAACATTCTCCGCTCGAGCACATAAATGGCCACTCGAATGGACAAGAAACTTCTAATGTATTTTGCATTTTTGCTTCGGGGGTGCTGCCCCTCAACCCCGCCAGGGCGCTACCCTAGGACCTACCAAGGCACGCTGCCTTCTAGACACCCGTGAGCTGACTGGGCAACTCGATCCACGACATACTCAGCGAAGTGGCAAAACTAGGATCGCTACAACCTTCCCCCTTAAAGAATTTCATCCTCGAAATTTCAAATCAAACTACCCAAACAAAAGGTTTCTAGCGATCAAAACCATGCTATTTCATTTTCAAACCACAATACTAACTCTCAACCAAATTTCACCATTTCCACCATGGTTATCTCATTAACAACAACCTCCCAAATACGCATAAATATGAAATTTCCCAAAAAGTAATGGCAACTCTAAACAACCTTATGCTTAAAATAACAATGCACATATCAACATGTGGTTAACAACTTTAAATACGTTTCTCTTAACACTAGGGAATATTACAAAGAAAAGCAACTTAAGCATTTTTAAATAAATCCAGATATTTAGAGTGGACTTCCATCTCCCGTTCCCACGTCGCTTCTTCAACCCCATGGTGTCTCCACAACACCTTTACCAATGGTATAGTTTTGCCCCGTAGCACTTGCTCCCGGGTATCTAATATTAGAACCGGTCGTTCTTCGTAAGAGGCATCCTCATCTACCACCAAGTCAGCCCAATCAAGCACATGAGAAGGGTCGGGTTCATACTTCCTAAGCATAGCTACATGAAATACGTTGTGAACTCCTCAAAGTTGTGGAGGTAAAGCTAACCTGTATGCCACTTCCCCAATTCGCTCTAAGATCTCAAAAGGCCCAATGAACCTTGGAGATAATTTACCACTCTTACCAAATCTCATCAAACCCCGCCTTGGTGAGATTTTTAGAAACGCATGGTCACCGACTTCAAAAGATAAAGGTTGTCTCCTCTTATCGGCATAAATCTTTTGTCGGCTTTGGGTCGTAGCTAACCTCTTCCGAATGAGAACAACTTTCTCGGTTGTCTCTGTAACAATTTTCGGACCCAGTAACGATACATCACCCACTTCGGCCCAACAAACCGGTGATCTACAAGGTCGGCCATACAAGGCCTCAAATGGTGCCATCCCAATACTATCTTGGTAACTATTGTTGTAAGCAAACTCAATCAATGGTAAGTGCCTTTTCCAAGGCCCCTTAAAATCAACGATACAAGCTCTAAGCATGTCCTCCAAAATCTGAATGGTACGTGTCGACTGTCCATCGGTTTGAGGATGATAAGTGGTGCTAAGAGTCAACTTCTTGAAGGCTTTGTCATAACCGGGCAGTAAAATGAGGATCCCTATCCGACACAATAGTCACAGGGACTCCATGAAGTCGAACTACCTCTCTAATGTACAACTCTGCCAAGCGTTCAACTGAGTCGCTGGTGCACATTGGAATGAAATGGGTAGACTTAGTCAACCTATCAACAATCACCCAAACGGCATCATTGCCTCATTGTGTTCTAGGAAGCCCAACTACAAAATCCATGGTAACACGCTCCTATTTCCACTCGGCTATCGGTAAGGGTTGTAACAAACCCACTGGTCTTTGGTGTTCGGCCTTCACTTATTGACAAGTAAGGCACTTCGATACAAATAAAGCGACATTCCATTTCATACCCTTCTACCAAAACTGACGACTAAGATCATGACACATTTTAGTGCCTCTGGGGTGTACCGTAAGGCGTGAGTGATGGAACTCCTAAAGTACTTCCTCTCTACAAGATTCTGGTACAAATAAACGGTCTAGGTAACGTACACTCAGATCCGAGTGAACGTTCAAACCTTTCTCTTCTTTTCCATTGGAAATCTTAACACGGATTAATTCCACATTACGGTTTCCTTGTTGTGCCTCTGTGACCTTAAACCAAGGTAGGTTGAGCATTCAAAGTAAGCAAGGTAGCACTCTCTCCAGACTCACCCAAGTGCAAATCAAACTTGCCAATAACATTTAGCATTTCCCATTCCCAAATGGCCACACTTGCCAACTACTCATAGATTTTCGACTCAAAGCATCGGCCACCACATTAGCCTTCCCTGGATGATAGTGTAACTCAAAGTCATAATCCTCCATAAATTCCATCCACCTCCATTATCGTAAATTCAAATCTTTTTGAGAAAACAAATACTTTAGACTCTTATGATCGGAGAAGACTTCAAACTTCTCACCATACAAATAATGCCTCCAAATTTTCAAAGCAAAAGTCACCGTTGCTAATTCTAGATCATGGGTGGGGTAATTTTTCTCATGAGTTTTCAATTATCCTGAACCGTAGGCCACAACTTTCCCCTCTTGCATCAAGACACAACCAAGTCCATCCCCGGATGCATCACAATAGACAGTGTAATTCAAACCCCTTTCCGGAATTATCAAAACCAGTGAGGTAGTCAATCTAGTCTTGAGCTCTTGAAATGACTTTTCACAAGCCTCACTCTACACAAATTTGATACCCTTTTCTAGTCAACCTAGTCAAAGGTGCAGCTAGTCTAGAGAAATCCCTTACAAAACGTCGATAATACCCCACTAATCCTAAGAAACTCTGGATTTCAAAAACATTCTTGGGTTGTTCCCAATCCTGTACGACATCTATCTTTGACGAGTCCACAGTCACTCCCTCTCTAGACACTACATACTCCAAAAACTTCACATCTGTTAACCAAAACTCGCATTTTTCAAATTTGGCATACAATTGGTGCTTAGTAAGTAAACCCAACACTACCTGCAAGTGAGTCTCGTGTTCCTCTTCAGAGGTTGAATAAATCAAGATGTCGTCCACAAAGACGACCACAATGGTCCAAGTATTCCCGAAAAATTATGTTCATCAAATCCATAAAAGGAAGCCGGTGCATTGGTTAACCTAAAAGGCATTACAAGGAATTCATAGTGGCCATAACGAGTACAAAAGGCCGTCTTCTGAATGTCCTCCTCCCGGACTCTCAACTGATGGTACCCCAACCTCAAATCTATTTTTAAGAAGCAACGAGACCCTCTAAGTTGGTCAAACAAATCATCTATTCTGGGTAGAGGATACTTGTTCTTAACTGTAACTCTATTCAACTTGCAGTAATCAATACACAACCGTAATGACCCATCCTTCTTCTTCACAAAGAGAGCCAGCGCTCTCCAAGGTGATGTACTAGGACGAATAAAGCCCTTGTCGAAAAGTTCTTGGAGTTGAATCTTCAACTCATGCAATTCGGCGGGTGCAAATCTATATGGTGACATGGAAATCGGTGCCGTGCCAGGCACTAATTCAATGGAGAACTCGATCTCCCGATGAAGTGGTAAACTAGTAAGATCTTTTGGAAAGACATCCGGATATTCACAAACTACCCTTGGTAACTCAACACGAGCCTCATCACTCTCACTATCCAAGAGAGTTGCAAGAAGGCCACTAAGCTTGCTCCTACTATGAGGGTCAACAATTGGCGACAAGGCTCTATCAACTCGGTTCCCCAGAAAATAGAAACGATCACCACCCGAAGTGCACACTGTAACTCCCTGATGGTAACAATCAATCACAGCTTAATAAGAACACAACCAATCCCTGCCTAAATTGACATCAAAACTCGACATATCTAGCAACACAAAAGCAAACGGAAGTTGACGCCCGACAACTTCTATTTCACAATCACAACAACCCCGGTCTAAATCAACTGTACCCCCAAAAGGTGACTCTACTCTGAGTGGAGGCACTAACCGTGCTACCTCTAACCCCAATGCAGAAGCAAATGCAGTAGATATAAATGAATGAGACGCACCGGTGTCTATCAATACATTAGCCAAAGAATTACACACAACAAAAATACCTCTCACAACTGAGAATTCTTGCAACTACTTTGGCACGGTAACAGCATACACGTGCCCCTGTGGCCCCTGGTTGACTTGCTCCCCTCTCGGAGCATAGGCCTGTTGTACTGACTGAGCCAAAGCGGCTCCCTGATTAACTCGCGAAGCTTGAACTGATTGAGCCTGCTGGTGGCTCTGAGTCTGCCTCAACCCTAATGCGCCAGATGCGCCTCCCAAGTGTGGGCAAGTTCTCTTCATATGCCCCGGTTGACCACACTAATAACAATTAAACCCTTGACCTTTATTCTGAGACTGAGACTGACTTTGAGATCGGTTAGGTGGTGGTATTATTAACTGCCCTCCTCCCTTCTGTGGGCATGAGAAGGCTTTGTGACCCGGTTGGTCACACTTTATAGCGACCCTGGTCTTTTCCCATTTAATTATTGTATCCGGACTGTTCCGTAGATTTTGTCATTGTATATGGTTGTTGTTGTTATTCCTTATTTTCTCTTTTGGAATTATAGGATGTGTTGGGCAGGTTTGTTTCAGGTTGGTTGGGTTTAGAAACCAAGAGTTGCTGTCCAGGTTTTTGGTTCTTCGCTCGAGCGAGGAGTTGTTCGCTCGAGCGAGAGGTAGTGTTTGATTTGGACCTGTAGCTGTGCATTCTTCTCTCTCCATATTTTGAATCTTGATATGAGGCTAGAACCATTGGAAATCTTATTTATGGGCCTTCAATTTAGACATAAGAATGACCCTAAATAGAGTCTGGACTAGAGAGTTATGCCCGTGTGAAGTTTGCGAATCTGTGTTGTGTGCATAGTTCGGTCAAGTGCAAGTTTCACAACTTGAGCAGTTCATAGAGCCTTCTACTTTGTTTTTCAAAATTGTCTGAGATATTGCAAGTCTCGATTCACCGCTCAAGCGCACTTTTGACTGCTCGAGCGGTCTGTCCAGAATCAGATCTTTAAAAGTCACTTTTTGAGTAAATCTCTTCACTTTACACCCTCTCTTTTCTCTTTTTCCGTTATTTTTGAGTTGTCAAGCTCTTTAACCTTGATTAACATCTTTGGCCCCTAGTTCCATATACCAAAACGTAGAGCTCGATGAGGGCTTTCATTTAATCTGAGCGGATCGTCATTTTGTCGCCGGTGAATTTTTGGATTATCTCCTCTTCACTTCAAGACGTAGGATTCTTTTACTCCTCTTCAATACCTCTTTATAGATAGACATTTGGTAATTTTTATTGCATTTAAAATATATTTGTTAAGGGATTTTCCAAAAGCATTAAAAGGGGACTTGGGGCTTGAGTTTTGGGAGTTGGAATTGTATGATTGTTGGGTGATTTGGTTTGTTGGGAGGTAGTTGATTATGTCTATGTTGATTGTGGCGAAAATTCCTAATTTGTTATTAAGTGTTTAATATTATAAAATGGGTAAAGTTGGATAATGGGTGAGCTATGTGTCATGTGAATAAATTAGTGTCTTTGTTGCTAAAGATGAATTAATTGTATTTGTTTGGTTATTGTTGCATTGTGCTAGTACGTTGTTGTGTAGAACAATTTGGATATTGTTAAAGAAAAAGAAAAAATGGTTAAAGATTGGAAGTGTTGAGGATTTGCAACAACGAGTTTGATTTTGAAAACAAAATGAAGTGGTGTCACTTCTATGAAACGAAAAGGGAAAATGGTTAATGGTGAAATGATTTCATTGAAAATTTTAACGTTTTGGAATTGTGGATTTTGTTGTGGAATTTAGTTCATAAGAATCTTGTATCTAACTGTTAGAGGTTTTGTCCTTGGTCATTGGTGGAGGATGGCACTGTTGTTATTGAATAGATTATGTGTATGTATTACAGTAGCGTAACATTTATGTGTCTAGTTTGTTCTGATATTGTTTGAACTCCATTTCTCTTCAGTTAAGCTGGTAAAGCATGGCGTCTTGACAAAGGTTCCTCTCATTTTCGGTTTGTGCCTGATAAAGTGTGAAATTGAGGTCTGTTTCTCTCCGAGAGGCCAGTGAAGCATGGCGCCTTGAGATAGGTTCCTCTTCGTTCCGGTTTGCACTCGGTAAAGTGTGACCTTGGGGTCGTTTCCCTCCAGGTGAGACCAATAAAGCATTATGTGTTATGTGGGTTGTGTTATTTGCCATCCGTATTGTAGGCCAGTGAAAATGGAAGTATGTATTACGTTCAATATTTATATTTAGAAATGTATGTTTCTTGGTATCCTGTTATGGGATTGTGTTATGACTCGTATATGTGAATGTGTTTTCAAAACAAAAGTGAAGACATAATTCTTTTATGTTAACGTAGAGGTTTAAAGAAACAAAATTTTGTTGTGAAAGAATACTTTTGGACTAAATTGGATAAATGGGAAAGAAAACAAATGGTTTTACACATTGTGATGTTCAAATGGATGTTTTTGGAGAAAATGTATTTACATAAGTATATTTTGAATATTAAACTGTCACATTATTTATATTGTACGTCATGGTGCATTCATGTTCATAGATATCAGTATCTTGTTATTGTTTAGGATCATGTTGGAATCTCTACCGGACTTTATGTTCATCCCACGTTACTAATCATTTTTCAAGTGCAAGTAGAGAGATGATTCAAGATCGGTGATCTTCCTTAATTCTAGGCCACGGGTCTATACTTGTTGGTGGAACACCATTGTTGTAAAAGGGTTAAACCTTTACTTTTAATGTATAGATGTAAACCTATGGACATTTCGTTTAAATTTAATTCCTGTTGTATTCCATATATGTACAATTGAGAGGACTTTTACTTATTTATGGATGTAATGCATGTATGGTTCCGCATGTTCTTAATGGAAATGAATTTATGTTAATGGATATGGTAATGTTATTCGGATAATAAAAAGAGAGACGTGACATACTGTTTCCAGAATATTGTATGACATTATTGATATGATACTCTTAATTAGTGGCATAGTAAAAAATTTAACTAGTGTGTATTATATTATGATTTATCATTTATTGAATCACCACGTAAGTAATGTCACATGATATTTTTTGTAGGTAGTTCCGGTGTGGGTATATCATGTGGCATTGCTTATGGTGCTGCTGACAAATAAGAAATTGCAAAAATATATTAGATTCGTCATCATTTATCTCTCAATTACCTAATAAAGGTGAGTTAGCATTGCCCCACTTGCAAATTTTTTCTGTGTGTATTGGTTAGAAACACTACATAGATAATACCACATAGGGGGTGTTAGGGAAGAAACTTTTTTAGTTTTTTTGGCTAAAATAACACTAAAAGACAAAATAAACTAAAATAATCAATAAGACAAAATGTCACATCAAACCCATAATCATTTTATTTTTTCTTTTACAAACATCACATCCAACTACAAAAAAATCCAGCTATCTTTCCAAACACAAAAAATTTAGTCTTATAAAATAGCAAAAAACTAAAATAACCTACTAAAAATAATTACCCCCCCCCCCCCAAAAAAAAAAAAAAAAACTGCTATTTTAAATCAGATTGCTAATAAATCTGTTAAAAAAAATAAATGACAATATTAATAAAAACAAATTTGAGATGCAAAGAATGTCTAATTTTAACAATATTAATAAATAAATAAAACTTGGAGTACAAAATTTTAGGAAAAAAGATTTAAGTATAAGTTTATAAATTATTTTTGTATTAAAAAAATCTAGATTATAACTAGAATATCTAGTTTATTGGAATAAAAAATAAAAAATTGTCATATCTACTAGAAATTTATAAATATCTAAGAACGTTAAGAATTTTTTTATTATTATTTATTATTAAAATATAATTTCTCTAGAGAATGAGACGGTTTGGTACAAAAATAAGTATGGATCTAGAATGAAAGGGAGTGTGGCATAACTTTTTAAATATTTTTTTTTTTTTACTTTTTAAATTCAAATAATTTACATATACTTTAGAAGGAAAATTAGTTTTTAATTTTCTAAAAATATCACTTAATTCAAAAACATATAAAATTTAATATTTTACGACATGAAATGTATGTTGTCTTAAGTGCAAATATTTTATAACATATTTTTGTATGCCATGAAAATATACATTTTTTACGGCATACTTTTGCATGCCACAAAAAAATCAGATTGTATTTATTTATTTTTTTTGTACAAGTTTTCATGACATTCATTAGCATATCATGTAAAGTTATTATATTTTATAACATAAAATGTATGTCGTCTTAAGTACAAATATTTTACAACATATTGTTGTAAGTCGTAAAAACATACATTTTTTACGGCATATTTTTGCATGCCATAAATATATGAATTAACAACTTACATGGCATGTATTGTAACAGCCCCAAAATTTCTCCAACATAATCTAGGTACGTTAACTAACATTTATTATAGAATAATAGCAATTCCCAAATCATCATCACATTGATCACTAAAGCTTGTACAAAATAGTCCCACATGTGAATTATACATTCAATGGTATGAAATACATGAATCTATAGCATATAGAATGTCAAATCGAACAATAAATAAAATGCTCTCAAGGGGTTTATAAGTTCTAAAGCTTAAGCCCTGTTACACAAAAGATGGTTTCTTGAACCCATACATATATAGCCCTTGGCTTATAAAAAAAAAATATGGTCACAACAAAATATAGCCTCGTGCTCTCAATACGTACATCCACGCCCTAGTTTGGCGGATTCACCACATCTTTTCTTACATCAAAATCTCATAGGGGTGAGCATAAAGCCCAGTAGAGAAATCCTTAACAAAGTATATACATTTTACACAAACCTCATAAAAAGGAATGCATGAGCCATGCTATGCTTTTGACATGAAAATCCTTTATTCTCAATGATATCTTGAAATCTCAAAAATGCATAAACTATCAATTTAATTCAAGGGGGTGGTAAATAC
>NW_021024878.1:1379050-1456141 GCF_004153795.1 Camellia sinensis | reverse complement strand
AGACCCATAAGATCATTTTAAAAGAACAAGAGACAAACCCACTTTCAAAATCGCTCAACTTCTTGAATCAACAATCAATTTTCAAAGCTATCGAAAGATGATTTCAAAAATCATATAGATCTTGCAAAAATATATATATAACTCTAAGAAAATCCCTACCTCAAGTTTTGAAGAAGAAATGAGATGAAACCCCAAAATGAACGGTGTCGAAACTCGATCTTTATCGCACACAACGAAACCCTCGAGAAGTTAACCAACTTTGATGAAGAACTTATGGCAGAACTCTAATGGATCTTGAGAAATCAAGGTTTTGATCCAATTTGGCATAGGGAAATGTAGAGAGAAGGGAGAGGAAGGGTTTTTAGAGAGAGAGATATACAAAAGTGATCTGACATATCAAATTCATGAACTGATATAACATGGTCTGCTCGAGTGTGGAAAGCCTCGCTCGAGCGTCAAATACACTTTCCTAGTACTTTTGCAGACAGGTCAAACTTTTGAAACCAAACATTCTCTACTTGAGCGCATAAACGACCGCTCGAGCGGACAAGCAACTTCTAATGTATTTTGCATTTTTGTTTCCGGGGCGCTGCCCCTCAACCCCGCCAAGGCGCTGCCCTAGGACCCGCCAAAGAGTGCTGCCCCCTGGACCCTCGCGAGCTGACCAGGTAGCTCGATCCCGGACATACTCAGGGAAGTGGCAAAACTGGGATCAATACACTCATTATTGACCTTCCCCTCTCATATCTAAGGTTCCGAGCCAAACATCCTTGGTTACGACAAACAGTGGCCTTGGCACGAGTCATGCGTTTCCTAATTTCCCAAAATAAATATTAGGTGGCAACTTTAAGATTTGATGACGCAGTCTATTTTTGACAAAATTGCAATAAAATGGATTTTCAATAAAAGTTTCCAAATCTGGACTCTCATCTATGTTTCACATTGCACTCGTGAGACTAGATCAGAGAGATCTCGGGAGTCCGAACTGTTTAACGGGCGCGGGTACCTCCTGGGCATGTTACACAGATGTATAGCAAATCTTCTATAAAAAGAATGTTACTGAGTTAGTATCATAACTTTTGTTCAAAAAAAAAAAATTAGTATCATAGTTGGTAACCCTTTCATTTTATCAGACTTCAATACCTTCAAGAAAAGGTAAATGAATATTTTGGTACAAAAGAGTAATTATCCTAGCTAACCAATTTTTTTTTTTCTAATTACCTAGTTTAGAATGAGAGCCAACCAACGACACACATAGAGAAAAGCAACATAACGCAACGTTTCTAATATGGATCAGTCGCTTGTTCCAATCTAAACCAACCATCCTTTCTTAATGTTGACTACCTTCAATCAACCCAATTTGAAATATCCCAAAGTCTGCTCTTTAAAATAAGCTCAACCTAAGGTCTATTTTATTTTAGCAAGTGAAAGAGATCTTTCATTTTTTTTATTTTTTTTTTTAAGAACGGGAAAAAAAAACTTCATTACAAAACCGATAAAAGATAAAATCAATTTAATACAAAAGGAAGGATCCAAACCTCCATAGAGGAGGAGAAAAGGCCCTCACAAGGTAGGGAAACAAATCTCTACACAAGAAAGATTATTATATCAACAAACTAAAAATTAAAAAAAAAAAATCAAATAGAAAAAAACCAAATCCAAGTCCTTACCAAACTCATCCAAAACTCCAATACTCCGCAATCTTCAACTTGGAATCTGAAAACTCCACCATCGCTAGTTAAGATAGAACATTGAGGTTGAGATGGTCGCCTAGCGTGAAACAAACGCGTCATCAAGCGTTGGTTTTTAGATTGTGAGAAGATCTGAAACCAGATCTTAAAGTGTGGAGAAAAGTAATGCAGTGATGGTCGGATTGATGAAGCAAATATCAAATTTGAAGGAGGATCGGAAAGAAGGAGAGGATAAGAAGATTGGAGAAGTGGGGGAACCACCGCCATCTTCCTCTCTCATTTGAAGAAAATCTAGAGAGAAAAGAAAAAGAGTTTTAGGATTTGAGAGATTTTTTTGGTTTGATTTGGAATTGGTTTTTTGAGATTTTTTTTTAAATTATAAATTAATTTGATAAAAATAAATATATATTTTTTAAATTTTAAAAATTATTTGTACATTCAAATGAAATTTATGAATGTTTTTAAATTTTAATAAAAGTATTTCAATAAAATATATTCTAAAAATTAAACCAAACAATATTTAACCACTATATAAAACTTGTTATTTATTTTTATTTTTTTGGTTCGTTGTTACCCTTTAAAATTTAAAGAGTAAATTATAAACACACACTTTGAAATTTGTTTAAGTTACGATTTACCTAATATAATTTTAGAAATTACATCGCGTCTTTTGAGATTTCTAATTTCATAACAAATTATATTTTTTATTGATAAATCATCAAATTAACTAACAGTTTTTAATTATGTCAAAAATTTATTTCAATTAATAATTCAGATAATTTTATCAATATATAGGAGAACAGTTTGTAATTTTATTTTTTTAGTTAATTTTGTTTAAAAAAAATTCTGACAAGAGGATATTTGTAATTTTTTAAATTACAAGGGACAATTTGTATTTTAAGCATACCTTAAAGCGTATATTTATAATTTATCTTTTTAAGTAAAGAGGTGTTTCTAAAACTTAAAAATGGAAGTTAACCACACACATTATATCTGTATTAATTATGAATTATGTTTTATTTTTATTTTTATAATGGTTAGTTTTGGTTAAGTTACAACTATGATGGTTTTAGTAATGACTAAAAATAGCATATCGCTTGTAACTTAAAAAATTTGTTTATGACCCAAATGATTGTAATTAATGGCACGTTTATTTTTAGTTCAGTTGCTGAAAGTGAAAGTATATATGATATACATTTTTTTTACAACAGTGTACAATAAATTTTTCTATACATATTTTCAAAAAAAAAAAAAGTGCACACCATATGTCCCTCTACTTCTAGCCATTGAAATTGAATAAATAAAAACAATGAATTTTGATCATAGTCAATGAATTTCAACTAATATTATTTTGAGATGTAATCAAGAACCACGGTGATTGTAACTTTATTTACCACAATGAGAACATAACAAAACATGAGTTCTAAACAACTTTAATTTGACAATTTGATGGCTCGACATCACCACAATTATCCATTGTCTAATGCCACAACAGTTCCTAACTAACATGAATTTTGGTCACAGGACGAATTTTGCTTGTAACTTGCATATGATACATATGACATCTCGTTTAAGAGCAATGAAGAACAAGATGAATAATATATAGTGCTCCTGAAATTAACAAAAAAAAAAAACACTCTCAAAAGACGGTTTCAAATATAGGCTTGCTCAACCACCACATTACAGTGTAGACATCAAATAGCCATTGTATTAACAAGCTCTGGAAACCTAAACAGCCACGTAAACGAGCCAACTCGGAATTCAGCTTTACATGAAAATTTGGGTGCAACTTTATGGTATTCCACAGCAAGACAAGTAAAACTTCCAGGTATGGAATTATGTTGTTAAATGTTGTTTCTCAGGTGCTGGAAGTAAAACTGATCCAAGCTTCGTTGGCATTGGACTTTAGTTGCTTGTACAGCTTTGTTCCCGAAAATGCTTCTAAGCTTTCTTGTAGATATGTTAGGGCAATTAGTTTCTTTTCACTGTGTCTATCAGGACAACAACCTTTGCTTTTCTTGAATTATATTCTCTCTCTTCTTAACCTGCACATAAAGAGAACAAAATCAATTTTCGAAATATACTAACTTTATTCTTGTCAAATTGTTTGTTTCCTTTTTCCTTTTTTTCTTTAATTCTAATAATTTTCCTTGTATGTTTGGAGTTGTTCAAAGCTGCTAGTTTCTATAGCGTTGCAACTCCAGAACACCATAATGGTTGTAGAAAATCAACTCGCGTCAATTCAAAGCACTGTCAAAGCTCTAATATTCTGATTTGATCATGAAGAGACTCCCAGGGATAGACATTTGTTCAACTTTCACTTTCTGTTCAACATCTCCAAGCGAGTGGAATATGATGGGTTTCGACCCTTTTCCTTTAGAAGGGACCACAATCTTATTATATTTTTCCACATAGGTGCATTCTGTCCTCCTTAATGGCAACGTGAACTCACCCTTGAGATCCAAAATTGGATTTGTTGGGGCTAGAGCCTTTGCCCCCAGTTTCCTTTCGGACTTTGGCACATATCGAAAAGTTCTTTTTGTTGAAACTGGAGTAGACTCTAGAGCGTCTTTGACATTCGGAGTATCTTCAGACTTTTTCACATCTTTTCCCTTTCTTTGTGAAGTCTTTGTATAGAAGCGAGCATCAGCATAGTAGGCCTCTATTTCTCCAAATGGATCATTGTCAACCACAATTGTCCCCTCTTTTTTGGGTGAAGGCAACGGGTAATTAATACATTGGTGATAAGTTGATGGCACTGCATGATGATTATGCATCCATGGTCTCCCAAGCAAAGCATTGTAAGAGGTGTCTACATCATCAATATCCCCAAACTTGGTTTGTAATTCAATTTTCCCCATTGGGTGTTGCTCATTCTGATTAAATCCTTGAATGACCAAACGACTTGGGTGAAGCTGTGAAATTCGAACCCCTAATAAATTTAAGGCCCTCTGAGGCAGAAGGTTCACCGCAGATCCTCCATCAACAAGAATTCGAGAAATTTTCACATCATGGATAAGCCCAGTGATAAACAAAGGCCGATTATGGTCTGTCATTTCAGCACACATGTCTTTGTCACCAAAAGTTACCATAGCCATGCATGTAGTTGCCTTCTCTTGATTTCTACTCTCAATTTCCTTGTGGAAATCCTCTGGCTTGGACAGGGCATATATTAAAGACTTTCGAAGCTCTGGAGACATTTTTAGTGCATCATATACCCTCAACAATGCTGGAATTTTCTTTAGATGAGCTAGTACATCATATTTCACTTGCTCTTCCTCCAGCAAAACTTGTGGAACTTCTGACGTTTGAGGGTCCTGAGAATTTCGTAATTTCCTCCGGTAGGTCAAATAAGTCTGGCATACTTCAGCAACCGCCTTTTCGTTGACCTCAACTTCTTTTATTCCCTCACTAATTTGGACCATGTTAACTGGTCCAGCTGCAGGGTGATCATCATCATCAGTCACTTCACCATCTTCTTGGAGCTGCATTCTTCTCCCATTTCTTAGGTACCAGGAGTCACGCCTATAAAAGCATTGAGATTCTTCAAAACCATTCTTCATGGCCTCCCAACTAGGCACCACGACTCCATCGAAGGAGCAATACCAGTCAAAGGCGATCCCTTCTAAGGAAAGGGGGAATTGTTTTAGGAAAAGTGCTTCATTTTGAGCTGTTTCCCCACACTGTTTCAAAAAATGCCTAATATGTTTTTGAGGATCTCCATACCCCTCATATAGGACAAAATTTGGAAGTTCATATCCTTCAGGAAATGGTGTTTGCTCTATCCATAAAGGGAACAAATCCCTTAGGCAATAAGTGCCCATCTCTCGAAGGTCAAGGGCAGTTTCAATCTTCTCCTCAATTATGCCTTCTATGAAATCATATGTTTGAGAAGATGTACCTTCGTCATCCAAATGTTCTGACATCTCAATTTCTATTGGCCATGGTTTATAAAATGTCCTATAGAATCGATCAGCCATGGTGTCCCAATCTGGGATTGAATTAGGTAGCAGGCTGAAGTACCAATCCGCTGCCCATCCTTCCAAAGAAAGAACGAACTGCCATAGAAGTAACGCCTGGCTTTTTACTGTGTTTCCACATTGTGCAAGGAAACGAACCAAATGGCGCCTTGGACAACCTGTCCCATTATATAAAGGAAAACGAGGTACTGCATATCCTCGTGGAAACTGAACCCATTCGACCCAATTAGGGAAAGGGTGTCCAGAAATTTGATTTCTTTCAATACTCAAATTTTGATGGGCTTCAAAACCCTCATCTTTCAAAGAGACTGTTACTTTTGCCTGATGTTCCGTTTCCCTTCTAGCTTCAATTTTTGCTTTCTCATCATTACCTGGATTGCGAATGATATGTATTTCTCGCTCTTCAAAATTTAAGTCCACAGTGATGACATTTCAAGGAAAGTCAAAGTGGTCACTTGATACACTTTCTCCATCGTATGTCCTAGCCGGGGATGTGTTTGGTGAATCATCAGGGGAAAAGTCAAGTTCCCAATCTTCATTAGGATCCTCAACTTGAGATGACTTTGTTTGTTTACTTGAATGCTTCCATACTTCATCATCCGACTTACACCTGCCATTCACCTCATCATCCTTAAAGTGTAGTCATTTTTTCGCCTTTTTTACAAGCTCAGAGTCGGACTTACACCCAGTGTCTCTTTGTTCTATTCCCCTTACATATTCTGGAGTGCTTTGATAGTACATTGGTGGTACTGGTGAATACTCTGGAGAAAAGGCTTCTGGTGTATACTCTGGAGAAGCTGGTGTATATTCTGGAGAGGTTGGTGTGTATTCTGGAGAAGTTGGTGTATACTCTGGTGAGTCAGGTATACAGATAGGAGATGTAATGCAATCCCCTTCCCTAACTTTTGAACCAACTTTACCCTCATCTTCCTCGCCATCACTCAAAACAACAATGGCTAGGCAAGGGGCCAAAGTAAACTTTTCCTCCCTTCTTTTATCAAAGTATGTCTGCAACTCCACAGATTGAAATTTTGAAGGTAGAAATTCCTCTAATGTGACTGGGACAAGAGGACCTTGCTCTAACTGCTCATCAGGGACCAATTTCTCCCCCTTTTCCTTCTTTGGGTTCTTTTTTCCTTTTCTCTTACTTACTTTGGCTTTTTTCTGTTTCCTAGAAACTTTTGATTTTTGCTTTTTGGAAACTTTTGGCCCTTGTGTTGTTGAATCTACCACACTTCTAGCTTTCACTGTGGCATTTTGTTTTTTCTTTATGCTTTTTGACTGATAAACAACCCATTCACCTTCATTATCATTGTTGATAGTGATTGGGTTAGCAGATGCTTTCTCTTGAGGAGGGAGTTCGATAATTTTAGAGTCCAAAAGTTCCTGAATTTTATCTTTCAGAACAAAGCACTCTTTTATCGGATGGCTAATCAAACGATGGTAGGGGCAATACTTTGGATCGTTGGTCTTTCCTACCTCATGTGGTCTTTTTACCTCAAGGAGAGCAATCAACTTTTGCTCCAACAGATCTTCAAATAGGTCTTCGACCAGATCATCCATGAAGGAATATTTCTTCTCCAACCTCTCTTTCATAGTCACTTTTTTAAATTCCTTGGGCTTTTTAGCCCCTACTACAATGGGACCCTTCTTTCTGGTTTCAATTGTAGCTTCAGTCGAGGACTCAACCCTTTCAACGGCCCTAGACCTCCTTCGTTTAGCTAAATGCAGCTCCATATCATGAGCTTTAGTGCATAGATCATTGAATCCTTCAAAAGTTTGAGCCATAAAAGTCGTAGAGAGCTCATGTCGGAAGTTGTTAAGGCACATCCGAATTAACTCTAATTGTGTAAACTTTTGAGGACAAGCAAATGTCAAAGCTCGCCATCTTGCAATGAAATCTGTAACAGACTCATTGTCACGTTGCTTGGTCTCAATCAGTTCTGGTACTCCAACACGTCTTTGTGTGTTGCAGAACTGTTTAAGGAACTCCTTCACCATGGAATCCCAATTTAGGATTGATCCCTCAAGAAGATTAGCATACCAAGTAAATGCAGAACTTTCAAGCGATTGGACAAATAGCTGCAGGCACAGGGCCTCATTCTGGGCTATTGGCACGCATCTTGAAAGGAAATGAGCCACATGTTGTCTTAGATCTCCTGTTCCATCAAACATTTTGAAATCTGGTTGGGAAAAACCAGAAGGGAATGCAACAGCATCTACCCAAGCTGGGTAAGGTTTTGTAATTATTCGAAAATTCTCATCATCTTTTTCTTTGACTTTCTTTACTTGTCTTCGTCACCATATCATCAATCATGGCCATGAGCAATGGATTCATACCACCACTGGTTAGATCGGAGTAACAATGACCATTGCCCCCTGGGGCTAGTGTGCTTTGTATGCCTGCGAATGTCCCCACAACAAGTTGTGTCATTTGTTTGGGTGCACTTCCTGGTCCTGTCATTTGGGCCTGTAATTGTTGCATTTGCTCCAACATAGCAGCCATTTCCCGTTCTCTTCTCTCAAGTTGTTCTTGTAGGGCCACCACTTTTTCCTTGAGACCTTGGTCTTGTTGGACCTGCGAATTTTCACCTTCTTTCTCAACTTCAGTCATCATAACTGCGACTTTGTTGATATCTTTCAATTCATTGTTTCCAATATCCGTTGAAACAAACGAGATAGAATCATCTTGCTCGTATAAAGGATTATCAACCCTCACAACATTACTCATATTTGAAGTATCTGACTGCGATGCTTTGTTTTGAGCTTGACGGGTTATGGACCTTGCTACAGGCCCTTTTCTTATTCCCTCCATAGATAGTTCAACCAAAGTAGAAATATTTTCCAAGGGTTGCTTACCCTCCTCCACCTTAGATTTTCCAACAAAGACAGGACTTTCAATTTGTTTTTGGGGTTCATCTTTCGAGAGAGCCCTTTCAATAGCTCCTATAACATTTGTTGCCACTGTTCTTAGTTCCAGTTTCTTTAAGGCCTTATTTTTTCTTCGCCTTTGTCTTTTCGAAACTGGGCCGGATGACATATCAAGTCGAGCCCCTAAGGGCATAGAAGGAACCGTTTGTGCCTTCGTAAATTCCTCATGGATTTTCAAAACAGTCCCTACATTTTTAGAGCAGGTCAATTGATGTTGATTCAAATCCCGTTGGGCCAACAGGTGTTCCTTATTCGAACCTTGTCGGGCCAACGGGTGTTCCTTATTCTGTCGGGCCAACGGGTGTTTCTCATTTGAACCCTGTCGAGCCAACGAGTGTTCCTTATTCTGTTGGGCCAACGGGTGTTCCTTATTTGAACCCTGTCGAGCCAACGGGTGTTCCTTTGGCTCCTGAGAGTTGACTGAGATTTGGTTTGACCGATTTTGTGCTCTGAACAGAACTATCGGTTCGTAGGCAGCAACTGTTTTTTCAACAACAGGGGCCTTTTTTCCATCAACAGGAGTTTGGGTCATTACCCTCCTCCCAATGGCCCTAATGATGGCCATGTTTTCAACAGAAGCTTTCTTCTGGGTAGACTCCACCATTTTAATGGAGTCTTCTACCCTTTTGAGTAGTTGGGCCACAACATTTTTTTTTTGCCCCCGTTGAAGCTGCAACAAAAGTCGCAGTTGCAAACTGATTAGCCTCCTTTGCCTGAATTAGAAAGTTCTTCGTTCGGGCTATGGCCCTCACAATTGCGTACTGCTTTGACGCTTTCACATAATCTTCAGTAATCTTTCTCAAACTTTCAGCTTTCTGGAGAAGTGTGACTTTCTTCGTCACACCAGTTACCGTTGGGACAGCCAAGAGCTTTCGCTCCGGAGCCCCTTGGGTGGCAGGGGAAAGAAGTGCATCTTTCCAAGATTTCGTTGGCTCTTCCTTTGGGACAGCCAAGAGCATTCGCTCCGGAGCCCCTTGGGTGATGGGTGTTATCTCCAACCTTGGTGATTTCAGAACCACTGGAGTGTAGGTTTGTCTCCTAACAGTTGCTTCAGCATTCCTATAACAAAAGAATCCGTCAGTAAGTTTCAACTATATATATATATATATATATATTTTTTTTTTTGTTCTTCAAAAGATGGGAGGAGAAATAATGTCCTACTGGGCGTGCCAGAATTTGTAGACACAAATTTTAAAACATGAAGTGTTTTAACACATTTCAAAATTTATGTTACAAATGTCCACTGTTTAGTTTTTTGGACTAAACAGTGTTGATTATTTGAATAGCAGGTTCTTATTTCCGATCTGTATTTCAGATCGTCAATTAGACATTTTATATAAATGAAACCTCCGATTAATGAAGAACAAAATAAACAACAAAAGACAATTTAAGAAAAATAAATAAATATTTTATTGAGATTGTTATGGGTTTTGAACCCTCGAATACAAAATACAGTTTGGGTTTGGAACCCTTTACCTATTCATCGCCATTAGCATAGGCTCTTGAGTTCTCTAGGCTTCTCTCTTCTTTCTTGTAACGAATTGTTTAGCTCTCAATTTCTTTTTCTCTCTCTCTCTGATCTTTTCCCTTCTGATTTTCTGATCCCCGTCTTGTGTGATGGTCCTCATATTTATGGAGGGCCGTCAGGTGATAGGAATGCTTCATCTTCAATTTGAATTTCAAATTGAATGATAGCGTCTATTTGAATTTTGAATAATAGCGCTATCTGATTAATCGTATATCTGATTAACCGGATTGATCTTTGGGGTTTCATCCTGTGTGCTGTCCTTGCTGTAGGCTCTACAGGTGTCATCTTTCGTAGGCTCCACGTGTCATTTGAGCAGCTTGAATAACGTCGTTAAGATACGACGTTGTTTTATTTATACACTTCAATGGAGCAAGTTAATCATTTTGGGAAGTGATTGCCTACAACAATCTTATCGTAGGCTCTATGTGTGTGATTGACTGTATTTGAAATTTAAACATAAATTTGGTTTAAAATTTATGTACCAACACAGTGTCAAGCTTTTTATCCTTGCAGAATGCATCAATGAGGATACTATACTTAACAATATCAAGATGTAAATCGTTGCTTTCCATCATGTGGAATAATGACAATGCTTCAGAAATATGCCCATTTTTGCACAACCCATCCAATAATTTGAGAATCTGGATTTATGCTTACAGCTTACATATCATTGAAAAGTTTTTGAGCAGCTCCACATCTACCTATTTGAAACTAACCCCATAACATAGCGTTGAAAGTTCCATTGTTGGGTTTCAACCCCCTTTGAGGCAATGCTCAAAAGAGATGCATGGCCTCATCTATTTTCATGTTCTTGCAATATCCATTGATTAGAATGGTATAGCTAAAAACATCAGGATGAAGATCCCTCACTCTGATTGCTTCATCCATGTGGCCTTGCAGACAATATCCATCCATTAGAGTATTGTATGTGACTACATTAGGATCCACACCTCTTTGTATCATGACTTCAAGTACCCCCTCTGCCTCTTTCATCTTCCCTTCCTTGGTACATGCATCTAGCAACACACTATACGTATGAACACCCAAAGCAATGCCACTATCCAACATTTCTATAAACATTCCAGTAGCCTCCTTCCACCAGCCAAAATTACATAGGCCATGAATCAAAGAGGTATAAGTGACAACATCTCGGTGAATGCCTTGTTCATTCATCTTAGAAAAGAGTTTCATAGCATCATCCACCATTCTATCCTTGCAAAGACTGTCAATGACCGTGTTATACACTATGGTGTTAGGTTTACGACTTCCCTCTTCCATTATCCTAAGCAAACTAGCAGCCCTGATAGTGTTCACTGTTCTGCAGAGCCCATTGACAATGGTTCCATACATAACCACGTCAGGTTCAATTTCTCTAGTTCTCATTAATTTCTTAAATAACTCCACAACTTGAGGAGTTTTATCTTGCAAAATAAGTCCATTAATCAGAGTTGTGAAGGTAGTTACATTGGGTGTATAACCGCGTTTGAAGAGGGTACCCAAAAGAGACAACCCAAAATCGACTCAATTAACGCGGCAGTAACAGTTAATAGCAATGTTGAAGGTGTAGAAATTGTCCTGTATGCCTAGAAAATGCAATTTCCCAATAAGAGGAAGAGCGATGTCGTAATGACCCATTTTCAAAAGAGGACCTAAAGCTTTGTTGAAACGAGAAATGGGAGGGAAAGGTCGCATTTGGATCATGCGATTGAATGACTTTACAGCGTCTTGGAGATCACTGCATCGAACAGGAGGAGAACTAGGGCTTCGGGTGGTAGAGAGAGAACAAAATAGAAGAAATAAGAATGAAGAGGGATGATTAATTAGAGAGGGAAATATTGTACCTTTTTGACAATTATGATCAGCAAGCTGTGTGTGTGAGTGGAGAGAGAGAGAGATTGAAGTACAGACTGGATTTGGGATTCACTGAAGAAGACTTCTCTGGAAGTAGATTGGGTATCCATTGATGATCAATTTTAAAATAGCTTTATGATTAGTAGTAATTATTTTGTCATCTTAAACCTCTCCAATCCTTCCATCAATTTTTTTTATTAATTTTGTTTTAATTAAATTTGAATAAAAATTTAATAAAAAATTTAGATTGTGTTTGGTTTGCCATGGCAATCATGATTTCAAAAGCAAATTTTTCAAATTACTTTTCAAAATTAATAACCAAGCACACAATTCAAAATTATTTAAAATTAATTTCAAAACTCATAATCAAACACATAATTCAAAATTTAATTCAAAACTCTTTTGATGATGTAGTGTTGAAAATGGTTAGGGATGTGATTGTTAAACTATTTTTATAAAAAAATATTACAAAAATAATTCATATATTAAAAAAGGGCAAATTACACTAACAGTCCTCATAGTTTGGGGCTTGTATCACTTTGGTCCTTGACTTTTCAATTGTAATACATTTGACCATGAATTTTAAATCTTGTTCCAAATAAGTACAATTAAAGATATCATTGCTTAATTTCAAGAGTAAAGTCGTCAATTTAATAAAATATAAACTAATTTGACAAAAATAAATGTCAAAAATATTTTTGAATTTTTAAAAATTATTTCTACCTACCAAAGATAAAATTATGTAAAATTAATAAATCTTTTATTTATTTATTTATTTTACCAAATTAATTTTTATTATGTGTTTAGATGATGATCATGTAATGGATGGTTATTTTTATTTTCATTAAATTAGCTTTTATTTTTTCAAAAGTCAAATATGACAACAAATTTGATATCATTATTAAGCTAATCTATTAAATCAAAAAATCCCATCGAATTAGTGTGGTATTTAATATCCAATTAGATTAAAAAGATAAATTATCCCCTTATCCATTTTTTTATTTGCATTGGATAAGAAAATATATGAACGTAGGATTACTAATAATCCTACAAATTTGTTGGATTAATTATCCATTGATCCTGAAATAAAATTTCAAAACAAACACATGATTATTGGGGCCACGGATTAGTAATTCCAATCTCATGCTCTAATCCTGTAATCAAACATGCCCTAAAAGCCTAGTAACTACCTATTACATGATCATCATTCAAACACACAATAAAAATTAATTTGATAAAATAAATAAATGCGTAAGAGATTTATCAATTTACATAATTTTATCTTTGGTGGGTAGAAATAATTTTTAAAAATTTTAAAATATTTTTTTGACATTTATTTTTGTCAAATTAATTTATATTTTATCAAATTGATAACTTTACCCTTAAAATTGAGCAATGGCATCTTCATTCGTCCTTATTTGGAACAAGATTCAAAATTCAGGGTCAAACGTGTCACAATTAAAAAGTCATGGACCAAAGTGACACAAGCCCCAAACGATAGGGACTGTTAGTGTAATTCACCCTTAAAAAAATATCTAAAAATATATATATATATATATATATACATATTTCAAATACCAGCAATTGCCAAAAAAAAAAATTGCGCTGTTTCAGTCAATCGGCCGGATGTCCGGGAGGATGTCCGAGTGGACGATTGGGTAGACCCAATCCGTTCTTTTCAAAATTTAAAATTTAAAAATTCCTTTCAAAACTCATAACCAAACAAATTTTTTCTTTTCAAAGCTTAACTCACAATTCTACATTCAAATCACAATTCCAAAAAGAGAATCACAATTTCAAAACTAAACCAAACGCAACCTTAATTTAATATGATGTACGTTAATAGTAAATTTAAAATTTTCATCAAATCTTGTTATAAGGTCGATTGTCTGGTAAGACGTTCAAGCGGACTTCTAGACATGAGTAAAATTTGACGTTCAGATAAAAAAAACCCAATTGTCTGGACGATGCCTAGGAGGACGTCTGGCCTAACATCCACCTACAAAATCTGATGAAAGGACTAAAGTCCTCTTAATTTAATGAAAATTTTAATTCTCATTTCATTTGATATCAAACAAATTTTTCATCAAATTTATATTTGATAAAACGTTTGATGATGGGTTGGCGATAACGTTATATCTTAAAATTGTGTGTGTTTAATTATAGTGATTTTGGTAATAATGCTTATTTTTTTAGGATAAATTACATACACTGTCCGAAGATTTTTGATAATTACATTGATTTTTAAAAAAAAAAAATTGTTCTAATCTTCTTGTGACTAACGCCGTTAATAGAAGGGTTAGTTTATTATTTTTAATATTAAAGATATTTTTGTTGTAAACCATCAAGTATGTGATTATTTTTACAGCTTATGTGGTATTTAGTTATGACTCTAATTTTTTTAATTGTACCTAAAAAAATTTAGCTATAACATTTGTGGTTTAGTTGACATTTCTGATATTTAAGACCATAAATGTTATAACTTATATATGGCACACATAAAATGGTGTGTATTCTAAAATAACCTATTGTTATGACAAAAATGATGATGAAACAAATTAAAAATTAATTACATAAAAAACGAAGTTATTTAGTAGTTTTTAATCTATACTTGACATCAGTTCAGTTATCCTAAAAACAAAGAACAAATTGATAAGTCTCAGTATCTGAATTAATAAAAATCAAATTAAGATACTACATATGTTTATTAGAGTAGTATTAAATAATATTTCTAAACACTCACATAGTTTGACTATATATAATTTATTGCATTAAACACATACAAATTCTTATATTTCTCATTTGGTTTCAATAATTCATACTAACTTGTTTACCTAAAAAATGATTAATTTATTCTTTTTATTCTTAATTTACAGATAATCACTTCAAATTTTATGCAAATCAAATTAAAATCCCCTATGTGCAGATTTAACAACTAATTACTAACTTTTCCCACCAAAAATAAATAAAAAAAAAATACAGAACTTTTAGTCAAACTAATGGTCAACTAACGAAGAGGGACAAAAAGTGCAAATCAAAAGTAAAACTTAAGAAGGTCAGTGTAATTTCAAAAAAGAATAGGAAGGTCGGTGTAATTGTCGAAACCTTAAGGGAAGTGAGTGTAATTTAACCTTTTTTTAATAATTAAAAACAATTGATACATTTAATGATTGTTTTCTTTTGTTTTATTGGGCACTTAGGCGATAAATCCAATTTTAAATTTTTTTTGCCCAAAGGTTTAGGTATTGAAATATTTTATCCATAAGGGCAAACTCCTTTAAAATGACCAAACTATTTATTTATATATATAATTTTCCGAACCAAACCATTCTCTCTCTAACATCTCTCTCTCCATCTTCCTCTCCCCCTCCCTCTCCTTCTCCTTCTCCTTCTCCCTTTCTGTAACTCATCTCCCTCTCCATCTCTCACCACTACTTCCCCTCACCCTCCGCTACTCCACCACTACCATCGTCGCCTCTGTCATCTCTTTCCACGGTCTCTTCTACGTCGTTAGCGACAACCAAACCGTCTAAACCGTAGCCTAAACTACCTTTCTCTCTCTCTCTCTCTCTCTCTCTCTCTCTCTCTTTCTTCTCTCTACCTCCATTGTCACTAACACCATCACTTTGGTCCCTATCACTGACCTCGATCTCACCATCGACCTCTCTCTCTCTTTTCTGCTCTCTCTCTCTCTCTCTCAAAACTAGACCCTTTCTCTCTTCAAACCCTTTCTCTCTCTTGTAGTCGTCGAAGTCGCCATTGATCTTGCGTCGCTATTTAATACCTCAACACTATAGATCGCCAAATCTACAGATCTGAGCTTTTCCGCCTCAAATGCTGTAAATCTATACGATCCCTATTACGATCTAAATGTGAAGAAAGCTTTGAATCGCTTTCCTCGAAAGATCGTGGACGTGAGGAACCAACGTCTCAAGTGAGCCATGGACCTCTCTATGAAGCACGACTACCTCTCAATGGTTTGCAGGCATGTCTCTATTTGATTTCCTTATTTGACGCTTGAAAAATGTATGAATTTATTGAAAGAAAATTTTCGATCTTATGTTATATAATACTTTGGTCTCTGTGTTGTTTTTTGTTTTATTATCTTTTTCATTGATGATAACATTTATTATAGCCCTTTCCCCAACAAAGATTGGCGACAAAGAGCCAAGATCGACGACAGAGAGCCAAGATCATTTTCGATTTGAAGATCTGCTTCCCAAGGATTTCTATCTGTTGATCTTCCAACATCGATCCAAATCTCAATGCTCATGATCATCCTCGATGCCTCTCCCTCGAAGCCTAGAACAGATAGGGAATTGATTGTTAGATGAAGAGAGAAAATAAAATGTATCTTGTTGTTATTGTTGATAACAATGATCAAATAGATAAATTTTTATTTTTGTTTTTGTTTTGTATTGAACAGATAAGGATGATAGAGAGCAAACAGAAAAAAAAAATTATAACAGTTAGGGTTTGGTTTGGCTTACTATTGCAACATATATGGGTTGGTTTGGTTCTATATTTCAACAGAGAGAAAAAATAAAAATAAAATTAAACAGATAGGATTTTGACATATAGAATTTAGGGCAAAAATTGAATAGATAATAAAATTTGGACAAATATTTGAATCAATAAAGGGTAAAAATTAAACACATAGTTAAAAAAAATTAAACAAATAAAAAAATATTTAAACAAATAGTCAAAAAATTTGAATAGATAGCCAAAAAATTTGAACAGATAAATATAAATTTGAACAAATAGAAAATAATTTGAACAGATAGATATAAATTTGAACAAATAGTAAAAAAAAATCAACATATAAATTAAGAAGTAAAATTGAAAATAAAATGTCCTCCAAAATCAACAAAAGGACTTCTCATCAAATTATTTCACGAGAGTAAACCTAGCCCAAAGTCAAATCCAAAAGCAAGTCCAAATTATCCAAAGATGAAGTGCTCCACCTAGTTCGCAAAATTATGGATCAAAGTGAAGCCCAGTCAACCAGTTCAAAAAATTTAGAAGACAGTTCAAACCAGTCACAATCTTCTGAAGGTTCAACTACTCAACCCGTCTCATATGGAAAGTCTGAGTTCCAAGATGCTTAGGACCCATATGCCTGATCAACATAGGATTCTCTATAAATACAAATTAGCTTCAGTCAATACTCTTTTGAGAAAAGCTGTCAATTTGTATTTATATTGATTCCTATAATCACACGTTCCACCGAAAGTGATGAATAGTAAAAGTTACTATTCACTTTTACTGTTCACTGTCACTATTCACTCAATCAACTGTTGCTAAAGCTGCTCATCTGTGCAATCACTCCACCGAAAGCAACCGACAACATCTGTTTTACCCCATGCGCTGCCAGCTACCTTCATCAGTCACATACTACTTTACTTTACTATATATTGTAATCAATTATAGGCATTCAGACATTCTTCAATTTTCTTTCATTCTATTGTTGTAAGAAAAACCAGAGTGTTCTGAGTGGGAATCATTCACTCCATTTGTAACCCAATTAAGATACTTGCAGTTGCTACAATTGCAATTGTAAGTTATTTTCTGTATGATAATTACAAAATAACCCAATGTGGCTATGAATAATGAAAACAATTTATTTATTTAGACTCTATAACTAAAAGCAAGTACAATTGGTATGCAAATTATTTTATTTTATCTTATTTTTGTGTATGTGTGTGTATGCACATTTTCACCCCCACAAAAAAAAAAAATGCAAAAAAGAAGTGTTGGAATTCATGAAAGATGAGATTTTACAATTTTTAAGGAATTTTACAACAATGCCAAATTAGTTGGAGGTTTAAATTCTTCATTTATTGCTCTTATTCCTAAAAATGACAATCTTGGTATAAACCAATTGGTCTGATTAGGTCTATCTACAAAATTCTAGCTTAGGTCTTATCCTCAAGATTTTTCCATCTATTATAAGCGAAGCATAATCAGCATTTTTGGGTGGGCGTAACATTCTTGATGGTATCTAATGAGGAAATTCCGGTTTGGACTTGTGTGTCTATTGCAAGGATTTCTTTCTTAGTAAGTGGGAGCCCAAAGTCATAATTTGATTCAGAGAAGAGATTGAGGCAAGGTGATCCATTATCTCCCTTTCTTTTCAACATAATTGTTAAGGGTTTAAATATTCTCATCATGTGAGCAAGGGGATTAGAGCTGTTAAAGGGTACGATTGTCGGTAAAAAAGAAATGAGGATGTCTCACTTTCAATTTGCCGATGACACCATTATATTTTGTTAAGCTAATTGGGAAGAAATTCTTTGTATCAAAAGATTTCTTAGGTGTTTTCGAGATCATTTCAAGATTCAAGATTAATTATGTTAAAAGTATGGTGACTGGTGTGGGAGAGGAGGATGGCATTATTGATGAATTTGCTACTGCATTGAACTGTTAGTCAAAAGTTTCCATTGAAATTCCTTGGGTCACCATTAAGTGCCAGCCCTAGATTGATTTTTGCGTAGAGCTCGGTTGTGAAGAAATTTAAAGGAAGGCTTGCAAATTGGAAAATGAAGTTGCTATCATTTGGTAGAAGACTTACTCTCATTAAATCTGTGTTGTCAAGCTTACCCGTGTACTTTTTGTCCATTTTTAAAATGCCAATGGGAGTGCTTAATAGAATTCAAGCTTCCTGTATATGGGGGGTTTTTTATTTTAAAAAAAAAAATCCATATGGTTAGGTGGGATGAAATGTCTAAAGGCATCAAATTGGGTGGTCTGAGAGTGAGAAGGTTGACAGATATTAATTCATGTGCATTAGCAAAACGGTAGTGGCAATTTGGGATGGACGAAAAAGGCCTTTAGGAAATTGATCTTGTGCAGTAAGTACCATTGCAAGGGGGGAAATGGTTGCCTAATTTCAACAATGAGATGAGAACCTCAAGATTATGGTCGGACATCATTCAAGAAGCCCCTATTAATCCAAGTCTATTTAATTTCTTTATTTCCAATGCTCAAATTCAGCTTGGAAATGGGAGAAGAGTGTGCTTCTGGATTGATAAGTGGCATGGCAACATTAGTTTGAAGGAGGAATTCCCTAGGTTGTTCTATTTGTCTGCTCAAAAAGAAGGTTCAGTGCTAGATTTTTATGAGAATAGAAATTTTGATGGGGAAATAGAACTTCAACTTGAAAAGAAATTTATTTTCATAGGAAGTTGATGAAGTTAGAAGTGTAGGCAATTATTTGCAGGATGCACCAGCAGTTAGATTCTATTATCATGATCATCACACTTGGATGATTAATCCCTCAAGTCAGTTTTCTGTTAATTATGCGTATAAATGGTGTGAATCTCGTTTGGGGGTAAAAATTAATGTGTCAAAACTGCTATGGAATAATGTCTCTCCGCTTAAGGTCCAGTTCTTTGGATGGCTTACTTGGAAGGGTAGAGTCAAATCAGCTATGTTCCTTCAAAATATTGGTGTGATTGGCCCTAACGCAATTATGGTTTACCAATTTCGTCATTCTTGTGATGAGTCTATGGATCATCTTCTTCTTCATTGTTCCTCTGTTTGGAAAATTTGGTCCAGTCTATTATATTGATGGGGTGTGCAGTGGGTTGGCCCAGCCTCTATTTGTGATCTACTTCAATGGTGGGCTGACTTCAAATTTAAAAAGCTAGAGAAAAGGACTTGGGAGGCTCTCCTTTTTGCAGTGTTGTGGTCGATTTGGAAAGCTAGAAATGAATATAAGTTTAACGGGGCCAAGTTTAATTGGGTTGTGTTGTGTAATCTAATAAGTAAGATTGGCCTTTTTTGTGAAGTATAATGCTAAAGGGGTGGTATTTTCAATTGATGATATTGTCTATATACTTGATTCCATAAGGGGTAGCATGTGACAATCGCGATTGGGATTGCTTATGGGTTTGCTTGAGGGCTTGTTTGATGGGTGATTTGGCTCATCTGTCAGAGATTGATTTTTGTTATCAGGATGGTGCCTTGCTATTCCTCTGTTTTCTTTTATTGCTGGTGCACTTGTGGTGCTTTAGGGGTGTTTCTTAGGCATGCTGTTGTCATGCATTGTAGCAGCTTGCTTCTTTCCTTTGTTGATGTATTTGTCTTTGACATCATCAATGAAAATTCCTTTTTTGCTGATTAAAAAAAAAAAAATGTACATTCAGCCATTTAAATTTTAAAAAATAACAATAATATGAATTATGATTATAATCATATTGGGTCATGACCAATATTACTTTGGATTTATCCAAGTTTCACTTGGTCATATCTAAAGCTCCTACAAATGAATCATAACTAATATCAGTTTAACATATACCAAATACTACACAAGTTCTAACCAATTTGATTTGACGATTTGCTAGCTCCATCACCACAGTGGCCCATAACCAAAAACTAACACCGTAATAATTTATAACCAACACTAATTTTGATCACAACAAGGCCTTGTTTAAGAGCAATGAAGAATTGATGAACAACGTATAGTGGACTGAAAATTAATTGGAAAAAGACTGGCCCGACAGACAGTTTCTAGTATAGACTCGAACCTAAAGTTTCAAATATAGGTTCAATCACATTATAGTGTAGACAACTAGGCACTATATTAACAAGCACTGGAAACCTAAACAGCCACGTCAACGAGCCATGTTGAATTTAAAATTTACTTGAAAAATTATGTGCAGCTTTACGATATTCTGTTTGTAGTGTTCAGGAAGCATCACACAGGGCCGGGTGGAGGTTGTGTATTGAGGGTAGGCGGCAAGACAAGACAAGCTTCCACGGTGTGGAACTCTGTTAAGTACTGTTTCTCAACTGCAAGTTAAACTGGTCTTTCAAATTAAAGCAACTCCTGAACTTCATCTGCATTAAGCATCAATTCTTGTCCAACTTTGTTCCTGAAAATGCTTCTAGCTTTCTTGGTAGATATGCCTCAGAAATTTGTTTTCTCACCATGTGCATCAGAGGTTAAAGGGCTAAACAATATAAAACAGAATTGACAATCTCTTAAAAAAACCAATGATTTGTTGAGATGGGAGAATCCTTCAAATAAAGACAACCACCTTTGCTTTTCTTGAAATTTCCTCTCTGTGCTCTTGCCACACACATACACATACACAGAGAGAGAGAGAGAGATCAATTTTCTAGATACATGGATTTTATTCTTATTGTTTTACTTTTTGCCCTTTTTCTTTTTTCTTTTTCCTTTTCTCCTTGTATTCAGGGAGTCGTAAATAGAAATTCAGAGCATGTATTCATATGCAAATATGCAGTTATATAGCCTTGTAAGTCCAGACAACATCACCATAAATGCCTATAGATAATCTACTTGGGGCAATGCAAAGAATTGTCCAAGCTCTAATATTCTGATCAGATATTGAGAAGATTTTCAAAGCTAGAACTTAGAAACTACCAATCACTAAGATGTATGGACAGTATAAATGTTTATGAGCACAAGGGGCAACCAGATACTATCAATCAACTAGCATACAGAAGTTCTATTGTTCCAGATGAATGCACTATAAATTACTAAAAAAGAAGACCTCTTAATATGCTCTCAAAAAAATAGATTTAGAATTTTAAACAAAAAGATGAAATATATATATATAGTTTTATTATTGGTTAGATAAGAAAATAAATGGATAAAATTTTGCACATCTAGTAAGAAGAATTGGTGTAAATTACAAGGATGCAGATGTATAAAAAACTCACAGGCACCAATCAGCTTCTTAACAGATAGATGGTTTCCCACTTCATTGAAATCAACCATGCAACAACTTAGTTGATGGGAATACTACATACATAGAATGTCAATAAATATCAACAGAATGATATGGAAATACTACAGTATATGAATTGTTTAGAAGAAAAGGAACATTCGTAAATTCATTAGATTATATGAATTGAAATTTATTCTCTGTTCTTACCTGCAGAGAGAGAAATCAAATTTCTAAATACATAGACTTGATTCTTATTATGTTACTTGTTTTCATTTTTCTTTATCTTTTTCTAATATTTTTCCTTGTAATGTTGAAGTTGTTCAAAGATGCAGTTTGTATAGCCTTGCAACTCCAGATCACCATAATGGCTATAGATAATCTACTTGGGTTAATTCAAAGCATTTTTCAAGCTCCAATATTTCAATATGATCTTGAAGAGACTCCCAGGAACAGAACTTCGAAACTACCAATCATAAAGATGTGTGACCAAATGCTAACAATAGACTAGTATACAAGAGTCTTATTGATTTAGGAACAATATAGATTTAGGAATTCAAACAAATAGATGAAACAAAGCTTTTCCAAGTTTGTGGTGGATGGCTTCGGCTAATAAATTGAGTGAGATATTCAGGGCATATTTGTCTTCTAAAAATTTATTGAATTTGATGATAAAAATGAATTTTATATAACATTATGACTACGAGAAAAATAGTTACTTAAAAAAAAAAAATGCTTTTCGTTAACACAAAATCACAAGGGCTGAATTTGAAATTGTCAAAAACCTCAAGGGAGGTCAGTGTATGTGCAATTTACTCAAATAAAAATAAGAATAATTTGATGCTTGTGGTGCTGAAAAAGGCTGCTACCATTGGGATGTAATGATGAGGAATTAAGCTTAGACACTTGCCTTGTATGAGGAAACAAACCCCAAAAAAAAAAAAAAGAAGCGTTGTAATTCATGAAAGATGAGATTTTACAAATTTTAAGGAGTTTTACAACAATGCCAAATTAGTTGGAGGTTTAAATTCTTCATTTATTGCTCTTATTCCTAAAAATGACAATCTTGGTATAAACCAATTGGTCTGATTAGGTCTATCTACAAAATTCTAGCTTAGGTCTTATCCTCAAGATTTTTCCATCTATTATAAGCGAAGCATAATCAGCATTTTTGGGCTGGCGTAACATTCTTGATGGTATCTAATGAGGAAATTCGGGTTTGGACTTGTGTGTCTACTGCAAGGATTTCTTTCTTAGTAAGTGGGAGCCCAAAGTCATAATTTAATTCAGAGAAGAGATTGAGGCAAGGTGATCCATTATCTCCCTTTCTTTTCAACATAATTGTTAAGGGTTTAAATATTCTCATCATGTGAGCAAGGGGATTAGAGCTGTTAAAGGGTACGATTGTCGGTAAAAAAGAAATGAGGATGTCTCACTTTCAATTTGCCGATGACACCATTATATTTTGTTAAGCTAATTGGGAAGAAATTCTTTGTATCAAAAGATTTCTTAGGTGTTTCAAGATCATTTTAGGATTCAAGATTAATTATGTTAAAAGTATGGTGACTGATGCGGGAGAGGAGGATGGCATTATTGATGAATTTGCTACTGCATTGAACTGCTAGTCAAAAGTTTCCATTGAAATTCCTTGGGTCACCATTAAGTCCCAGCCCTAGATTGATTTTTGCATAGAGCTCGGTTGTGAAGAAATTTAAAGGAAGGCTTGCAAATTGGAAAATGAAGTTGCTATCATTTGGTGGAAGACTTACTCTCATTAAATCTGTGTTGTCAAGCTTACCCATGTACTTTTTGTCCATTTTTAAAATGCCAATGGGAGTGCTTAATAGAATTCAAGCTTCCTTTATATGGGGGGATTTTGATTTAAAGAAAAAAATCCATATGGTTAGGTGGGATGAAATGTCTAAAGGCATCAAATTGGGTGGTCTGAGAGTGAGAAGGTTGACAGATATTAATTCATGTGCATCAGCAAAACGGTGGTGGCAATTTGGGATGGACAAAAAAGGCCTTTAGGAAATTGAACTTGTGCAGTAAGTACCATTGCAAGGGGGGAAATGGTTGCCTAATTTCAACAATGAGATGAGAACCTCAAGATTATGGTCGGACATCATTCAAGAAGCCCCTATTAATCCAAGTCTATTTAATTTCTTTATTTCCAATGCTCAAATTCAGCTTGGAAATGGGAGAAGAGTGTGCTTCTGGATTGATAAGTGGCACGGCAACATTAGTTCGAAGGAGGAATTCCCTAGGTTGTTCTATTTGTCTGCTCAAAAAGAAGGTTCAATGCTAGATTTTTATGAGAATAGAAATTTTGATGGGAAATGGAACTTCAACTTGAAAAGAAGTTCATTTTCATAGGAAGTTGATGAAGTTAGAAGTGTAGGCAATTATTTGCAGGATGCACCAGCAGTTAGATTCTATTATCATGATCATCACACTTGGATGATTAATCCCTCAAGTCAGTTTTCTGTTAATTATGCGTATAAATGGTGTGAATCTCGTTTGGGGGTAAAAATTAATGTGTCAAAACTGCTATGGAATAATGTCTCTCCGCTTAAGGTCCAATTCTTTGGATGGCTTACTTGGAAGGGTAGAGTCAAATCAGCTATGTTCCTTCAAAATATTGGTGTGATTGGCCCTAACGCAAGTATGGTTTGCCAATTTCGTCATTCTTGTGATGAGTCTATGGATCATCTTCTTCTTCATTGTTCCTCTGTTTGGAAAATTTGGTCCAGTCTATTATATTGATGGGGTGTGCAGTGGGTTGGCCAAGCCTCTATTTGTGATCTACTTCAATGGTGGGCTGACTTCAAATTTAAAAAGCTAGAGAAAAGGACTTGGGAGGCTCTCCTTTTTGCAGTGTTGTGGTCGATTTGGAAAGCTAGAAATGAATATAAGTTTAACGGGGCCAAGTTTAATTGGGTTGTGTTGTGTAATCTAATAAGTAAGATTGGCCTTTTTTGTGAAGTATAATGCTAAAGGGGTGGTATTTTCAATTGATGATATTGTCTATATAATGTCAACGAGCCATGTCGAATTTAAAATTTACTTGAAAAATTATGTGCAGCTTTACGATATTCTGTTTGTAGTGTTCAGGAAGCATCACACAGGGCCGGGTGGAGGTTGTGTATTGAGGGTAGGCGGCAAGACAAGACAAGCTTCCACGGTGTGGAACTCTGTTAAGTACTGTTTCTCAACTGCAAGTTAAACTGGTCTTTCAAATTAAAGCAACTCCTGAACTTCATCTGCATTAAGCATCAATTCTTGTCCAACTTTGTTCCTGAAAATGCTTCTAGCTTTCTTGGTAGATATGCCTCAGAAATTTGTTTTCTCACCATGTGCATCAGAGGTTAAAGGGCTAAACAATATAAAACAGAATTGACAATCTCTTAAAAAAACCAATGATTTGTTGAGATGGGAGAATCCTTCAAATAAAGACAACCACCTTTGCTTTTCTTGAAATTTCTTCTCTGTGCTCTTGCCTGCACGCGCGCGAGCGCGCGCACACACACAGAGATCAATTTTCTAGATACATGGATTTTATTCTGGGAGTCGTAAACAGAAATTCAGAGCATGTATTCATATACAAATATGCAGTTATATAGCCTCGCAAGTCCAGACAACATCACCATAAATGGCTATAGATAATCTACTTGGGGAAATTCAAAGTGTTGTCCAAGCTCCAATATTCTGATCAGATCTTGAGAAGATTTTCAAAGCTAGAACTTAGAAACTACCAATCACTAAGATGTATGGACAGTATAAATGTTTATGAGCACAAGGGGCAACCAGATACTATCAATCAACTAGCATACAGAAGTTCTATTGTTCCAGATGAATGCACTATAAATTACTAAAAAATAAGACCTCTTAATATAGTCTCAAAAAAAATAGATTTAAAATTTTAAACAAATAGATGAAATATATATATATGTATTTTGAGTTTTATTATTGGTTAGATAAGAAGATAAATGGATAAAATTTTACACATCCAGTAAGAAGAATTGGTGTAAATTACAAGGATGCGGATGTATAAAAAACTCACAGGCACCAATCAGCTTTTTAGCAGACAGATGGTTTCCCACTTCATTGAAATCAACCACGCAACAGCTTAGTTGATGGGTTACACTTTGGATATACCACTGGTGCAGCTGTTCCAAGACATCAATACCTACATTCTGAGAGCTTGCTCTCCTTTTCTGTTCCTGCGTGACAAGAGATCAGTATCTTTCTATAGTTTCCGCATACATGAACCACAAAAGGCAATGTTAAGAACCATGTGTCCCTTGTAATTAAGAGATCTAGACAACTGTTATCACTAGCACACAACATCGAAATATTTGCAAGCAGAATTATTCTTAAGTACTCGGTTGAACAGCTGGGTATTAGCTCAACATCCATCAATAAAGGACTGTGAAACTGAAGGTACAGAAATCAGCATCATAGATCACATTTGCCTCAAATTTAATGAATATTCACAATCATGATTGTATAGCTCCTTTACATCTTCCATCACAAACAAGAAGGAAATGTGTTTTTTAATTGATAATAAGTAGTCAGCAACATCATAACGGAAGCTATGAATTATTAAGCAACATCTAGCTATTTATAAAACTTCAGTGGAAATTCTCAAAAACTAAAAATAAAAAACAAAATAGAAATAAAAATAAAAAATAGTTGATGTGCTGAAAAAGGATGCGAAACACATACCGACTGGAGATAGCCAAAGGGCAAATTTCTGCACCAGCTACCAAGTAACAGACCTCAATGCCCCCCACTCTTGGCCTCATAGGATGGACTTAGCCGGGGCAGTGGTTGGTCATCAAGTTAACCAGCCAAAGGCATTCCATCCCAAGGGCATCAGTCAGTTGACAAATCTATCCAAAAAGATTGTCAGACCTGCACTTCACGACAAATAGCCTCTACAACCTTGTGTTTTGCTATTACAACCCACAATTTGAGAAATTGTCGACAGGTTGGGCTCTTGCAGTCGCATAGCCACTTCAATAATAATTGAGTCTTGATAATTCACTGTGATAATTCAACTTCATGCTGAGTTTGTCGCTAAGTGCATTTCAAAGCCCTTCAAAGCTCGCTCTAGATGATTTGTGTTCAAAAGGATAGGATACTTCCACACACCCTCTGATTGATGGTCAATTGAGTTTGTATCCAACCTTATTCTCCTATTTCTTTACAAACCAGAGCAGTTGAATGTGTTTTGCTATTACAACCCACAATTTGAGAAATTGTCGACAGGTTGGGCTCTTGCAGTCGCATAGCCACTTCAATAATAATTGAGTCTTGATAATTCACTGTGATAATTCAACTTCATGCTGAGTTTGTCGCCAAGTACATTTCAAAGCCCTTCAAAGCTCGCTCTAGATGATATGTGTTCAAAAGGATAGGATACTTCCACACACCCTCTGATTGATGGTCAATTGAGTTTGTATCGAACCTTATTCTCCTATTTCTTTACAAACCAGAGCAGTTGAAACACATTGCCATAAAGCTTTTATCAACATCAACCCAAAAACATCAACTCCACCTGTCCTTACCTGCAAAAAATAGATATATATATATATATATAAAAATATATTTCCAAGCGGTAACTACATCAATATTTCAAGCAGCATCAAGTGAGCATTTGCATTGAAAACATGCCAATCTCCTAGAGAAGAATGAAAAAGAAGACTGATATTTGCAATCATAAATAAACATAGAGGAGCCTACATTTTTCTTTGACTAGACATTCAAACGATATCTGAAGGGTTATTTATTTATTTATTTTCCATCTCTAGAACATACTGGAAATGAGATCTGGTGCTCTACACCTACAACTAGTAACATAGTTCAAATTGAAAGCAATGCAAAAGGGGAATGCCAAAAAGAACCAGGATTACGGAGATCACAAGGTGCATATCGTTTATAATCCACCATAGCACCACAACTAGCCCACAGGTTGGCCTCCTACAGTTGAGCAGCCACTAGCCACTTTGTTAGTACTTGTGCCTTGATAATTCACTTCCACTCGAGCTATGTCACAGTTCCATATCAATATCTTTTAGACTCAACAGCCCCAATATCAAAAGGATCATAAGCCCATGTGTATATAAGGGCTTAAGCCTCTCCCCTTTAGATTCATAGGATCTGGCGCCGTCCTAAAAAATCCTAAATATCTTATTCCTAAATATAGTGATCATGAGAATTGAGAAGAAATGCATATAAGCCTTTCAAATGGCCGCTTGTATTAAAGGTGGCAAAAGCTAGGCTTTATGCCTCTTCAAGTCATTCACTGAAACAAAGCAATGGCTCTGTCTTTTATTTCTTGCAAAGAGCAACTAATATTACAGATTGAGGATTTACACAAGGAATAATTCCATGAGTATTCTGGTGGTTAATATTTTAGCTTTGGTTTTTCATGTAGACATGATGATCATTCTTTAACCATTTAATTTTTACCAATTTATTAAGTTCATCCTAGTATAAGAGAAAAGGTATAATAAAGCCCAACCAATGTGGTTAATATTATACACCACCGGTTAGTTTACCTCTTTTGTATTAGTATAGTATGCATCAATAAAACATATTAAAGTTAGTTTTCCCGTTGACAGGTAGTTTTGTGCATCATTCCAACTAAAACATATTAAAGTCAGTTTTCTGGAGAGCACACTTGGCTGCGGAGTTGGCTTAACATACCAAGGTCTCACTTCAATAACAAATTCATCAGGAATCTACATCAGTAATCTACATCAGTTTAGGCAAATATTATAGACTAGAACTTGGTTACAATCTCTATAGGGAAAAAAATAAAAAACAAAAAAAACAGGTGGTTTTATTATTAGATATGCCTCTAGTATGTCTACAATCAAAATGTCATTACTTTATATACATATATATATATATATATATATTTCATGTTCTTGTACAAGTAGTAAATATTATTTGTCATCCTACAGGACCATAGAAAGAAAACAAATACCTGAACACCTATCCTCTTTCTCTAGTGCAACATATAATGTAGGATATTTTAAGGACATTACAATTATCTATTGAAGAATTAAGTGGAAGAAGTGATTTTTGGAGCTTATCTTTGGTTGATCAACAGGGTCAGCCTGTACTATATCTTCTTCCCATAGATTGCATTTGCTTCATTTTAATGAATTAAAGCTCATAATCAAAAATTGTATAGCACCTTATAGCTTTTGTGAAAAACAAGAGGTAAAATACCGAATCTGTACTTAGCTTAATAAATTCAAGCTATATATAACCGAATCTTATCATAGTAACCATATAACATTACTAGAACCCCTTAGTTGCAAACGAATCTTTCCTTCCAAAGAGTCCTTTATGGGTAACATCAAAATATGGGCTAATTAACCAAGCAAGCTACAAATCATTTTAAAAATACACTTGCAAAAAGGGTTCACTAAGTTATTTTAATCCATCTTAATCCACATTCCATTAAAAAAGAGTGATGTATGAAAAGGATTAAAGATATAACTTTGAAAATGGTGACTAGCAAAAATGTATCTATGTTATAGACCTAAAGTAATTTAGGTAAAATGCTTCTCAAGTTGGTTTTTCTGATTTGCACAGTGCAAAAAGAATTCAAAACCTGGTAGAAGGCAGGCTTTATGTATCTTTCGAGTCATTTACTGAAATAAGACAATGGCTCTTTCTTCTATTTAATGCAAAGAGAAACTAATGTAGCACCGTAGAAATTACACAAGGAACAATTCCACGATCAATCTTCTTGCTAATATAGATCAGTCCCAAACAAATTAATTTTTATCAATAATTTCATCCCAGTGTAAGAGAAGAGACATAATAAAACACAACCAATGTCATTAATATCGTACCAGTCAGTGTACTGCATTTGTCATTAGTGCAGTACATACTGCTATAGGCAAGATGCAACATCCATACATATATTTAAAAGAGTTTCACCAAATAACAAACATTTTATGAGCATAAAAGGCTACAAATTTTAGTATAACGTAGTTTTACCTTCACAGCTTAAGGGGAAAAAAAAAAGGCCCAAATAGTTCACATTAATGTGTGTTTGGGAGGAGAAAGATTGGGTACACACCTAACATTTGGCATAGTGCATAAAGGTTAAGAAATTTACTCAATATCTTGCATTCCATGACAATCTTTGGGCATGAACTTCTTTATCACTTCTTGGAGAGCAGGATCTTGTCCTTTAGTTGAGAGTATATCTACGATCAAGGGAAAAGTGGATGCATCTACTAAAAAACCCCTTTGAACCATTTCCTCAACGAGTATTAATGCCTCATAGCACTTGTGTTGTCCAATAAATCCTCGGATAATAGTGTTGTAAGTGACATCACTTGGCAGACAACCATTTTGTTCCATTTTAACGAACAACTCTTTGGCTTCATGCAGTAGGCCTTCTTCACAAAGACCTTGTATCATCGTAGTGTATGTCTTAACATCAGGTTGTAATCCCTTGGAAGAAAGGTTACTGAAAAGGGCCCTTGCAGTATCAAGCTTTTTATCCTTGCAGAATGCATCAATGAGAATATTGTACATAACAACATTAAGATGTAAACGGTTGCTTTCCATCATGTGGAATAATGACAATGCTTCAGAAATATGCCCATTTTTGCACAACCCATCCAATAAGATACCATAAGTTTGAGAATTTGGAATTATGCCTGCAGCTTGCATATCATTAAAAAGTTTTTGAGCAGCTCCACATCTACCTGTTTGAAATAAACCCCGTAACATAGCACTGAAAGTTCCATTGTCGGGTTTCAACCCCCTTCGAGGCAATTCTCGAAAGAGATGCATGGCCTCATCTATTTTCATTTTCTTGCAATATCCATTGATTAGAATGGTATAGCTAAAAACATTAAGGTGAAGGCCCTTGTCCACCATAGTATTGAACACTCTCATTGCTTCATCCATGTGGCCTTGCAAACAATATCCATCCATTAGAGTACTGTATGTGACTACATCAGGATCCAGACCTCTTTGTATCATGACTTCAATTACCCCCTCTGCCTCTTTCATCTTCCCTTCCTTGGTACATGCATCTAGCAACACATTATATGTATGAACATTCGGAGCAATACCACTATCTAACATTTCTCTGAACATTCCAGTAGCCTCCTTCCACCGGCCAAAATTACACAGGCCATGAATCAAAGAAGTATAAGTGACAACATTTGGGAAAATACCCTTTTCATCCATTGTAGAAAAGAGTTTGAGAGCATCATCCACCATTCTATCCTTGCAAAGACTGTCAATGATCGTGGTATACACTACGGTGTTAGGTTTACAACTTCCCTCTTCCATAAGCCTAAGCAAACGAACAGCCCTGATAGTGTTTCCCGTTCTGCAGAGCCCATTGACAATGGTTCCATACATAACCACGTTGGGTTCAATTTCTCTAGTTCTCATTAATTTCTTAAACAACTCCACAGCTTGAGGGGTTTTATCTTTCAAAATAAGCCCATTCATCAGAGTTGTGAAGGTAATTACATTGGGTGTATAGCCGCGTTTAAAGAGGGTACCCAAAAGAGACAACCCAAAATCGACTCGATTAAGGTGGCAGTAACAGTTAATAGCAATGTTGAAGGTGTAGAAATTGACCTGAATGCCTTGGAACTGTTGCAACTTGTTCTGAATAAGAGAAAGAGCAGTGGCGTAATGGCCCATTTTCAAAATAGAGCCTAAAACTTTGTTGAATCGAGAAATTGGGGGCAAAGGTCGCATTCGGAGCATGCGATTGAAGGAAATTAAAGCAGAATGAAGATGATTGCAACCCAAATTGCATCGTTGTTTGGGCAAGGGTTCAGGTTTAGGTTCGCGTCCTTGAGGAGGAGAAGTAGGGTTTTTGGTGGTGTTAGAGAGAGAACGAAACAGAACAAATAAGAAACGAGAGGGATGATTAACTTTAACAAGTAGAGACGGAGATTGAGATTGAGATTGAGATTTGGAAGCACCTTTTAATAGCCAATGATTGTAGTAAGCTATTCTTGGTCCAATAATGGAAGAAATAGAAATTCTTCTTCTTCTGCTTGACATCTTCTTCAAGCTCAGCTTTGTGCGTGTGCGAGGAGCGAGAGAGAGAAAGAGTAGTAGATACTGAACCATGTAGCAAATGAATACTCGCTTCTTTTGGTTGTGGTTTGATTTTTATAATTGGTTTTCTGAGATTTTTTTTAAAAAAATTATTAATTAATTTGAAAAAAAATAAATATTATTTTTTTTGAAATTTAAAAAATTATTTCTACCTTCAAAAAATATAATACCATTTGAAATTTATGAATATTTTTAAATTTAAAATTTTAATAAAAGTATTTCAAGAAAACATGTTTTAAAAATTAAACCAAACAATATTTAATCACAATATAAAACTTGTTATTTATTTTTATTTTTTTTGGTTCGTTGTTACCTTTTAAAATTTAAATAATAAATTATAAATATATTTCTTGAGATTTGCTTAAATTATAATATGTCGTTTGTGATTTTAAAAATTACATCTCGCCCTTTGAAATTTTTAATTTCATAACAAATGACTATTTTTAATGATCTCTGAAATTTGTTTTAATTAATAATTCAAGTAATTTTATCATTGTATAGGAGAATAGTTAATAATTTTATTTTTTCAATTAATTCTATTAAAAAATTCTAATAATTAGGTATTTGTAATTTTTTAAACTATAAGGGGTAATTCATATTTTAAGCACACCTCAAACTATAAGGGGTAATTCATATTTTAAGCATACCTCAAAAGGTGTATTTGTAATTGGGCCTTTTCCAAACTAAGCCCCTATGCTAAACTATTTCCCAAACTAAGCCTAGTTTGGCCGAATTTTCCAAACTAAGCTGAAACGTGTTTACAAAACACGCTTTAGCATGTTTCTGGCCCAGGCGGACAAAATAAATAAAATCATGAAAACGTGGTTAGAAAATATGACTTCAATTAAGAAACCAATATTGCTATTAGCGTTTTCAGGCTTAAATAATAGCGCGATTTGAAAATACGCTTTTAATAGAAAGTGTGATTTGTAACCACGCTTCTAACAAAAAGCCATTATAAAATGGTCCCTCCCCCCTCATTTGCAACCACGATTTTAAAGACCTCTCTTTCTTTTCCCCCAAAACCCGAACCAGTTCCTCCCGCTCTCTATCGCTCTTTGTTCTCTCTATCTTTCTGTGGGTCGCTCTCTGCTCTCTCTCTTTTTGAGCTCGTCTCTCTCGCAGGTATGTTGGCACTCTCTCTCTCTCTCTCTCTCTCTCTCTCTCTCTCTCTCTCTCAGTTTGAATTTTATTTATGTTGATTTTGTTTGTGAAAATGCGAATGTGGATAGAATAGTGAGGGAGGAAGTTTGAAAGATACCAATGTGGGGTTTAGTGAATTCAAATTGAGGAAGTTTGGCAGATAGAACAGTTTGAATACAGTTTGGAAGATAGAATAAAATAGTTTGAATACAATTTGAAAGATAGAATAGTTTTGTGAATTCAAATTGATACCAATGTGGGTAGAATAGGGTTCTATGAATTAAAATTGTGGTTTTGAGAGGGTTAGGGCTAGGGTTTTGTGAATTCAAATGTTTGCATCACTTATAATGTATTTTGAATAATAGTATTGCTATGTGATATCATCATTTCTTCCAATATTTTATACTCCAAAAGAAGTAGAGAATGGAACATTGAACTAATAATAAGTAAAATTGTAATAGTATCTAAGCCATATCAAATTTGGAATTAAAAAAATAATAATAAATAAAATCTTCAAATGCTAAGTTAAACATGGAATTTGATTCATATTTCATTAAAAAAACTATCTATTATATCTATAGCAATATGTATCTATCTATCTGTAAGATAATAATTAGTTCCATTTTAGTAAATCATGATCACCATAACATTACTCTTTTTAAGAATCTATAAAAATAATTTAAATTTTGTAATATGAATTATTCAGACCTTATTAAGAATAAAAAAAATTTATATTAGTAAATTATAAAATTATCCTTATGATAAATTATCATTATTACTACATTTCATCCAAATGGCAGGCCACATCCAAATAATTTGGTCAAAAAATAAAATCTAGTTTATTCTATATCTAAAAGGCTAGTTTTAGTATTATAAACAAAATAGTATCTAGTTAGTTTCGTTTCTCTCCCAATTTGTCCTCTCTCGAGATTCAAAATAGGTATTTATTCTCATTTCTCTCCTATTTGGTAATTAAAACAAGTGATTGAAATCTATTTCTCCCCATTTCATTTATTTTCTCTCCAAATCACTCAAACCAAATTCCGATAAAAAATACCCAACAACAAATTTGACCCAAAAACTAAGCAAACAAAAAAGACCCAACCGAGATTTCCAAATCATAGATCCACAAAATCAAAAATCAGAGCAATGTCGTCGTAATGTAACAAATAGACAATCCAAAAACTACCCAATACAAAACTTCAAATAGAAATTTAAAAACTTCAGATACTATAATATAGATATAAAAGATAGAAAGATAAAGAAAATCCCAAGAAACTAATCAAAAGGGTCTTACCATTAGCATCCTCCATGATCAAATTCAGATGAAATACAAGAAAGTGAATGAATTCCAAGAAATGGGTTTGGTTTGGTTTTGGTTTTGGTATGGAAAAGAACAATTGTTGTATTATAAAACTTTTCTAAATTATAATTTTATTTATAAACTAGATTATTTATAAATCTAGTTTTAGAATAAACTAGATTATTTATAATCAGAAGGGTCTTATCATTGCTATTAGTGTTGTTAATTCATTTTAACAAGAGCAACTGTTGTATTATAGAACTTTTCTAAATTATTTATATATTATACTTTTTTAAGCATAATCCTATAGCATATTTTGCATATGTAGCAATTGTCCATAGAAACGAAAATACATTTTGGAAAAAGATGACTCTATCTTATCATCAAACTTGCTCTTAGGGACACATCACCGAGGTATGCCCAAGAGGTGTCAATACTAAACGCAAGCCCAACAGAGATACAACACCCAATTAAAGTGCCTATAGCTATTAGGGCACAATCTTATGCAAAAGCATTCAAAATAAGTTGGGACATATGACTTCAAATAAAAGCTTATAATGTTTGCATCGCTTATTGTAACACCCCAATTTTCATACCCAAATGACAATACAATAATCATGGCCCTTTTTAAAGAAAACCAATCATACAATCCCACACTTGCATTTCATAATGTAAATAGTTCCTTATGCGATAATACATTAATTCGACAACAAGTAAATGAACAAATAAATATCCCAAAGGGTTCACAAGTTTCTAACACTTAAGCCCGGTTACACATAACAGTTATTCGAACCCACACATACAAAGCCTTTGGCTTACAAATAAAATCACAATAAATGAGAACCTTGTGCTCTCAACACACACATTTTTCCACGCCCTCAGTTAGGCAGATTCACCACGTCTTTTCTTGCACAAAAATCCCATAGGGTGAGCATAAAGCCCAGTAGGAAATCCTTCACAAAGTATATACATTTTATACAAATCTCAAGAGATGAATATATATGCCATGCTATGCCTTTTTTCAAATAAATCACATCTTCATCTTTTGAAAACCATCATGCTCAATGATGCCATGCAATTTCCATTGTTCAAAGCTTAACAATTTTACTCAAGGGGCAGTAAATACAACTCTAGTAATCCTTACGTCTGTGTCTGTAAGTAGACTATGTAAGTACTATCAATTTGTCATTTTTACCAGTATCAACTAGAAGGCTCGACACCTATAATCTGTCATTTTTACCAGTATTAACTAGTAGGCTCGACACCTATCCGTGCAATTTTCTGGTCTTTCACCAAAGACACATAGGCCAACTTAATCAAATTCATCTACAATACCATTCAAGACTTACCACCGTATTTACCCCAAAACCAATTTATGAAAACTTGTTTCTCAACATTCTTTTCTCAATGCAAAGTTTTCAAATCAAATTTCAAAGCTCTTCATTATCAAATGAATTGATATGCCAATGCAACGATTAATAATACAATGCAATATTTCTTCCTCTCAATACTTCCACACAATATTCCCATTGTGATCAAAATTCTCATTTCCCATTTCTATGCAATTTCACAAGATGAATAAATATTTTTATTTAAATTCATCCAAGAGACAGCATAATTCCCACATTTCAAGCAATCTTAACAATTTAGTCATCTCAAGGCTATATTAATACTTTTAAACAACAATTTCCAAAACTTCAACAATTCCCATATTCCATGAAAACATCATTTATATGTAAATAAATAAATAATTTTCTAACATCATTTATTTTGGTACACAAAGTAAATATAACAACATATTCTAAAGATTTTCAACATCTTTCTTAAAAATCTCCAATTTCTAGATTTTCTCACCAAAAATCATTCATCTTCAAATATTTGAAAAGATCTCACCAAAAACATCTTTCTTTTACCAACATAGTCCAAAACCCTCAATTTCTGTTTTAAAAGAAATAAGAAAGTAAACCCACTTTCAAAATCTCTCATCTTCTTGAATCAACAATCCATTTAAAAAAAAAATTTGAAGGATGATTTCGAAAATCATCTAGATCTTGCAAATATATTGTGGGGATATATTCTCTGAGTACCAACACGTGGCATGGTGACGCCGACGTGTCAGCCGAGGTGCCACGTGTCGTGGTAGTTATACCGAGGTGATCTCGTCAAGGCCAAGGTTATCTCCGAAGATATCGGAATCCGAGATAAACGGATAAGGGGCAAGAGTCCTAGAGTAAAAAGAAGACTTAGCCAAGATAAGGATAAAACTCTTAGGGAGTTTATCTTTATCTCTTGAAGAATCCAAAGTCAGTATTGAATTGGAGTCCATAGAAGACAAGGCTTCTAGTAGGACAAGGATTAAGTAAACTATAAAAGAGATGCACCCCCATGGGTCTAAGGTACGCAGTTTTATGCTTTGAGTAGTAAGTTTAGCACTTGATTATCTTTGAGAGATATACTGACTTGATCGTCGGAGTGCCCCCGGGTGGAAGAACCACCGCCAAAGCCCTTTCTTTCTGTTACAGGTTTGCTGAAGCCATCTATTCTGCCGGTGCTCTCCAGCTGATTACTAGGCGGGCAGTGTGGTCAGATTTTCACCCACACAATTTGGCGCCGTCTGTGGAAATCTTAGAAGAATAGATGGCCAGTAACGGACAGAGAGAAAACATTGGGAGCGTCACTCCTGCTGGAAGTGGCAGACCAATTGACCTTGACGTTGAAGGAGACAACCACAATGCAGAAACCCGTGACCAGGGTCACAGAGAGGAAAATGTCGGCCAGGAAGGCGACACTTCAAAAAAGACAGACCAAGGCAAGTACTACAATGAAGATAACCTCCAGGTATGGAGAGACAGGTGCCTACGGAGGGATGAGGAAGTAAAAGACTTGGCAAACAAGTTGGCAGACCTACAGTCAGTGGTCAACTTCATGATGCAGAATAATGTCATGTAGCCACCATACCCGCTGTAGGACACACCGATGCCCGTAACTAATACACAGAAGAGAGGAGGAAGAACAATCCCCGAAGTCCCTCAGCACACCAGGAGCGGAAGGCACTCTCACCGACCTTCTAGGGCAGTCGGACGAGAGGAGCCGAGGCAAGAAAAGTCCCGGAGGACACATCACACGAAGAATCCAGGGCCCAAACAACATCGGTATATTCAAGGGCAGGCACTCTGCTTTGATACAACACATGAAAAGAGATCGAAACAACCCCACCATGAGGCTGAAAGTAGTGTGCCGAAGAGATTGAAATCCAGAGATAGCCGAGCTCCAGGAAAGAGTAAAGAAGACTTGAGGGATTACCTCAAAAGGAAGTAACAGAATGTTGAAGCCGAGGTAACTTCCCCAGATAAGCCGAGGGCACCATTCTCAGTGGAACTGGACAAATTTGAAGCACCAAAGAGATTCAGTATGCCGAGGTTCTAAATTTATGATAGTAAGTCAGATCCCAACTTTCATGTTGGACTATACCTGAATTCAATGGCATTATATAGTGGGAACGAGCCGTTGCTCTGCAAAGTATTCCCCTCATCCTTTGGGAAAATTGCATCCGATTGGTTCCATAAACTACCAAAGGGAAGTGTAAAGACGTGGGAAGGTCTGGCCGAGATGTTTGTGGCCAGATTTGTGACGAACAAACTATAGCCATTAAGGGTGGACGCATTAATAGCTCTGAAGATCAGCAAAGGCGAAGGCCTTAGGGCCTACGCAAAAAGGTACTACGAGGTGTTCAATCGAATACCTGATTGCAATCAAGAGGTGGCGGTTGTGTCCTTCAAGAACGGCCTGAAGGATGATTGCCCGTTACGGAAATCCTTGGCAAAGACATTGCCAAAAAGCATGGAAGAACTCATGGTGAGAATAGAGAAATATGCCAGAGCCGAGGAGGATACGTCGGGAAATAAAGAAACGAAGCAGGAAAAAGGAAACGGCTCGCCGAAGCGCAGCCGAGGTAACAATGGATCAAGCAAACAAGAAACGGAACTAAGGGCTAAACAGGCGGTAACGACTGTGTTCCGAATCCCAGTACACAAAGTTCTGGATCAAATACGAAATCAGCCCTATTTCAGGGCACCGGTAAGAACACCAGGGGAATTTATGGGAAGAAACGTTGGTAGGCGCTGCGCTTACCACAATGAAGAAGGGCACCCAACTCAGGGCTGCAAAGCCCTAAAAGCACACTTAAAAGACTTCGTAAGGCAAGGACATCTAAGGGACCTTATCGATGAGGCCAAAACTAGAGAAGAACAGGCAAGATTGCCTCAAGCACTAGTAGCACCGCCACCCCCAGCACAACAGCCACAAGCAGGAGGACCACGGGTGGTTAATGTAATCCACTCAAAGATAAACGAAAACGACATACGAGGAGAGACGCAGAGGGTAAAACACCTGCAACATGTGAACCAGGTCGGACGCAAAAGACCTCGACCTGAAGAGTACCGAGGACCGATGATGGCCTTCACTGAAGCTGACCTAGAGATGGTCCAACATCCGTACAACGATGCCTTAGTAGTATCCCTCCAGGTTGGGGAGTGCCAAGTAAAGCGCATCCTGATTGATCAAGGCAGCTCTTGTGACATCATGTATGTCAGATGTTACAAGGAGCTGGGCGTTCATCCTGACGACCTGGAATAATCCAGCAGCCCGATGGTCGGCTTCAATGGAACGTCGACATGGCCACTGGGCGCAACAAGCGTGGAAGTACAAGCTGGTACTAAGAAGATCAAGATAGAATTTATGGAAATTGACACACCCTCACCATATAACATCATCTTGGAAAGGTCATGGTTGCATGCAATGGGGGCAGTTCCCTCAACGTTGCATCAACTACTACGGTTCCCAATAGAGCATGGGATTGAAGAAATCAGAGGAGATCAACTACAGGCAAAAAGTTGCTCTATGGCAGCAATGAAGTCTACCTGCTGCGTGTGAGAGCCGAAGAAGGCAGAAATTGAAGATGAGGACGTGGAAGTCCTAGAAGACGTCGGCAAAGAACCAGCCGAAAAGAGCGAGGAGACACTGAAGAAGATCCTCGTCCAGGATGGAGACGAAGAACGCTTTTTTCTTCTCGGCTCGGGCTTAGCCAAAGAAGAGGAAAAAGAGTTGGAGACTTTTTTAAGAGCCAATATTGAGGTGTTCGCCTGGACACTTTACGAAATGCCTGGCATTGACCCCGAGGTCACTTGCCACAGACTGAATGTCGACAGGTCGGCAAAACCTGTGATTCAACGAGCTAGAAGACCGACGTTAATGCACGTCGAAGTAGTAGAAGAAGAGGTAGACAGACTTCTGGAGGCCAGGGCCATCCGAGAAGTTCACTATCCGACATGGCTGTCCAACACAGTAGTGGTGAAAAAGAAGAACGACAAATGGAGGGTCTGTGTAGACTTTACCAGCCTCAACAAAGCCTGCCCCAAAGATAGCTTTCCTCTACCCAAGATTAACCAGCTGGTAGACACTATTTCGGGGCATGAAAGGATGAGTTTTCTGGATGCATACAAGGGGTACCACCAGATTGCCATGTACCCTCCAAACGAGGAGAAGATCGCTTTCATCACCCCTAAAGGCCTGTACTGTTACAAGGTGATGCCTTTTGGGTTGAAAAACGCTGGAGCAACTTACCAAAGGTTAGTAACAAAGATGTTCAAGCACCTGATTAGCAAAATGGTAGAAGTCTACATCAATGACATGGTCGTGAAGACCAAGGAATCTAAGGGTCATCTTGCCGACCTAAAAGAAGTCTTTGATATACTCAAAACATACCGGCTCCGACTCAACGCATCAAAGTGCGCGTTTGGAGTTGGATCAGGTAAGTTTTTAGGGTATCTGGTAACAAGAAAGGGCATAGAGGCCAGCCTAAACCAAATCAAGGCCATCCTGGAGCTGAAGAGCCCGACGTCGACAAAACAGGTTCAGATGCTTACTGGAAGGGCCGCAGCCCTAAACAGATTCATCAGCAGAAGCTCAGATAAGTGCTGACCCTTCTTCAACCTAGTGAAAAAAGCCACAGACTTCCTGTGGATAGAAGAATGCGAAGCCGTTTTGACCGACCTAAAGAAGTACTTGACCACAACTCCGGTTCTTTCCAACCCAGAACCAGGGGAAGAACTGTTTTTGTACTTGGCAGTTTCAGAACACGCAGTCAGTGCAGTACTAATCCGAGAAGAAAAATGGGAGCAAAAGGTTGTTTATTATGTGAGCAAAACCTTCGCCGATGCAGAAACAAGGTACCTACCACTAGAGAAACTAATGCTGGCCTTAGTAATGGCTTCAAAGAAGCTCAACCACTATTTTCAAGTGCACAAAATTATAGTGCTAACAGAGCACCCATTGAAGTCCTTGCTACAACAAGGAGACTTAACAGGAAGAATAGCAAAATGGGCAGTTGCGTTGGGCCAATATGACCTGGAGTTCAGGCCCAGAACAGCAATAAAGGGCCACGTTTTGGCCGACTTCGTGGCAGAATTCACGCCTGAAACCATCAAACATCGGGCTCCGTTGAGCCAGGATGAGCATTATCCCAGCAAGCAAGGAGAATCCCAGCCTAAGGCAAAAGAGCAAAGGAAGGAAAAACTCAGACCCTGCAGCATCTACATCGACGACTCATTCAGACTGTATGTCGATGGAAGTTCGAACCGACAAGGAGCGGGGGCAGGAGTACTGCTGATATCTCCAGATGGAGAAATAATAGAACAGTCCATCCGTTTGGGGTTTAAGGCCTCAAACAACGAAGCGGAACACGAAGCATTAATTGCAGGGCTAAAACTGGCAGCAGCAGCAGAAGCAGATGAGGTAATTGTTTTTTGTGATTCTCAACTTATTGTTAACCAGTCAACAGGAGAATTTGCAACCAGAGATGAAAGGATGCCGGCATATGCAAAAGAGGTCATCAGATTGGCAGCCCTATTTCAAAACTGCCGACTACTCCAAGTTAGCCGAGATGACAACACCCACGCCGACGTGTTGGCTAACCTGGCAAGTTCAATGCAGACTAAAAAAACAAGGACAATTATGATCGACTATATGTCGGGCTCGAGCATAGAACCACAGACCACAGAGCAAGAAGGAATGTGTGCGGACTTGTGACCAAGCTGGATGGATGCAATCGTTGCATTCCTAAAAGAGGAAAAGCTGCCAGAAGACCATAAGGAAACACATAAAATCAGATTGAAGTCGGCCAGATTCAGTCTAACAGCAGAGGGCCATCTCTACAAAAGGTCCTTCACTGGACCCCTTTTGAGGTGCGTACACCCTTTGCAGGTTGAAGATTTCCTATATGAAATTCATGAAGGAATTTGTGGAAGCCATGCTGGGGGCAGATCATTAGCCCACAGGGCCATTACCCAGGGGTATTGGTGGCCCTACATGCAAAAGGATGCTGAAGCCTATGTGAAGAAGTGCGAACAATGCCAAAAGTTTGCACCTTTGATACATCAGCCAGCTGCTGACCTAAACCCAGTATCCAGTCCTTGGCCGTTTGCCCAATGGGGCATGGATCTTGTTGGACAACTTCCCCAAGCAACTGGGCAGAGAAAATACTTGCTGGTAGCAACGAATTACTTTACGAAGTGGATAGAGGCAGAACCTCTTGCCAAAATCCGAGATGTGGACATCAAGAACTTTATATGGAGAAACATCATCACCAGATTTGGGATTACAAGAGCAATAGTCGCTGACAACGGAACACAGTTTGACAGCAAACTCATCAAGAACTTTTGTGCGAAATTCAAGATCAAGAATTATTTTTCAACACCAAGTTTTCCCCAAAGTAATGGGCAAGCAGAAGCATCCAACAAAGTAATTTTGGATGGAATAAAGAAGAGGCTGCAGGCAGCTAAAGGAAAGTGGGTAGACGAATTACCCAACGTGCTTTGGACATATCGGACTACGCCGAGAAGATCAACAGGGGAATCCCCCTTTGCCATGGCTTATGGCACAGAAGTAGTCATTCCACTGGAAGTCGGCAATTCAAGGATCCGAACCCAGGGAGTTGAGAACGGGACAAATGACATACTCTTAGCATGAGATCTGGATCTTTTGGAAGAACAAAGAGAGAAAGCTGCAATTCAGCTTGCAGTATACCAGCAACAGCTTGCCAGAGCTTACAACAAAAAGGTCAATCCAAGAGATTTTCAAATCGGCGACCTGGTCCTGAGAAAAGTCGTCGGCAACAAGAAGGATCCTAGAGAGGGCAAGCTTGGCCCAAACTGGGAAGGACCCTACAGAATTACTTCAGTATTAGGCAATGGAGCTTATCGGCTTGAAGATAACGAGGGCAAAGCACTGCCAAGACCTTGGAACACTTGTAATTTGAAATTCTTTTATCATTAAATGGTCCTTGTTCTTTTTTACCGACATCATCAATAAAATTTTAGCAGAGTTTTCAAAAGACTTGTGCATAGTGATTGTTTCTGAATAATGAGAACCCAAGTGGAACTCAAGTTCACATTGGGGGCAGACAGAAGACAAGTAAAGCTTAACACTTGTTGAAATTTATAGCAATTTACAAGTTGAAGTTAAGCCGAGATTATTCCTTATCTTCATTTGTTGAAATTTGTAGCAATTTACAAGTTGAAGTTAAGTTGATTCCTTATCTTCATTTGTTGAAATTTGTAGCAATTTACAAGTTGAAGTTAAGCTGATTCCTTATCTTCACTTGTTGAAATTTGCAGCAATTTACAAGTTGAAGTTAAGCTGAGATTATTCCTTATCTTCACTTGTTGAAATTTGTAGCAATTTACAAGTTGAAGTTAAGCTGATTCCTTATCTTCACTTGTTGAAATTTGTAGCAATTTACAAGTTGAAGTTAAGATAATTCCTTATCTTCACTTGTCGAAATTTGTAGCAATTTATAAGTTGAAGATAAGCCGAGATAATTCCTTATCTTCACTTGTTGAAATTTGCAGCAATTTACAAGTTGAAGTTAAGCCGAGATTACGGTTTCTCTTCACTTGTTTGAATTCATAGTAATTTATGAGTTAAAGCAAAGCCAAGATTATTGCTTAAACACTTGCAGCAATCTACAGGTTGGTTAAACCAAAGAAGATGCTTAACACTTGTTGAAATTTGTAGCAATTTACAAGGTAATGTTAAGCCGACATATGATCATCTGTTGAAATTTGTAGCAATTTACAGGTTGAGGAAAAAGCTAAGTATGTTGTTTAAACACTTGTTAAAATTCGTAGCAATTTACAAATAGATTATTGTTTAAACACTTGTTATTTTAATCCTTGTTGATCCCTGTAACAGTATATGTTAATCCTTGTTGAAATTTGTAGCAATTTACAAGTAGGCTAGACCGAGATCACCGTTTAAACACTTGTTGAAACTTGAGAAAAAGTTTGCAAAGTTAACATTGAGTAGTATATGTTTCACACTTGTTAGAATTTCTGAAAAGTTTGCAGGTCAGTATCTTGCCGAAGTAAAAAGTCTTGTAGCTATTATACCCGAGGTATGTTACCCCGAGAAGATTGCACAAAGAAGGCAAAGTCTGAAAGGCATGCCAAATATTTGAAGAATAGAACCATGCAGAAGCAATCAAGAGAAAATAAAGACTAAAGCATTCGGAGAAAAACAGTTGCAGTTGTGTACAGAGAAGGCACTACGAAAATTGCTTGGCAGTAACAAAGATAGGCACATCGGCCATACAGAGAAACTTATATTGTCCAGGAAACAAAAATTTACAAAAGACAAGAAAAGAGAGACATCAAAGTTGTGATTCCTCAGCCCCAGGAGCAACTTGGGTTTGGACCTCGGCAGATTCTTGATGAGCTACTTCGGTCGCCTTCTCCGTTGCAAGTTCTGCATCAATCTCGGCAAGAGTTTCGTCAATACTCTTGTCAATTTGAGGAACGTTGGACGAAGCGTGCTTGGGAGTGGTTTCCTTGGCAACCCCTTCACCCAAGTCCATGATTTGCGCACTTGAAGGAAGGGATTTGGTCCCAGCAGCATCCTTAGGCTTCCTTACCAAAACTTCAGCCTCATCCTCGTCCTCACCTCCATCTTCATCCTCAGATTCAAAATCATCCTTAGGTTGACTTGGAGGTGGAGGCGGTGGGAAGGGAAGAGGGATAGCATCGGCATTGCGGAAGGGTGAATCGGCAGGAAGATCAAGTTTCTTTATCAGGGACATCCAACCAAGGGAGAAGCCCCTGTTGCATGCCTACCTGACCTGAAGTTTGTATTCTTCAGTGACATTAGCTATACCCTGGGCGTATGCCTTTTCGTCGGCCTCCTTAATTTTGACATCCTTGGTGGCCAGGGCCTCCTGCAGTTCCTTTTCGGCTTGGGCCTTTCTATCCTCGGCCTCGGCAACCTCTCTTATGGCCTCGGCTGATTTAGCTTTTTCGTCGGCTATCTGTTGGGCCTTAGTTGCAGCCTTGGCCTAGTCTTCCAGCTTCTTCATTTTTAGTTGAAGACCTTTGTTGGTCTTCTGCAGGGCAGAAAACTCCTTCTTCATCTCGGTCATCCTTTCCCGATTCTTAAAAGATTGCATTGAAAACGAATGGGCATGCTGGATGGCCTGAAAGAAAACAAAAGTGTTAGAAAATATTTTAAGTATGAAACAGAAAGGAAGTCAAAGGTTCAAAGCAGGAACACTTAGTTGAACGAAGTGCTGGAGCATTAAAGCGTAGTTCTCATACTCACTGTACTCAGCATTTCGCTCCAGGTTCCCTGGAAGGAGAAGGGCGGTGCTGAGGGCGACGCCGACATTAATGTCGTCGGCACTTTCACTAGACATGATTGGCCTGTCCTCCAAAGTAATCTTGGGGGCCCAGGGGACGTCGGGTTTTTTGGACCCCGAAGTAGTAGCTGAAGCCGACCTCAGCTTCTTTGACTGTGTAGACTCAGAAGGTTGGGTTTCAGCAGACCTTTTTGCAGGAGCAGAAGAAGTCTTCTTACTCTCAGCTAGTTTAGAAATAGGCAAAGTGTCCTCAGATTCAACCTGAGTCACTTTGGCCTTTGGCTGAGCCCTTTTTGTTCTTTTTGGCTTTGGTGGGGGCATGGATTGGGTTGGTTCAGCATCAGCATCAACTGGGAGGTCGGCTAGGAGATCTTGGGCAACAGGCTTCGGGCGACCCATCTCAGCAGTTTTGACAATTCAACGCCGACGTTTTCTTTCTGGAATTGGGATTACGTATGGGGCTGAAGTTGCTGGTTGATCGGTTGGATCGGAGGTTGACCCTTGATCAGCCCGAGCTGTTAACGCGGTTTGTAAAGTGGTAGTAGAGGGAGGAGATAAGCTCTTCTTCTTTTTCTTGGGGACGTCAGGAAGGGTAGATCTGTATGTTGGGATGAAATTGAGGAGCACAGGCGCTTTTCTTTTGTGGACAGGTAAGTCTAGGAGCTTTTTCAGGTCCTTGCTAGGAACGTAAGATCGGCGAAAGTCTTTTTCTGGCTTACAAACGTCTGCAAGAAGAAACAGACATTAGAAACAAATAAAATATTGAAGACTTGAACAGAAACAACTAAGTATTGACACTGGGCTCTTACCCTTGCCCTCTTTAATTGATCGGGGAAGAGGGTAGAGATGGGCGTCCTCGTCTGCACCAAACTCCCAATTTCCCGAAGCGATAACGTAATCATCTCCAGCCCCCTTGTTGGAGTCTGGAAGGTCGGCTACGATTATGAATTCGGTGGACCTCGGCTTGAGGCAATAGACATAGCCTTTTTCGTTCAGGTTAAGGGGCATATGGTATAACAGTACTGGATGTCGGCAAGGGTGATCCTAGCGTTCTCCTGCCTAGCTAAAACTATGATGCCATTGATCACTCGATAAGAGTTTATGGCAAGTTGTATAGGGTTCAAATTGTAAAAGTGAAGAATTTCGTGAAAGAGAATGTCAAGTGGGAGCCGGAGTCCGCACTCAGTAAAAGCTACTATGGGAAAGGGCATTGAATCATCTGTGGGCATGATGGAGTCGTTATCTCCAGCCAGCCTCAGATGGACATCGGTAGGAATAGAGAACTCTTGCCTAAAGTACTCAAGTTTTGTCGGGGTGTCTACCCTATGTCTCCACATATCCATAACGTCGGCCTAAAATCAGAAGGCTAGGTTTCAAAAAGAAGGTGCTCTTAAGGGGTTATTGGGACCTCGGCGAAACCCTATGTATATGCTGGTAAGGATTGTTTCAGTTTTTTCCTAAGAATTGATAGGTTCTATAAACAAAACCCAAACCTAAATCTATGAAGGCAAAGATTGAAAGCAAAAATTGAAGGCAGAGATCTGGAAAACAACACAAGAAACAAGAAACCAGAACGCAGTTTCAGAATGACGAACAGAAGTGGGGTTCTCAAAAGCATAAGGAAAACAAGAACTACAGAGCCAAGAACAGTGGCAAAAATGCAGTAAAGTGGTGCGACGGTGCGTGTGTTCATGATATGGGCAAAGGCCAAATCAAAGAGTAAACACATTCAGATGAATGATTCACAAGATAGATATTTGAGCAAAGCAGTAATAACGGGAGATTCCAGAAAAGGTCAAGAATTGAAATCAGAAGGAACAACTGCTTACCAGAAAAAAATTAAGCCAATGTAAGGACTGCCGAAGTCAGTCGGTAGTTACAGATGTGGCAGAACGACGAAAATTCCACCAGGAAGACACACACAGAGCTTGGAGCTTCAACTATGGCGGATTCGAAAAAACGAGCTTAGAGAGAGAAAAAGCAAGAAAATCAAAAGCGCAAAGTGAAGAGACGAAAGAAAGGGGGGAAAATTTTGTCAAAAACCAAAAACGGCGGCAAAAGGTAATTAATGCGCTTGGAGCAGCGCATACGTCAGGCGGCGTGCGCAGAAAAAACGTGGTTTATGGGCGCGTCACAGACACGGGCCAATAAAGTAATGTCGCGTGAGAGAAACGGTTGAGTGAATAATGCATGACAACTCACACATGTAAAGAAGTTCACTAGAATTCTTGTTCTCCGAAGAGAACATGTCGGCTTGAAATAAATGATCTCAGCTGAAGAGTTTGTAAAGCCAATATACAGAAAGAGATATTGATATAGGTTCCATCACCTCAGAATGCTGAGGTAATAGAACCTAGGGGGCAGTTGTGGGGATATATTCTCTAAGTACCAACACGTGGCGTGGTGACGCCGACGTGTCAGCCGAGATGCCACGTGTCATGGTAGTTATGCCGAGGTGACCTCGTCAAGGCCGAGGTTATTTCCGAAGATATCGGAATCCAAGATAAACGGATAAGGGACAAGAGTCCTCGAGTAAAAAGAAGACTTAGCCAAGATAAGGATAAAACTCTTAGGGAGTTTATCTTTATCTCTTGAAGAATTCAAAGTTAGTATTGAATTGGAGTCCATAGAAGACAAGGCTTCTAGTGGGACAAGGATTAAGTAAACTATAAAAGAGAGGCACCCCCATGGGTCTAAGGTACGCAGTTTTATGCTTTGAGTAGTAAATTTAGCACTTGATTATCTTTGAGAGATATACTGACTTGATCGTCGGAGTGCCCCCGGGTGGAAGAACCACCGCCGGAGCCCTTTCTTTCTGTTACAGGTTTGCTGAAGCCATCTATTCTGCCGATGCTCTCTAGCTGATTACTAGGCGGGCAGTGTGGTCAGATTTTCACCCCCACACACATATATATATATATATAACTCAAAGAAAATCCCTACCTCAAGCTTAGAAGAGAAGATGAACAAAACAAGGTTGAAACTCCAAAGATGTCAAAACCAACTTCTACTTGGATCAAAACGAAACTCTTGACAAGATTTACACTTAATCTCAAAGGACCATGGTGAAAAGATCACTCTAGGTGAGTAGATCTAGAGATCTAGGTGCGAAAAGTCAAGTTTAAGAGAGAGAAATCGCGGTTTGAGAGGAAAAGAGGAGGAAAAGTAATGAGAGAAAAGTGGTTTAGGTCTATTTATAGTAGTAGAGAATTGCCCTAAAGTCAAATAAAAAGGACAAGTCAAAAACCTCCAAAAAGTAAGGCCCAAACCAATCCAAAAAGCTAAAAATTATACGCAGGTGTCGCCCCTTCGGGCACAGGGGTCGAGCAAAGAGTGCAACAAGCAAGGTGTCGACCCTTCCCAGACTGGTGTCGACACCAACAAACAGCAAGCAACTTCCAGATTCAGCAACACACAAGGGTCGACCCTTCTAGACTGGTGTCGACCTTTAAGGCCAAAAACACACGGCAAGTGTTGACACCACCCCAAAACAAGATTTTTAAGTTCCCAAACAACTTTTCAACGTAAACAAGCGTGAACAAGCAATCCCAACAAGTTTAAATCGACTTGTACTTCTCCAAAACTAAGATACAACAACACTAAAAATTCCCAAAATAAAATAAATGATTCAAATACTTCCCCAAAAGCTTTGAAGGACACAAGTGCTACACTTATAATGTATTTTGACAATACTTTAACAGTTGCTCTTATTGAAATGAAATTTTCAAAATTAAAATTGTTAAAATTATTATTGAGAGCAATTATGTCAGGAGAAAAATTAAATAGATATACCATAATATTAATTGAGAAGGATATTAAAAATATATATATAAATTAATTTTACATCTTAACAAGTAAACAAATAAATTTGAATTAAAATATAAAGTAAAAGAATAAAAGTTATAATGTTAAAATTTATAAATGGCCTATTTACAAATTTTCTTCTTATGCCACTAATATGCTTGAGCTGCTTTTAAGAAGCGTAATGGCTATGTGGCAGTGCTTCCTCTTTTTTCTTCCACAGTAGTGAGTAGTACCCCCTTCTTCTATGTAGATTGGTCACGCTTTGAATGAGTGCCAAATGTTATAAATGGCTTTTTCTCCAATGAGTTATCCAACTATATAGGGGTTGTTGGGTTCATTGGATCATTTTGGGTTCATCTTGATAAGTAAAATTATTAATTTTCTTAGGTCTGTTGAGAAGATAATATAAAAAATTAACTTGATTAAGTAAATATTTGTCTTGGTCAACTTATTTTTTTATGTGTATTTTTCTCGATGAACATTATGAAATAAATAGTTCAAATTGTTCAAACAGATTTCAGATGAGCCTCTGTACCTGAGAGTTGTTTGGTAAATGTTGTACACGGACAATGCATCAGATACCTTCGTGAGCAAAAAAATGAAAAAATAACGTTAATAATAATAATATAGAATGTAAAAATTAGAGAACTATGTGATAGCAATCGAAGATAACCTTAATGTAAGGGGGTCCAAAATAAAATCAACTCATTTCTTTTTTAAGTATTTCCAATTTCATATTTTAATCCTGGGTTAACTCCTATCTAAAAAAATCCCGGATTAAGTACCACATAATAATCAAATTAAAATCCGAATAGAATCAAAATTTGAGATAACATATGCAAGCTACATGTCAATTTTCTATCTATTTATGTAATAAATCATTAGTCGAAGATTTATATTGATACAAATTGATAGTTCTATGTAACAAAGTGTGATAGTTTAAGCGGGTGAAGTGTAATTTGCTTTTAGTGAAAGGGTATTTTCATTATTAAAGTCCAAATTGAAAAGAAAAAAAAAATAGATAAGAAGGGAGGGGGAGGGGGAGGGGGAGTGTTATAATTTTAAGTTCAATGGGAAAAAAAGTGATATGAAGTGTAATTTGCCTAAAGATCACTGTGTTACAAAGATAGGAAGTAAACTTCTTAAAAATTGACTAACAAAATTTGTAATGATAAGTTATTTTAGAGACTATGCCAAAAAATATTTTACTTAGTTTTAATTTAACCAAATAATAAAAAATATGTAATTATTTAAAAAAATTATTTTCTTTCAAAACAAGCGAATATTCTTTATGTGTTGATTTTAATCCCAACTAATAAATTATCTTTTATTTGATTGGCTCGTTTGGCAATTTCATTTTTTAGTTAAAAAGTCAAAAAATTATTAAAAAAATAAAAAAGCCAACAAATTATACGAAGAAGTCAAAGATTCTATTTGCTCCCTACATTTTGTAAGTTTTTTTTTTTTTCTTAAAAAGCCAAAAAATATCCAAAACATAATAATTTTTTTAACTCACATTTTAATTAAAAAATCAATAATTATTGTTGGATTACAATTAATGATTACTTAAATAAAGTTATTGACTCACAAGTTCTATTTAATGTGTTACATTGATTGTAACATTTGGAAAAAGTACATTAAGAAGTTTTTTTTTAAAGTGTTACATTTAGTAATTTCAACATTATGAGAAAATCTACATTTGCCCTCAACATATAAAACACGCACATTTATGCTTGGCTTTTATGTAATTTATACTAGAATGAGACCGTTGGGTCCATAAAAAAAATAGAAATAACAAAAAAAAAAGATCAAACAGTTCATAAGATTACTATTTGGAATCCATTGGTGCAGCACCTTTAATTTTTTTTAGAAATAAAATATTATTCTAAAAAATATTATGCATAGATGTAGACAATGTTTTCAATTTTTTGAGTTTATAAAAATATAAAAACTCATGTGTCATTTAATCATTGACTTTATATAATTTTTTTACAATCAGTTAAACCTTCACAATTTCATTTATAAACTCATGTTATAAATTGAAGGTATTTCTAAAAAATCATCTTTCGATTGAGGCAAAAATTATAGCAAGAATTGGGACTTTTGCATAAGTTTATTCATATTAAACAATAATTTATTCTTAAATTTTAAGAAGTTTCAAAATTATCATGCACCAATCAAATTTAAATTGATTGATAAAAATTTAAAGTAATGTCTTTATAATTAATTTAACTTCTCCTACCTGAATCAACACTTAGGCTAAATACATTCAGAAAATTGATTTATTTATGAAAATTGTAAAGAAATTTGAAATAATATACTATAAAATCAAAATTAAGATATTAAGATTCCAAAAAATATTACAATTGCTAGACATGACCCCTCGGCACTCATAATAAATTTAAAACTAAAATTTTTACCAAAAAAAAGAATTTTAATTCTTAATGTTACACTAAAAATATGAGTTGTACTAAATTAATCATAATTAGATTATTATGTTACTCAATACCGTTCTAAGTAAAATCACATTATATTAAAGTAATGGAATGATAATATTTGAAATTTAATTTCTTTGTTATGACAAGGTTTTTAGATTTTTTTTTTTAAAATTATGAAAGGGTTAAATGTAAGAATAAAAAATTAAAATCCATGCACGAGCATATACAAATTAAGGAATAAGTCCATACATGAGTTTTAATTTAATGAATTTATTAATAATGTTTTTACAAATTAAAATTTGTTCTTATTAAACTCATTCATGAATATAAATTATAATACAATATTCAATCAAAGTTTTGCTACGAATACATAGTTCACTACATTTTTTGTATTAAGAACATTTTTCATAATTGAAAAAATTAAAATTTTGAGTTGATTAGACTTGAATATTAAAGTCCAAATTGAAAAAAAAAAAATTAATAGATAAGAGGGAAGGGGGAGGGGGAGAGGGAGGGGGAGTGTTATAATTTTTGTGACATTTTGTTTTCAGGGTCGCTCGAGTGAGGGAACTGTGGCTCGAGCATAGAATTGTTGCTCCCAAAATCTTGCTGAATTGCAGGCGTACTCGCTCAAGCGTGGAATGCTAGCTTTTAGAAGTTTCACTGTAGCATTGCAAAACTTCTAAGGCTTCTCTTTTTCCGCTCGAGCGAAGAAGTTGTCGCTCGAGCGAGGTCCCTTGATTGTGTCTGGTCGCTCGAGCATAGGAGGTCTCGCTCGAGCGAGGATTGCAATATCAGCTTTTTAAACATAGCGATTCTAGGTCATTCACACACACCACTTTTTCTATTCTTCATCTCCTTTTCCTCTCTCTTTGAAACCCTAAATTTCTTCCATCAAATACCTCTCATACACTTGAAATCCACCCAAAATCGTTTGCTAGGGGTGAAGAACACTTGAAGAGGGTCATTATCAACCGATTGGATTGTGGGTTCGCGATAGATCCGTGAAGGAGCTTCGATAGTTGGCTTGATAGTTGAGGTAGGGATACTTTTACCGTTCTATGTCTTCATTATTGAAGAGGTTTATGGTATTTGGTGTGATTTGGGAACTAATTGAAGGTTTTGTGTGATCAAACCCTTATTTCTCATATTATTTAATTTAATTATCAAATTGTTTGAAATCCCTCATCTCTTTCTTTCTAATATGAATAGAAGTGTGGTTAAGAAACTAGATTGGTGACAAGGAATGGGAACCCCCAAATTTGGTAAAAACCCTAAGTCCCCAATTGAATAGAAATTACTTAATATAATGAAATTTTTCTCTTGATTCATGGAAATGGATGGATGACGAAGAAATGAATTGTGGATATTTTTTTAAGAATCTACAAAAATAATTTAAATTTTGTAAAGTGAATTATTCAGATAAATTATTAGTAAATAATTTTGTAATGTGAATTATTCAGATAAATTTTGTAATGTAAATAATTTAATAACATTACTCTTTTTAGTAAATTTTGTAATGTGAATAAAAAAAAAAAATTATATTAGTAAATTATAAAATTTCCTTATGATAAATTATCGTTATTATTACATTTCATCCGAATGGCAGGCCACATCCAAATAATTCGGTCAAAAAATAAAATTTAATTTATTCTATATCTAAAAAGCTAGTTTTAGTATTATAAACAAAATAGTATTTAGTTAGTTTCATTTCTCTTCCAATCTCTCCACTTTAGAGATTCAAAATAGGAATTTATTCTCATTTCTCTCCTATTTGGTAATTCAAACAAGTGATTGAAATCTATTTCTCCTCATTTCATTTCTTTTCTCTGCAAATCACTCAAACCAAATTCCGATAAAAAATATCCAATAACAAAGGTGTCAATACTAAACGCAAGCCTAATAGAGATACAACACTCAATTAAAGTGCCTATAGCTATTAGGGCACAATCTTATGCAAAAGCATTCAAAATAAGTTGGGACATATGACTTCAAATAGAAGCTTATAATGTTTGCATCGCTTATAATGTATTTTGACAATACTTTAACAGTTGCTCTTGTTGAAATGAAATTTTCAAAATTAAAATTGTTAAAATTATTATTGAGAGCAATTATGTCAGGAGAAAAATTAAATAGATATACCATAATATTAATTGAGAAGGATATTAAAAATATATATATAAATTAATTTTACATCTTAACAAGTAAACAAATAAATTTGAATTAAAATATAAAGTAAAAGAATAAAAGTTATAATGTTAAAATTTATAAATGGCCTATTTACAAATTTTCTTCTTATGCCACTAATATGCTTGAGCTGCTTTTAAGAAGCGTAATGGCTATGTGGCAGTGCTTCCTCTTTTTTCTTCCACAGTAGTGAGTAGTACCCCCTTCTTCTATGTAGATTGGTCACGCTTTGAATGAGTGCCAAATGTTATAAATGGCTTTTTCTCCAATGAGTTATCCAACTATATAGGGGTTGTTGGGTTCATTGGATCATTTTGGGTTCATCTTGATAAGTAAAATTATTAATTTTCTTAGGTCTGTTGAGAAGATAATATAAAAAATTAAGTTGATTAAGTAAATATTTGTCTTAGTCAACTTATTTTTTTATGTGTCTTTTTCTCGATGAACATTATGAAATAAATAGTTCAAATTATTCAAATAGCTTTCAGATGAGCCTCTGTACCTGAGAGTCGTTTGGTAAATGTTGTACATAGACAAAGCATCAGATACCTTCGTGAGGGGTCAAAAAAAAATCGAAGATAACCTTAATGTAAGGGGTCAAAAAAAAAAAATCAACTCATATTTTTTTTTTAAGTATTTCCAATTTCATATTTTAATCTTGGGTTAACTCCTATCTAAAAAAATCCCGGATTAAGTACCACATAATAATCAAATTAAAATCGGAATAGAATCAAAATTTGAGATAACATATACAAGCTACATGTCAATTTTCTATCTATTTATGTAATAAATCATTAGTCGAAGATTTATATTGATACAAATTGATAGTTCTATGTAACAAAGTGTGATAGTTTAAGCGGGTGAAGTGTAATTTGCTTACAGTGAAAGGGTATTTTCATTATTAAAGTCCAAATTGAAAAGAAAAAAAAAACAGATAAGAAGGGAGGGGGAGGGGGAGTGTTGTAATTTTAAGTTCAATGGGAAAAAAAGTGATATGAAGTGTAATTTGCCTAAAGATCACTGTGTTACAAAGATAGGAAGTAAACTTCTTAAAAATTGACTTACAAAATTTGTAATGATAAGTTATTTTAGAGACTATGGCAAAAAATATTTTACTTAGTTTTAATTTAACCAAATAATAAAAAATATGTAATTATTTAAAAAAATTATTTTATGTCAAAACAAACGAACATTCTTTATGTGTTGATTTTAATCCCAACTAATAAATTATCTTTTATTTGATTTGCTCGTTTGGCAATTTCATTTTTTAGTTAAAAAGTCAAAAAATTATTAAAAAAAATAAATAAGCCAACAAATTATACGAAGAAGTCAAAGATTCTATTTTCTCCCTACATTTTGTAAGTTTTTTTTTTCTTAAAAAGCCAAAAAATATCCAAAACATAATAATTTTTTTAACTCACATTTTAATTAAAAAATCAATAATTATTGTTGGATTACAATTAATGATTACTTAAATAAAGTTATTGACTCACAAGTTCTATTTAGTGTGTTACATTGATTGTAACATTTGGAAAAAGTACATTAAGAAGTTTTTTTTTTTTAAAGTGTTACGTTTAGTAATTTCAACATTATGAGAAAATCTACATTTGCCCTCAACACATAACACACGCGCATTTATGCTTGGCTTTTATGTAATTTATACTAGAATGAGACCGTTGGGTCCATAAAAAAAATAGAAATAACAAAAAAAAAGATCAAACAGTTCATAAGATTACTATTTGGAATTCATTGGTGCATCACCCTTAATTTTTTTTAGAAATAAAATATTATTCTGAAAAATATTATGCATAGACGTAGACAATGTTTTCAATTTTTTGAGTTTATAAAAATATAAAAACTCATGTGCCATTTAATCATTGACTTTATATAATTTTTTTACAATCAGTTAAACCTTCACAATTTCGTTTATAAACTCATGTTATAAATTGAAGATATTTCTAAAAAATCATCTTTCAATTGAGGCAAAAATTATAGCAAGAATTGAGACTTTTGCATAAATTTATTCATATTAAACAATAATTTATTCTTAAATTTTAAGAAGTTTCAAAATTATCATGCACCAATCAAATTTAAATTGATTGATAAAAATTTAAAATAATGTCTTTATAATTAATTTAACTTCTCCTACCTGAATCAACATTTAGGCTAAATACATTCAAAAAATTGATTTATTTATGAAAACTGTAAAGAAATTTGAAATAATATACTATAAAATCAAAATTAAGATATTAAGATTCCAAAAAATATTGCAATTGCTAGACATGACCCCTCGGCACTCATAATAAATTTAAAACTAAATTTTTTACCAAAAAAAAAAGAATTTTAATTCTTAATGTTACACTAAAAATATGAGTTGTACTAAATTAATCATAATTAAATGATTATGTTACTCAATACCGTTCTAAGTAAAATCACATTATATTAAAGTAATGGAATGATAATATTTGAAATTTAATTTCTTTGTTATGACAAGGTTTTTAGATTTTTTTTTTTTAAATTATGAAAGGGTTAAATTTAAGAATAAAAAATTAAAATCCATGCACGAGCATATACAAATTAAGGAATAAGTCCATACATGAGTTTTAATTTAATGAATTTATTAATAATGTTTTTACAAATTAAAATTTGTTCTTATTAAACTCATTCATGAATATAAATTATAATATAATATTCAATCAAAGTTTTGCTATGAATACATAGTTCACTACATTTTTTGTATTAAGAACATTTTTCATAATTGAAAAAATTAAAATTTTAAGTTGATTAGACTTGAATATTAAAGTCCAAATTGAAAAAAAAAAAAATTAATAGATAAGAGGGAAGGGGGAGGGGGAGAGGGAGGGGGAGTATTATCATTTTTGTGACATTTTGTTTTCAGGGTCGCTCGAGTGAGGGAACTGTGGCTTGAGCGTAGAATTGTTGCTCCCAGAATCTTGCTGAATTGCAGGCGTACTCGCTCGAGCGAGGAAAGCCTCGCTCGAGAGTGGAATGCTAGCTTCTAGAAGTTTCACTGTAGCATTGCAAAACTTCTGAGGCTTCTCTTTTTCTGCTCGAGCGAAGAAGTTGTCGCTCGAGCGAGGTCTCTTGACTGTGTCTGGTCGCTTAAGCGTAGGAGGTCTCGCTCGAGCGAGGATTGCAATATCAGCTTTTTAAACATAGCGATTCTAGGTCATTCACACACACCACTTTTTCTATTCTTCATCTCCTTTTCCTCTCTCTTTGAAACCCTAAATTTCTTCCATCAAATACCTCTTATACACTTGAAATCCACCCGAAATCATTTGCTACGGGCGAAGAACACTTGAAGAGGGCCATTATCAACCGATTGGATTGTGGGTTCGCGATAGATCCGTGAAGGAGCTTCGATAGTTGGCTTGATAGTTGAGGTAGGGATACTTTTACCGTTCTATGTCTTCATTATTGAAGAGGTTTATGGTATTTGGTGTGATTTGGGAACTAATTGAAGGTTTTGTGTGATCAAACCCTTATTTCTCATATTATTTAATTTAATTATCAAATTGTTTGAAATCCCTCATCTCTTTCTTTCTAATATGAATAGAAGTGTGGTTAAGAAACTAGATTGGTGACAAGGAATGGGAACCCCCAAATTTGGTAAAAACCCTAAGTCCCCAATTGAATAGAAATTACTTAATATAATGAAATTTTTCTCTTGATTCATGGAAATGGATGGATGACGAAGAAATGAATTGTGGATATTAATGTGGTTAAAGAAAGAGTGGCTTGAATGTTATTGTCCCTTGAGTATTAAGTGATGCTATTCTATGATGATGTTTAATGCTTAAATGTGGGATTGAAATGTGATTTAATTTGTTGAGTATGCATGAGTCCATGTGTGTGTGCTGGTGATGAGTGAAGGTGGAGTTATGTTGGTACCCGCATGGGGAGTTTTAAAAGGTGCCCAATTGCCTTGTCTAGACTTATCGCTGGACGAATGTGGAAAAACGTTTTTGGGTGTCCACACAGTCCCGCCGTATAGTAGCCGACGAAAGTGGAAAAACGGATGATTTTCTTAGGGTGCCCACTCCCCACAGTATAGTAGCCGGCGAATGTGGGGGTCGTCTTTAAAAGTAAAGGTTATTCTTAATTGGACTCATGTGGAGAGAAGTGTGGTTCAATTTCCATAATTGTGGATACTTTGTTGTTGTACTTGATGACATGAATTGTACTTGCTTCATACATCATAGTGTTTCATTATGAGTTGTTGACGGTTTTCTGTGAAACAAATTTTATTATAATGTTTTATCGCATAAATGCCATTATCTTATTCAAAGGATTAGATACTTGGATAAATGTATTCCTACTGGGCATATGGCTCAACCCTAATTTATTTTTCAGGAATCGATGAAGGTCAGCCTCATTGAAGGGTGGATTCAAGCACTAGCTCCATCTATGTTTTTTTTTTGGGAAATTAATTGAAGTCTAGGGCATATTAGATGTTTTGTATTTATTTTGGGATTTTGTAACTGAACCTTCATATGTATTTTGTGATGTTGTACGCCCATTGGGCTTATGTTTTGTCAAGTCATCTAGTTTATTGAACTGAGTCTTGTACCTCGGACATTGTGGGAATGTATTAATTGAATTGTAACCACTCAACCCTTAGTTAAATAAGAAAGATGGCCCTTTTGGGATTTCAAGATCATGTCATTATTGTATATTGTAGTGTGATTTATCAGGGCGTTACAATTTTAAGTTCAATGGGAAAAAAGTGATATGAAGTGTAATTTGCCTAAAGATCACTGTGTTACAAAGGTAGAAAGTAAACTTCTTAAAAATTGACTTACAAAATTTGTAATGATAAGTTATTTTAGAGACTATGACAAAAAATATTTTACTTAGTTTTAATTTAACCAAATAATAAAAAATATGTAATTATTTTAAAAAAAAATTATTTTATGTCAAAACAAACCAACATTCTTTATGTGTTGTAAGTTTTTTTCTTAAAAAACCAAAAAATATCCAAAACATAATAATTTTTTTAACTCATATTTTAATTAAAAAATCAATAATGATTGTTGGATTACAATTAATGATTACTTAAATAAAGTTCTTGACTCACAAGTAATTGTAATTAAATGAGTTAAAATCCATATAATTCTTTTAGAAGTAAAATCCAATATAAGTATATTGTTGATATTTTAAGTTTTTTGTTTCATTGAAGCGAGTGTATGGAGAGTGTTCCAATTATCTTCTACTGGGGGAAAACATAATTCGGGATCCCGATGAAGGTGTGTCATATGATGCAAAGCCGAAAGGGATATATGGGATGCAACTTGGCACCACGCTTAACAATTTGGAGGAGATGTTCATGTCCAAGGTGGCGAGTTACGGCGAAAGTGTCCAATTGAACTTCAAATGTAGATATACTTATCGCCAGTGGCAAGCAATCAGCAGATACAGGACATTACCGATCAATAACGATGAGACGTTGAACACCGTATTAAGTATCGGTGCAAGTTTCCAACCACCAAATTGTTTGGAAGTGTACATTGATAAAAAGGTTGTACGCAATGTCCCGAATATGACACAGATGGATTCTCGTCCCTTCACTACATTGCTTACTTAGGGGATTGACACAACAGCGTTTCGGTCTCCTATGTATGCATTAGATCAACGTTATTTAGTGGTCTACACACAACAAACATTTGAGGGCCATGGTGTGGAATCAAGTTCACGTGGTGGATATGATTATGAATTTCACAATAACACAGAAGATGTGCCCACCTGCAGCCATCATACCACTCCAGTTAAAGTTGATGGAAGTATGGCAGAAACGGTGAACTATGTGCAGTTTGTTGACAATATTGCTGTTAATGACATGTGTGGTCCTAATGTCACCCTAGATAATGATGAAAATGAAATGTTTCATGAAGAAAATTTATTGGCCGAATCAGATGATGATGATGATGAAGATAATGCCGACGGCCCCATTGACCCTAAAAATGTCCCCATCCCACCTATGTAGCGATCCCAGTTTCGCCACTTCATTGAGTATGTTGGAGATCGAGCTACCTGGTCAGCTCGCTGGGGTCCAAGGGGCAACGCCCTTTGGCGGGTCCAAGAGAAGCGCCCTGGCGGGGATCGAGCTGCCCAATCAAGTCGCGGGGGTCCATGGGCAGCGCCCCTGCAACAAAAATGCAAAATGCATTAGAAGTTGCTTTTCTGCTCAAGCGGCCGTTTATGCGCTCGAGCGGAGAATGTTTGGTTTCAGAAGTTTGACCTGTCTGCAAAAGTACTGGGAAAGTGTATTTGACGCTCGAACGGGGCTTTCCACGCTCGAGCAAACCATGTTATATTAGTTCGTGAATCTAATATTGCAGATCACTTTTGTATCTCTCTCTCTCTAAAAACCCTTTCCTCTCCCTTCTCTTTACATTTCCCTACGCCAAATAGGATCAAAACCTTGATTTCTCAAGATCCATTAGAGTTCTACCATAAGTTCTTCATCAAAGTCAGTTAACTTCTCGAGGGCTTCGTTGTGTGCGGTGAAAATTGAGTTTCGACATCGTTGATTTTGGAGATTTCATCTCATTTCTTCTTCAAAACTTGAGGTAGGGATTTTCTTAGAGTTATATATATATTTTTGCAAGATCTAGATGATTTTCGAAATCATCATTCGATAGCTTTGAAAATTGATTGTTGATTCAAGAAGTTGAGCGATTTTGAAAGTGGGTTTGTCTCTTGTTCTTTTAAAATGATCATATGGGTTTTGATCTTCGTTGATTGAAGAAAAGATGATTTTGGAAAGTTTTCTTTCAAAAGATTTGAGTTGTATAGTTTCTTTGAGAAAACCTAGAATTTGGGATTTTTTTTAAAGAGACTGAAAATCCATGAATGATATTGTTATATTTATTTTGTGTGTCAAAATAAATGGATGTTTGAAAAATTTATTATTTATATTTATATAAATGATGAATTTCAGGGAATATGAGAATTGTTGTTCATTTTGGAAATTATTGTTCAAAACGTTGAAATAGTCTTGAAATGACTAATTGTTGAGGATACTGGAGAAGGGAGAATTGTGTTATTCCTTAGATGATGAATTGGAATAAAAGTATTTATATTCATCTTGTGTTATTGGCATATCAATTCATTTGATTACATAAACCTTTGAAAGTTGATTTGAAAACTTGCATTGAGAAAAGAATGTTGAGAAACAAATTTCCATGAATTGGTTTTGGGGTAAATATGGTGGCAAGTCTTGACAGGTGGTGTAGATGAAATTGAATAGGTGTCGAGCCTTCCATTTAATACTGGTAAAACTGACAGATTATAGGTGCCGAGCTTTCCGGTCGATGCTAGTAAAAATGACAAATTAGTAGTACTTGTATAGTCTACTTGCAGACACCAACCTAGGGATTACCAAAGTCGTATTTACTGCTCTTGAAATGAATTGTTAAGTTTTGAAGAATTGAAATTGCATGACATCATTGAGCATGATGGTTTTCAAAGATGAAGATGTGATTTTCTTTCAAAAGGGCATAGCATGGCATGTCAATTTCATCTTTTGAGACTTGTATAAAATGTATATACTTTGTTAAGGATTTCCTACTGGGCTTCATGCTCACCCTACGGGATTTTTGTGCAGAAAAAGATGTGGTGATGCCGCCTAACTAAAGACGAGAAAATGTGTGTTGAGAGTACAAGACTCTCATTTTGTTATGACTCTGTGTGTAAGCCAAGGGTTGTATGTGTGTGGGTTTGAATAACCGTTTTGTGTAACCACGCTAAAACCTTGGAAACTTGTAAACCCTTGAGGGTATTTATTTATTTATTTACTTCTTGTTGGATTAATGTATTGTTGCATGAAGAACTATTGTATCATGTAATGTAAGTTTGGAGATTTATATTCGGTTTTCCTTGAAAGAGCCATGATTGTTGTATTATCATTTGGGCTAGAAATTTGGGGCGTTACAACCTAGACCTAAAATCCCTTTTTATGAGAGCATTCACATGGGTGGTGATTTTGACATGAGTAGTCGTGATGTCATTTCTCGTAACCAGATCTGGAACGTTGAAAATGTAGAGTTAGACAAAGGGATGGTTTTCATTGATAAGAAGCATACATGCTGTGAAATTGTACCACGCAAAAAATAATCGAGAGCATAATGTCATAACCTCCGAGCGAGACCTTTAGGTATCTGCTTGCAAGCACGATTGCGGTTGGTGGTTGCGTGCATCTCTTAATAAGAAACATTAAGAGATTGTGATTGCGTGATTATAGTTGGTGGTTGTGTAATTGCAGTTGGTAGTTTGTATCAATAATGTCTGATAGGCCCCGCCGCGTCTTTGAGGTGCAAACATCTTTTCGCCATGGACGAGGTCGCAATACATAGATTGTGCGCATGAATCAACCCACGTGCAATTGTGGCAAATACGAGATAAGACACTATCCATGTTCACATACGCTCGTTGTTATGTCTGAATATGGTGACAATCCATTCGAGTACATTGATCTAGTATATAGGCTTCCTATATACATAAGGGTTTGGGAAACTAAATTATACCCAATACCGCATCAAGATTATTGGGATGATCCTCAGTGGACCTTAATGCCTAATGCACTTCGTCTGCGAGAAGTAAAACGGGGTCATAAATCTATGTCCTATATTCCGAATGAGATGGATATATCAAATAGGCATGTGACCGCTAATTGCAGTAAGTGCTAGCAGACAGGTCATGATAGGCGGACATGTCCGGTGAGGCTTGGTCGATAAAGATTATGTAATGCTTACCTGAGTTTTGTGAGTTGTGAAATTGTAAAATGGGCGCCCTTTTTAATTGTGAGATTTTAATTGGACAGCGCATGTGAATTGTTACCTTGTAATGCAAATGACCCCATGTTAAACTATTAATTAATTATATTTACTAATGTTTTAGAAGGTAGACCAATTGAACATTTTCCAAACCCTAAAGTCATTTTCTTAATTTGAACTCTAAATAGATCATTTTTAATTTTTAATTTTTTATATATTTTAATTGTATGTAAAACAATTTAACTCTAGCACATAGGCCTAAGTTTTTTATTGTGTATTTGATTGAAAATGTGTATTAAAAAATTCTATACTTAATCAAATAGTTCTTCTACCATTTGAAAATTTAATATTTATGAATAAATTTAATATTTTCAAATACTCCAAGCATTTTTCACATTTAAAATTTATGAATAAATTTATGTAATTTAAAATTTTTATACTTTATTGAAACTTTTAGCATTACAAAATCACTAATTAAGTTTTGTCAAATATGCTATAAATCTAATCATCAACCTATTTTTTAAACAAAAATTTTTCATTCAAATTTTGGCAAATATTTATGTAGGAAAACTATCCACATGTTACTGCACTATGTTGATGGTCATTATTAAGCATATGTAACTTAGGCCTTAAAATAATTTTGCAAAAGATTTCTATGTTAGTTATAGCATAGATAACGTGATCATTTGAAAGGTTTTTATAAATTTTAGATTCTGTTGAATTGTTTATCATATTTAATTACACATAATTTTAAATCTTAAAATACAAATATATATATATATATTTAGAAATCATAAATTATGGAATAATTAGAGTTTTTTTATGATTATAATTAGATTTTAGTGAATTGCTTCCATATTAGCGGCACACAGATTTATAATTTTAAAATAACTGAGCATATTTTTCTTTTAGAAGTCGTAATTTATGAGATAATTAGAGTTTAATTGTTATAGTTAAATTAGAGTTAACCAATACACTTTTTAAAAATAAAAAGTAATTAGATTTTAGTGAATTGCTTCCATATGTAGTATCACACAAATTTAATCTTTGAAATAGCTGAGCATACTTTCCTTTTAAAAATCGTAATTTATGGAATAATTAGAGTTTTATTGTTATGATTAAATGAGAGTTTCATTGTTATGATCTAGTATTTCACTTTTACATTCTTCATGGCACATCTACCTGAGGAGGTCCCACTTCTCATTCATCCACATCGGGCTGACAGTATATGGGCACATCCGGTATGCAATGTCTGTTGGACTTTACGCTTACAATTAAATTAAAATACCCTTCATTTTGTTCTATCGTACGTGATAATACTATTATTTAAACTAGTCAATCTATTATGCAGGAGGAGGCACATGCAGCATTGACATGCCGCCGGGCAGATTCTGGCCTATGGGAGCATCCGTTGGACCATAGAGTCCTTCAGTATATACTACGTACAGGATTCTACGATGTGTACTATATCGGTCCTATTAGACTGGACCACTCACTGATCACTGCTTTGACTGAGAGGTGGCGCACGGAGACGCATACATTCCATTTTCCGATAGGAGAGACCATGGTGACATTGCAAGACATAGTTGTCCTATATGGTCTGTTAGGTTTTTATTCTTGGCAACCCCGTTTGACAAAACTCCTTTAAGTTGTATTTGTTTTTGTACTTTTTATTTCAGTGAGGCTATGAGTTTTTAGATGCGAATCCAACCCGAATTGTGCCTTGCAGAGAAGTTTTGTGATGTTAATTCTTTCAAGATTGCCACTTCGCTGATTATGATGGGGATTGAGCTGCCCGGTCAATTCGCGGAGGTCCAGGGGGCAGCACCCCTTGACGGGTCCGGGATAGCGCCACGGCGGGGTTGAGGGGCAGCACCCCCGAAGCAAAATGCAAAAATACATTCCAAGTTGCCTGTCCGCTCGAGCGGACATTTCCCCGCTCAAGCAGAGAATGTCGAGTTCCAGAAGTTTATTCGCCTGCAAAAATACTGGATGTTGTTTTTTCCTGCTCGAGCAGAATGTTCCGCGCTCGAGCGTAGGTCCGCTCGAGCGGCCAATTCGACGCTCGAGCGGAGATTGCGGGACAGTTTTCTATAAATATGTGTTTCAGTCCAAATCTAGGATTACTTCTCCAAATCTTCTTCTTCGGTTCTAGGGTTTATATCTGGAGATATTTTGCTAGTTGTCTTTGATGTTTTGATTGAGTATTCAACTCATGGTTTAAAGAGTATACATTAAAGGATTATTTGTTTGTTCTACACAAAAGAGAGAGTTGTTCTTCGGTGGATTCTGAAGAATTCGAGCCTGAAGCTTTGGTGGATTTCGGAGTGGCTCATCGTCAAGACAATTCCGAGGTGAAGACGGGGTTGGAAGAGGCACATAGAGGTTGGTTCAATTCGGGCGTGGATTCGCTAGGTAATTGAGAGTATGCCTGTGTAATTCCTTTATATCTTCTTAGTGAATTGTTTTGTGGCTGTTGCCCGTGGTTTTTTATCACAATTAGAGGTGCTCCAATTGTGGTTTTTCCACGTTAAAATCATTGTGTTGATTTGTCTTGATTGTTTGATTGGGATTGTTTTATTGCTTTAAATTGATACATAATCACAAATCAACATCTAGGGGTTTTCTAGATTTTTCATGGTCTACAAATTGATGGTCGAGTAGTTACTGGTATTGACCCAACATTTACGAGGGTCCAGTGTATAGCGCTATGTGGTGACCTATTGGGAGTAGCACCTACACTCGTAGACTTAAGGGCAGGTAGATTAAGGGTGAGGTGGCTAGCCGAGCATTTTGGTCCTCTTCCAGAGCAGATGAATTGGTACGGCAACATGCCCGAGCATATATTCTGTAGCTTATTGGAGGGGTATTTCTCCCTGATAAGTCACAGAACATGATCAAGCTTATGTACTTGCCACTGCTGAGAGACATCGACGAGATAAGAGAGTATAGCTGGGGTACCACGGCTTCGGCATGCTTGTATAGGATGCTGTGTCAACAGGCTTAGGTGGGTGCGAAGGAGATCAGAGGACCACTTCTATTGCTACAGGTTAGTAAGAATTTTAGTACATGTCAATTCATGTTGTATGACATATATCAATATTGTAATTGGGTCCAAACTATTATAGATTTGGGCGTGGCAGAGATTCATTCGCATTGCCCCATCTAGGCGGCAAGTGATTGCGCCTGGGGAGCTTCCCATGGGGAAAAGAGAGCAACAGTTGCCACCCGAACCTTGAGGTAGCCGGTGGAGGGTTAACTTTGGCCACGAGGTCATATCGACCCATGTAGTCGTCGTTTATAGAGACTAGTTCAACCGGATGATCGAGGGCGAGGATTGAAATTTATTGCATTTTAGCTGTCTTGTTCGTTGTATATGTTTTGAGTTCACGAGCGAATTTTAATATGCTTGTCGTTGTTGTAGTTTATATGGTAGCCGTATGCTAGGGTCCTCAGTACGCTGCCAGACTACTGCCGACTAGGCTGAGAGATATGGATGGCGAGAGTGCCACTTATTTGTTTTGACATGGTTGAGTGGCATCTCCCTGATCGTGTCCTTAAATAGTTTGGTTGGGTCTAGTCTATGCCAGACTGGTTTGATGCCGACTGCGGTTGCATTCAACTGATAGGCACGGCCAACCTGGCATTGATTGGAATCAATTTTACATGCGATATATACAGCAATGGGATGCCTGTCGGGACACAATCATACAGGCTGACCGGAGCGATGAGGTACTCCCATTGTCCGACCATTACATGTTGTGGTATCAGCGACATACACATCTACTAGTCGGTAATTCGAGCCACCTGTCAGAGTCTGGATATTAGGGAGTTGGGCCTTCTCTTAAGGCATTGGTGAGTATCATAGTATGTGTCAGATAATTATTAAGATTATGATTGATTTACTTTCAGTCAACTGCAGCCTAATACGTCCGAATTTTTGTTCAGGTGGTTTGAGTTGGGAGGTCATATCACTTGGCAGAGGACGCTCTATTGAGACGTTGTGGATAGCATGCCTTATAGGCCGTTGGAGAGATCCGAGACTTATTATACGAGGCGATCCAGTATGCACATCGGGGGGATCGTCTACATTTTGGCCACTACGGTGTACAGAGTATAACAGCTGTTCTAGACACATCAGTGCCTTCCACTTTAGCGTCGGCCACATCAGGTCCATCGACATCAGTGACCCCACCGCATGCTATCCCATACATATCTCTAGATTCCTTCTATGTACATCCTACCCAACATACTCGCAGACCCTATGTAGCTAACCCTGATTGGACACCTCCCTGATACATGCATGAGGTTGTTACCCCACCCACCCAGTTACCACCACTACACAATTCAAGTGTGTGTAGTGTTGGAGTTGATACATCTACATCACATATTCCCACACTACATACACCTACTTTTGTGGGGACTAGTTCGACCGCGACCACGATTACACATGATGTAGTTCTCACTGACATCTCCCAAGCTTAAGATGAGATCTATATTAAGGCCCCCCTAGAGCGAGAGGGAGATGCTGAGGTTATGGTCGTGGCGGACGTCGCGGTTGAGGTCGGGGTGCGGGCAAAAGCAGGGGTCGAGGTTCAGCTGCAGATTGTGATACAGTTGCAGCAAATAAGGGCGTTTCACAACTCATAGCAGTATCCAATGTTGAGCCGGAGGGAGGATCAGAGGCAGCACAGGCAAGAGATGGAGGGTCACAGTCACATGCTCCACAGACAGTCACTGAAGGGCCACATACAAGGGAGGGAGTGCCATAGGATCCGCATTTGTGATTGGGGGAGCAACATATTTAGAGAGTCTATTGCAAGAGACCGAGGTGGGAGGTCCATGGTCGAGCTTGTGGGACTGAGGGCAAGTTAGGGCATTAGAGGGTGTGATACGGAGTGTATCGTATTTTTTTTTTATATATTTTTTGTAAATCAAACTTGTACAGAGGATGTAAATGTACTATATTTATATATTCTAAAATAGAATTTTACAATTTTTTATTCTTACTTATTCTGAGGCTTTCCTAAATACTTCAACTATTCAAATCATGATGTCACAATGGGTCAAACAATATAACTAAATTACTCGTACAAAGTGAGCATATAGTTATTAGCTAATATATTTTGCATCAATAGAGGACTATACAAAAACAATACAATAATATTGAATGACTTGGACAAGTGTAATGTATGACGGCTAGGGTTATGGGTAAGAGAAAGAATTGGTTAGAGAAAGTGATTATCTTTTTTTTTTCAGCCCCAAATTTTGGTTTTTGTGAAGCACCCATTCCTTCACAGAACTGCGGTGTCAACGGACCACCCACTTGCGTTTGAGATTGTGTTGTCTGCCCCCAAATGTTGTGTTGTTGTGAACCCCCCATTAATGCTTGATTTCTAAGAATTGAATGGCGACTCTTATTGCTTTATTGTGCCCACTTCGTCTGTCTGAACTTTATTAGTCCCCCAAACCCCCCTTTCGTTACCGTAGTCGTCATCTTCATTGGACTTCCTGGAATTGAATGGTGGCTCAGTTAAGGGATTGAAATTCTTTACCCAAACCATCACTATTTGAAGAGCCCCAGTTAAGGGTGGCTCTTGACTGAGCTACCTGTTCTGTTTTCTGTGCCCTTGAAAAGGGAACCTCATCTGTCTGAACTGTATTAACCCCCTAACTGGACCAACCACTTGCAAATGAGATTGTTTCTCTAACTCCCAAATTTTGTTTCTTGCCAACCCCCCATTCCTTCCTTCCCATTATCACTATGGTCATTATTCTTACTCGACTTCTTTCAAGAATCGCCTGGTGAATCTTTTTGCCATCCTGTCTACGATTATAATTCAACTTTACTGTGGCCCTCTTCACTCGAAGAACCCCAACCCCCTCTACTGGACCCTTAGCCATTTGCCTTCGACGTTGTGTCATTCCCCAAAATTTGATTTTTGTCAATAACCCACTCGTTGCCACCATTGGACTCACTATTTTTATTACAACTCCAGATATTACTGGGTGACTCATTCTTATGCTTGGTTTGAGATTGTATTTCAACTTAACTCCCCTCAATATTGGAAGAACCCCAAGCAACAGAAGTTTTTGACTGAGGTACATATTATACATCTTCTTACTGGACTATATAAGCTCCCCAATTGGACCAACCACTTGGTTTGGACACCATAGGCCCTAACCCCTAATTATCTCTTCTATCTACATGTCAACTGGGTTACGAGCTTGCAGAACAGCTTCATCTAGTACTATGAATAGGTTCTTAATTAATGGAAGTTCAATCATGAAAAAGAAATTTTTTATTTGTGAAAGAGAATTGAGCTTCTCTGTAATTAGGAATAAGGCCAGTATTCCGTCTTTAACGAGATTGTTTCTCCAGCTCCCAAATTCTATTTTTTGCCAACCCCCATTTTCTTCATTCCCATCATCACTGTGGTCATCATTCTTACTCGACTTCTTCCAAGAATCGCCTGGTGAATCTTTTTGTCATCCTGTCTGCGACTGTAATTCAACTTTACTTTGGCCCTCTTCACTCGAAGAACCCCAACCCCCTCTACTGGACCCTCAGCCATTTGCCTTCGACGTTGTGTCGTTTCCCAAAATCTGATTTTTTTCAACAGCCCACTCGTTGCCACCATTGGACTCACTATTTTTATTACAACTCCAAATATTAGTGGATGACTCATTCTCATGCCTGGTTTGAGATTGTATTTCAACTTTACTCCCCTCAGTATTGGAAGAACCCAAGCAACAGAAGTTTTTGACTGAGGTACATGCTTTACATCTTCTTACTTGATTGTGGGTGTGTTTCACAGTGCTGTGTGAGAGAGAGAAAATAAATTGGGTTTTATCTCATGTAACTTAGCTTATGGACATTTCAAGACACCTGAGGGTATTATGGGCATTTTAATATTTATTTTTGATGACATCAGTAACTTTGGTTAGTTGGGTGAACAACAGTCAAAAAATAAGAGAATCTTGATATTGTCAGTTAAAGTAGGGAAGATTTCTGTAATTATTAAAATTACAGGAGAGATTTCTGTATTTGTCAAAAATCTCAAGGGAGGTAAGTGTAATTTACCTAATAAAAAAAAGAAGAAGAAAATACAAAGAGGAGAAAAGGGGATGACTGTGAAGTTTTGTAAAGTGAAAATAAGATAAAATATAGGCTGTAGTGTCAATCTTCTTTAGATATTAGGTGGCCATTTTATTATTTTGTTTTGTAGTGGGATGACAGACGTCATAAAGGCAACTATTTTGTTTTGTTTTGTTTTGTTTTGAACATTGTTTTTGAAAAAATCAACAATAGTTTTGTAGGTCGAAGTGAGTTGTAAGGTTATTTATTTACCTGCACTATGTTTCATAGCTGTTTATGAACAGTATTGCGTTAAAACAAAGAAAATTAAAAATTCTGTTTCATTTTATGATTTAGTTTATAATTTTTTGAAAACACCAATTTGTACTAAAATCGTCAGTTTGAAGTGACTACTTAGTGTATCAAAAAAGCAAGCATCAGAAAACAGTTTATTGTGGCCATGTGAACTTGATGCTTTCATAACATGATGAATTTATTTCATACAATCACTGCATTACTGATTAATTTGACAACTCACTGCTCGAATATGAAGGGATTGCATTATGAAAAAGATGACCAACAATTATTATTTTGTCTGACAACCACGTCCGTTCATTTTGTGCTTTCGTTTCTAACTTTATGAAATTGTAATTTTGGTCTGCAAGTGCATGTCCAATTCAACTACTCACTGTGACACCAAAACAAGCCATGTTACGTGAACTTGTCATAGTGGGATGAGGGGTGTCAGAAAGGCAACTATAATGAATTTGATTCTTTATTAAGTCTGCCAAAATGACTGCATCACGGGGTATATAAACTACACAAAGTCACGAAAAACATATTACTCAGGGCTGCATGAAATGAATAACATAAAATAATATCACGGGTATCACTTCTTCCACAGTGCCCCAACATCTCAATTATCGTAACCATGTCATCTCTTTTGCATGTCTATAAATAACTCTACCCCAAGTATGATGTTTGTTCAAGTCATAACAATAGTAATATATCTACAATTATTATTATTATTATTATTATTATTATTATTATTATTATTATTATTTTTATTTTAATTTTTTTTAATTTTTTTTTTTTATGAACAATGTCTTCAAGATGTGCAGGAAGTTCACGCCATCAAAGAAATCCAAAAGTGTGGCTACTACCTCCATTTACTTATGACTATAAGAGCGAAAAGTATTTGAGTCGGAAGGATTATTATGCTAGTATCCGAGCAGAATGGGCGTTTAGGGTAACAGAACAAGAACGATTGTTTAATGATCTACGTAACTTTGGGGCACTAGTACCCCATCATCGTTCATTGACCATGGCTAGATGAAATGTGGGTGACTATGAAAAAGCAGTTAGCAGAATTAAGAAGGAGAACAACCGAATGTTGATGTGGAGATGTCGGCATTTCATGCTTCAACTAGCCACCGAAATGGCAAAAGCAAGCAACAGAGAATTGACAGTGATTGAGCGAAATAATGTTTTAAATAATGAAAAATATCTCTCTAACTGCTACATGTCAAATGAGGAATGAGAAATCAAACACCTTTATCTTTCATATATGTTTGTATGTTGTGTCGTATCTTCGTTATTGGGGTGTAAGACAATGTTATTGTCCATCTAGGTTATGGATGCATTTCAACTATTTGTTATATGAAGTTGAAGTTTGTGAAATCACTACATTTATAAGTACACATGTCAAGATTCATTACGAATTTCTCTTCCTATTGATAACTCATGTATAAGCATTGCAAAGCCATTACAATGAATGAAAACATTTGGTCATACATGCAACCAAGTTCATTCAGTATCATCATTATATTCCACTTCAATAATGCATAAAATCATGAAAGCGTAGTTCAATTAGCATTCTTCAAAATAACAATAACGAAGAGAAAGTAAAGGTAATTGTTATTTGCAGAATTACAAGAACTATTCAAAAACTATTGAAATTTCTCCCTTCATTGATAAGTCGTGGATAAGCATTAGAAAACCATTACAAGAGAAATGGTTTGGTCATTCATCCAAACAATTTCATTCATTATCATCATCATCTGACATCTCAATGTCAGATTCATACATAGCATCCATGCTCCAGGTGAAGTACTGGTGTGCATTATCCATTAACCCATCTTTGGCATGCTCATTTGCGGTCTTCATTAGTTCGGACCTTTGCAAACTTTGGGTCATGCGATTAACTTCATCGCGGATACGATGCAATGCCCTTTGCAACAACTGTGGAGTGTCAATTGGCATATGCATGGCTAACCAACGAGGAAATTTAATATTAACTTCACAACATAGCTCAACGAGAACACTTGCTCGAGTTATGCGAAATTCCCACTCAGCTCTCATGGTATTGACGGCGGCATGTGAGTAACGCAAATTTGGATTTAATGGGTATTGAAATTCATCCCCATCTGTAGCCCAATGGCGACCCATTGCTGAATATAGATCAACCACCATATATCTCATGATGATATCGCTCGATATATCTATAAAACTTTTGTTGTAGTATGATGTGATATTTATACCACATATGCACAGTTGTTGCAACATGCACAAATTCAAGATGGAGATGGACGCAAGTATTCATGTCTTATAAACTCTAAACTCACAAGACGACAATGACATGTCATACTTCAGGAGGTTCACATGGTAGCTGTATGTTTAAAATTATTGTAAAAGAGTTGTCCCTTCATTGATAAGTCGTGGATAAGCATTAGAAAGCCATTACAAGAGAAATGGTTTGGTCATTCATCCAAACAATTTCATTTATTATCATCATCATCTGACATCTCAATGTCATATTCATACATAGCATCCATGCTCCAGGTGAAGTACTGGTGTGCATTATCCATTAACCCATCTTTGGCATGCTCATTTGCGGTCTTCATTAGTTCGGACCTTTGCAAACTTTGGGTCATGCGATTAACTTCATCGCGGATACGATGCAATGCCCTTTGCAACAACTGTGGAGTGTCAATTGGCATATGCATGGCTAACCAACGAGGAAATTTAATATTAACTTCACAACATAGCTCAACGAGAACACTTGCTCAAGTTATGCGAAATTCCCACTCAGCTCTCATGGTATTGACGGCGGCATGTGAGTAACGCAAATTTGGATTTAATGGGTATTGAAATTCATCCCCATCTGTAGCCCAATGGCGACCCATTGCTGAATATAGATCAACCACCATATATCTCATGATGATATCGCTCGATATATCTATAAAACTTTTGTTGTAGTATGATGTGATATTTATACCACATATGCACAGTTGTTGCAACATGCACAAATTCAAGATGGAGATGGACGCAAGTATTCATGTCTTATAAACTCTAAACTCACAAGCCAACAATGACCTGTCATACTTCAGGAGGTTCACATGGTAGCTGTATGTTTAAAATTATTGTAAAAGAGTTGTCACGTCAACCTTTATGACCTGAATAACTATGCATCAACTTTATAGGAGTTGTCACTTTGACTTTTATTAACTACTCAGTGCATATCTGAAAGTTTTAAGCAAAGTTCAAATCTGCTTAAAAATTTAATTTCACTTTTCTACTTACAAATATAATTCAATTTATTTTGCCTTGACAATATATTTAATTTCACTTTTCACCTTACATATTTTATTTAATTTAATTGGAGAAATTTAACCAATTTAATTTCTCTATTTTTATAAGTATTATGAGCTTATTTAGATGTACATGATGGGGTTTGGATTCTTCGGTTTGGCAGATATCTTTTAACTTGTTCCGCTTCCTTGATTTTCTCGAATTGTTGTTGTATTAATTACTCTTAAAATCTCTTTGAACTACTTTTTAATAATTTCTCTCAAATTTTTAGTTAACTATGTGTTGATTTAAGTCGGTGTTGTTCTTGTCTGCATACTAGGCTAACTTTTATTTGTAACACTTTCAAGTTCTATACATCCAAAAACCCATCTATAAGTACTCTACTACAAATTAATCTTCAATACATTCCAACTCTATAATATTTTCTCTTCAAGATTTATCAATCTATTTGAAGCTGCATAGGGTGGCTTTTTAAACACAGAGTCTAATTGTTTTGTTGTTTTGTTCTGTCACCCCTTCATCTCATTATGAATTGTTGAAGTTCATATGGGTACAGTAGCTATGGTACGACTTCTTGCTTTTTTCATACAGTGAGTAGTCTCGTCAAAGTCGTCGCAGTGATACGTCCAACATTTCTCAGTGATGTAGTGATGCAGTGACTTTAACAGACATAATAAATTAAAGGACTCAATAAAATGGCCAAGTTCACATGGCCACAGTAAACAACGTACGAATGATTAGTCTTTTTCGAAAAAGTGAGTTTCAAGTGACGATTGAAGTACTAATTGTGTGGAGCGTGTTTAGCATTGATTGTTTATTCCTTACAATGACAACTCATAAAGATGTGTTGGTATATGTGGGCTTTTAATGGCATGTGACTTTTGTGCAGGGCGACTTAGATGCTTTGTTTTTCCTCACATTTCAGAACTCATCTAAGTCACATTAATACGACCACATGGCAATAGTGTTGACAAACAACTATATAAAGGACTGAAGGAGTGATGGTAAACACACAACCTTTCCACTCAATTTGCCCTAGGAAACTATTGTTCATTGATTGAGAAAAAATCAAATGGAGTATAGAATCATGGCAGAGGGTAGGAATCGCAGAGGTGAGAGTTCACGACGAGGAAGAGGAACGGAAAGGGGATCGTAAGGGGTTGAAACTTCAAAAGAGGTGAGAGTTCATGCCGAGGAAGAGGAACGAGAAGGGGAAGTGGCGATGTTGAAGATGAAACACCATTTGTTTTGTTAGATGCCTCTTGTGCTTATCATGATAGGCTTGGGAAGCGACATTTTGTCATGCCCAAGTACTATCGAGATCCATGTGGTTTCGTGGAGGATCCATACAGCGATCCCGGGTTTTACCCTTGTTGAACAGTGATCCGGACATGTGTCCGTGGATGTTAGTTGTTGTTTATTATCTTGTTTGCATCCTCTAAGAGAGGATTTGTGAGGTTTATAGAGTCTGTTACAAATATGGTGAATTGAATATTTCATTTTATAAAAATTTTATGTAAAAAATTAAATTGGTATCATATTCATAATCATATAGTTTTATCATATTTATTTTTTTAACTAAATATAATTTTAAAAATAAATACACTTAAATCATATGGTTATAAATAAAAAATAAGTATAATTTTTTTTTTCTGAGTAATGTAAACACAATCCAATAAGAAAAAATGGAATTTTTTAAAATATTTTTTTGAAAATGTACAACTCGATGCCTACAAAATACATTAAATATGTCATCTTTTGCATCCTAACTACCTAATAAAAGTAACTGATCATATTTTACAGTTAAAATTTTATATTTAATTTAAAACACTAAGGCTTTTTTTGAGAAGATAGAAAAAAGACAGCTTATTAATTTATTTAGATTACATCGTATTTTTATTTTTTTGTACATTTTTTAATGAAAAGTTAATAAGTATATATATATATATATATATATATCCCAAAATAGGCCTAAATAGACAATACCACATGTTGAATAATTACTAAACCAATAAAATGAACAATTTGAATAAGGGAAAATCTCAAATAAGTAGGATATTAGAAAAAAAAAAATTCATTTTCATGGTATGTAAATCCTTTTCTATGTAAGATACAATTTTTTTTTAAATTTTAAATGTCAAATTTGTACAATAAAAATTTCATCGGTAATATAATTATTTTTTTTAATATTTGCAAAATGCAATTAAGTGTTTGGCATAATTTATACAAATGCATTTATTTGGGTCACATTATTTCTCTATTCTTTTATACATTTTTTCGTAAAAAATTAAAAAATATACTTAGGTCTCGTTCGTCAACTATATATTTTAGTCAAAAAGTTAAAAATTTACTATAAGTTATCACATCATTCTCTTTATTTTTTTATACATCTTTTTATAAAAAGTTAAAAAAAAATACTAAAATAACTTGTTCTCAGATGAGTCCTTATTTAAATTATCCCAAATTAAAATGGGACCTATTTAGACCTTAGCAACATCCCAACAACACCTATCCATTAGGAGTGAAAATAGCCTGAGACCTGTTGGTGGCCCAAAGCTTGCTCACGGCCTGGGGTGGGCCCGGCCCGTTTAGACTCGTTTGGGCCCGGGCCCGAGCCTAGCCCGAGCCCCTAGGCCTAGGCCTAGGCCATCATTTTGAAGCCCAGCCGTAGGCCCAGCCCATCGGCCCGCTTAAGGCCACTCAAGGCCCAACCTACTCGAGACCCAGTGTCTTTTCTAGTGAAAAATAATAAAATTTTGGTAGAAAAATTTAAGAAAATGGCCATGCCCACCCAAGCTCGAGGCCAGGCCTAGGCCCAGTGGGTTGGCCCACCCAAGGCCTGAATACCCCTAGGCTTAGGCCTAATTTTTTTGCCCGTGGGCGGGCCTGGCTCGAATTTTGGCAAGAGCCCACGAGGCCCAACATGGCCTAGGCCCGACCTAGGCCAGATTTACACCCCTATAGTTGGTATTCCTATGGTTCAATTTAGTTTTGTGCAGCGTGTTGGGGAATTTTCAAAATGGATTTTCAAAATTTATGGTTTAGTTTTTGGGTTTTTTCAAAATCTTCCTTATTTTTCTTTGAAAAGCTTGAAATAAACTTGGGGATTTTGTCCTACATTGGAAAGAAAGAAAAACATGGAGCACTTAAAAAAGTGTCATATGAAATATTCCTTTGAATATGGAATTGTGGAATGGATGCTAGTGTACATGCACTCACACCGCAAGGATGGTACTTCGCACCATCCGCACAAGCACACGCGCGCGCATGGCGTGGGTAGTGGGCTGTGTGGCTTTTGATGGCTCACTTTGCACGGACGCATCGGCGCCATGAGGGCGCTTTCCTATTTGCGTGCGTGTCCGATTTGGAGCAGTTTGATCATAGTCGTTGATTGGAGATGCGCGCAATCGTACGGATAGATGGCACTCGATTATGATCAGGTACGATCTATCAAGGCATTTATTCGGTGTGAGAATGATTTGCACCATAGATCGTCGATCTAACGGTCAGATCTGATCGGATGCATCAAGGCCTATAAATAGGCTGCAAAATCAGCCATTTTAATCATCCAAAATTCAGAAAGCATTCCTACAATTCTCTCTCTCTCTCTCTCTCTCTCTCTCTCTCTCTCTCTCTCGATTTAGTGTTTTTGATCAAGAGTTTGTTAAGCAATTTTCTGCTTTTCTTACTGGTAATCAAATTCTACAAACTTGATTATTGGTGTCTTGGTTTTCTTGATTATATCAAGAGTATTCTGATCTACTGTCGTCAGTGCATACGCCGACAGACTTGATCTTTAGATCAGGCTTCATTGTATCCTGGAGGCGAATTTGTTGTAACCCCCGCTGTAACGCCCTCAAAATAAAACCATAATATATATACAGTCAAGTTACAGGAAAGAGATATTATATTACAATCATCAGAGTATCCTTACAAAATGTATTACACATTGACAACAAAAGTAACTGCCCTATAGGCTTACAACTTTCCAAGTCGATACTTGGTTACAAAAAGAGAGAGTACTAACTCAAAATACAAAATAAGCCATTGGCTTGATTTACATGTAATATACAAAAATAAACAAGTGCCTTCAACTCCCACAACCATCCAAGCTAAGATCTCGAAGGCGGCATACTACCTGAACCTGAAAAATGATGTCCCATATAGGCTGAGCCAACGCCCAGTAGAGATATGCTAAACATAATATGAGTAATAACTAAAACATTAACATTCGATAAATGTTTAACTCATATATACCAAC
>NW_021024878.1:1350095-1373560 GCF_004153795.1 Camellia sinensis | reverse complement strand
TTTATTGAATGAATAATTTTTATTTCAAAAACAAATAAAATATTACAAAAATTTATATTATTAAATAAAATAGGTATAGATTATTGATGATGGCAAAATAATTGCATCACTATACATCAGGTACTTTCCAACTAGGTTGGCACCTACTAGCTTACCAATCATTTGCATTATATTCCACCTTAATAATCTAATACAATAAATAAATAATGGAAATGAAATAAAACAGTAAATAATGAAAATTCTAATTAGAACCTACACAATTATCGATGAAATAGATGTACAATTCCAATGACATTTAGATTATCAAGTGTTGCCATAATATTTCATTAAAATACATTGCACAATTCTTCACAAAAATTCAGCATCATCACCAAATTTTTATATGCATATCCAAGATAAATTTTTAAAGAAATTATTTAATAGTTATAGCTTTAAAAATTAGAGCCCTAATGAATCTTTAGGCAAACTAAAACTAATCAATTGGATATGTCATAGAGTATGATGGTTGATAGAATACATTAACGTTATGTATTGATTGATTGCGTATATGACCTTTGTGTATATATGTTGTGTGTGGGAGGAGATAGGGGATGTACTCCACGGTTTAGGGGAAGATAGGGGATGGACCTCTAAACCGGATGTTGTTTGGGAGGAGATAGGGGATGGACTCCACTGATACAGCTCATATGCTTGTCAGATAATGTGATGATACAGCTCATATGCTTATCTATGGAAGTGTTGATACAGCTCATATGCTTATCTTTGGAAGTGTTGATATAGTTAATATGCTTATCTGTTGAAATGTAGATACAGCTTGTATGTTTATCTGTTGAGATGTTGATATAACTCGTATGTTTATCTATTGTAAAATGGGAAGTGTTTAATATGAGTCATTGTCTCATATAAGTGGTTGGCCAGGTTCTGAGCCGTTGATGTAAATTGTGAAACTGATAAGAAATGGAAACTAGAATGAAGCATGAACATAGTGGTCATGAGAATGGAAATGGGTTATGAATTGATGTATGGAATTAGAACATTTATCAATTGCTAATGTCTTAGTTATTGCTCATACTGTGTTTAGCATATCTCTACTGGGCGTTGGCTCACCCTATATGGGACATTATTTTCAGGTACAGGTAGCATGCCACCTCCAAGGACGTAGCTTGGATGGATGTGGGAGTTGAAGACTACTTTGTTTATTTTGTTTATATTACATGTACATCAAGCCAAGGGCTTCTTTTGTATAGAGTTAGTACTTTTCTTTTGTGTAACCAAGTGTTGACTTGGAAAACTGTAAGCCCTTAGGGCATTTGCTTTTATTGTTAACATGTAATATTGTAGTAAGAACTACTCTGATGAATAGAAATGGTTAGTTTCTTTTATATCAATGTATGTATAAAATGATGGGTTTTATGTATTCTTTTGAGGGCGTGACAGCATTGATTGTTTATTCCTTACAATGACAACTCATAAAGATGTGTTGGTATATGTGGGCTTTTAATGGCATGTGACTTTGTGCAACGCGACTTAGATGCTTTTTTTTTTCCTCACATTTCAGAACTCATCTAAGTCACATTAATATGACCACATGGCAATAGTGTTGACAAACAACTATATAAAGGACTGAAGGAGTGATGGTAAACACATAACCTTTCCACTCAATTTGCCCTCGGAAACTATCGTTCATTGATTAAGAAAAAATCAAATGGAGTATAGATTCATGGCAGAGGGTAGGAATCGCAGAGGTGAGAGTTCACGACGAGGAAGAGGAACGGGAAGGGGATCGTAAGGGGTTGGAACTTCAAAAGAGGTGAGAGTTCATGCCGAGGAAGAGGAACGAGAAGGGGAAGTGGCGATGTTGAAGATGAAACACCATTTGCTTTGTTAGATGCCTCTTGTGCTTATCATGATAGGCTTGGTAAGCGACATTTTGTCATGCCCAAGTACTATCGAGATCCATGTGGTTTCGTGGAGGATCCATCTAATAATCAAACAGGATATGGTTTAGCAGACGCTACACTTCTGAAGTGGCCCGCACTATTTATAGAGCGAGTGCAAATGGAAAGATTATGTCAGGAAAATCGACTGAAGGTGCCGAAAGCACGTTCAGTTGAGATCCAAAAGGAAGATCTAGATAATGTTGATCGACTATGTGAAAGACTTTGATGTGAGATTTCTCAAATGCACCGTAGGTTAGGCCGCGAGATGAAACTATCTATACTTAAGTCAGATGCCAAGAAGAAAGGAATAGCACCAAATGCTGAGGCTATCAAGGCTATCAATGAGGATCCTGCATTTCTCTCTAACCCTGAGCTCTCAGATTGTTCGGACTTTGAAATTGCCAATTTGAGCGAGGATTAGGCATCTATCTGTCTACTAAATTATATTAGGTTATCCATAATTATATACTGTGTGTGTTAAAATAACTCTTCTGGCAATGAGTTTGGGAAAGGTTTGTCTAATATTTGTCAATGTAACTGTTAAGTATTGTACTCGTCGCTTTATTTTATATATTGTGTTATGTTGAATGTTTCCATAAATTATTTTTGTGGGATACTTATGTTTGAACTAGCTACGTCGTTCTGAAGTGTTATAAGTGTTATAGTCATACCTTTATTTTGTTTCCCTGTTCGTAGTAGTAATTAGCAAATTAGATACTTTGTACATTCTGTGTGAAGTTTTATTTAAATATTTCTTGGCAACAAATATTTAAGGGAACAACAAATATTTAGTTTGGGAAATTCCGCAAAAGTAGGCTTAGTTTGGGAAATGAATTAGTATAGGGGCTTAGTTTGGGAAAAGCCCCGAGAAAATCTCTCTGAAACTGCCCGAAATGTTCTCTGGGGAGGGTGCGTGTCTCAAGGCCATTCTTTTCTTCTTCTTTTTTAATTTCTTAATTTTAATTTTTTATTTCTTGTTTTTATTTTTTTCCATCGTTGATCTCTTTTAAATTATATTTGAATTATAAATTTAAATAAAAATTTAAAAAAACAAAATAATAAGGTAAATTAAGCAAATATTTAAGTTATATTTTTTCATATTCTTTTTTACTTTTATATTTTTAAAGTCATAAGCGGTGATCATTGATTCAATGGAAAAATCTTAGTCTAATAATCTTGAGATTATGAGTTTAAGTCTCGGGACAATCACATTGTGCACTATGTCAAATGTTAGGTATGTACCTAATATTTTTTCTCTGAGTAATACTAGGAACCCCAAATATTTTACCAAATATTTTACTAAATGTTTCACATGGGTGTGAGATCCACATGGAACCCACATAGTGTGGGTCCCACACACCATGTAAGACTTTTGATAGAACATTTGATAAAATATTTGGGGTCTAGCATTTTTTTTTCCTCTTTCCTGTCCCAAACACACATTAATGTTAGGTGTGTACCTAATCTTTTGTAATAACCCAAATTTTTTATTTATTTTATTTATTTATTTATTTTTATTTTTTTTAAAAAATAGCGAGTGCATAATTTAATTGAGCAAATTTTCAAATTTGATTGCTGTGTAAATTCTGTGCGAAAATAGTTTGGTTTTGTATTTTTTAAAAATAGTTTCCGATCTCAGAAAATTATGAAATTTTTATATGTTGTTTCCATATGAGTCTAGCACGTTCGATAAAAATTTTAGAATTAAATTATGAGTATTTATTTTATGAAAATTCATGGACTGATTGGTGTTGAGTTTAATTTATAGTAGAATTTTAAATTGAGTTTTGGGTGTTCGGATCAGGATTTGAGATAAATTTGTTGAGACTATTTTGGTGTATAATTGGACCATGTTTGACGTATGGGTGAGACCCATGATTTAGATTTAATTTAATTTGAGTTTGTTTAATGACTCATGTTTAACTATTTGGTCCTTTTTAATTAGGTGATTGGTAGTAACCACCTTCGGAGTTGTTATTATTTATTATATAGGATTATAATAAATATTTGATATTTAATTTTATGATGTGTACCATATGGCGAAAAATTATATATTTTATAAAGAATGAAAATGTATATATTTTGTAGTGATCAAAATATTATATTTTGTGGTGTACAAAAATATTATATTTTGTGGTGAGAAAAATTATATCATTTTATAATTTATATTATAAAATTTTGCGGTATTATTACAAAAATTATATTTTTTGGGAAAAATCAAGTTTTGGGGAGCAAACCCATGTGGGTGGCCCCTATTTTTGTCCTTGCCATCATTTCCCCTCCTTTCCCTTTTTCCTTCTTCATTTGAGCAGAGAGCTCAGCTCTCTCTTGCTCTCAACGTCTCTCTCTCTCTCTCCCTCCCCTCTTTATTCCTCCATTGATGCTCAATCTTTGAGCTTGAAATGGGCGTCTTTATAGTGAGATTTTGCCAAAGTGTTGTACATGAAAGTCGAAGAGCTTATCGTGATCTTCGCAATGGTGATCTCGGATCCATAATCGGGTGATGTTTGCATTTTCGAATTAGCTTTTCTTCATATTTGATGTAGGGACTTTCTTCATATTTTTATATTAAAGCTATGTTAGGGTTATTTTGAGAAAATATGTCATTATAAGAGGTATTGCATATATATATATATATATTTCATATTTTTGTTTGGTAATTTTTGGAAGAAAAATTAGGTTGAAGTGTTAAGAATATTGTTATTTTGAAATTGATTAGGAAAAATCATCTTGTGTTGGAAATACTTGTTAAAAATCTGAAAATAAAATAAAATTAATAGTTGTATGAGTTGTATCTACCTCATATCATGGTTAGATAATTTATTTTGGGAAAATAATGTTGAAATATTTATCTCATCTTTGAGTTTTGGAATTTATTTTTGAGAAGAAAAATAAATTGATGTTGAGGAATATGGATTGAAAACATAAATTAGTATAATTGTTCTATTTTATTAATGGTACAATATCTTTAAGCTGTAAAGACTCTTTCTGAGCCATTCTGGAGGGAGGTTCTACATAAGCTGTAATGACTAACGATTGGTGAGAGACATCACTAGGACTTAACTCTAACGATTGTGGTGGTGGATGAACAAAAACTATTTTTTGACCACCTACTGTTTGCCATGTTCGCTATATATTTTCCAAGACATTAATCTGGGATGTTGGAATAGACTCCATAACTGTGCTAAATTCATAATACCATTCTGGAAAAGGTCTAAGAGTTTGGTATTTCTCCAGATGGTAATAATATTGATTCTTTAACTGTTGGATTTCCTTTGTAGTATGGTTATTAAAATACCATGATCTAAATTCCTAATATTTTTCTTGCATAAAATCCGGGTTTAATTGTTTTCGTATCCCACTTCCTAGTGTAAAATCCATTAAATTTTAAAATTCATATCACTACCAGTTGGGCTTTCAGGCCTTTTGGTTGCATACACTCCATGAGGAATTTGGTTTTCAAATATGTGAATACCCTGGATTAGGGTCTCAGGAAGAGGGTCAGGAGAAGACTGACTAGGAGGCCGAGAAGGCATCCCTTGGTTTACAGATTTTATGGGTTTAGACATGGAATGTCTTGAGGATTCTGGTAAATCTACTCTATAAGGTAGAGTAGAGTAGTAGAATGATGACTCATACAAGGCAAACTTCGGCTTAGAGGTCTTTGGAATTTAAGGTAAACATTACCTCCTTGGGTTTGAATAACATTATCTAAGGTTTGTCTGATGATTGGTTTGACTGATACAACATTCTTGATTTGGCATCTTTGTGGAAATGTGATATGGTTCCATGGAATCATTTTAGGAATAGCTACCTGGCTACTTAAAAGGTTAGTATCAATTAGAATAGTTTGTCCTAATTATCACTGTGTTTTCTGATATAAGGATTAAGGGTGCTTAAAACCTTAAGATGGATTTTGAAAATAGCTGATAATGGTGGTGATCCGGGTAAATACTGGTAGCCATTTGTCAAGATTCTAAGTTCAAGAACTTTTGATAGGTTAGGGTCTATGGGTGTTATACTCAAATTCAGATATATATTAAAATATACTGGTCCATGAGATAAATTGGTTTCAATGGTTCCCATCAAGGAGGCTTTCGAATCAAGGCATCTACCATCTCTGAGTGTACAAGTAAGACTGGTATTTTGTCCAAACTGAGTTAAAGGTTTAAAAGCTATCTAGACAAGTGTAATGACCTAGGAATATTTTTTTTTTAAATAGCCAATGCATAATGTAATTGAGCAAATTTTCGAATTTGATTGCTGTGTAAATTATGTGCGAAAACAGTTCGATTTTTTATTTTTTAAAAATAGTTGCCGATCTCAAAACACTATGAAATTTTTATATGTTGTTCCCATATGAGTCTATCACGTTGGATAAAACTTTCAGAATTAAATGATGAGTATTTATTTTATGAAAATTCACGGACTGATTGGTGTTCAGTTTAATTTATAGCAGAATTTGAAATTGAGTTTTGGGTGTTCGGACCAAGATTTGAGATAAATTTGTTGAGACTATTTTGGTATATAATTGGACCATGTTTGACGTATGGGTGAGACCCATGATTTAGATTTAATTTAATTTGAGTTTGTTTAATAACTCTTATTTAACTGTTTGGTCCTTTTTAATTAGGTGATTGGTAGTAACCACCTTAGGAGTTGTTATTATTTATTATATAGGATTATAATAAATATTTGATAGTTAATTTTATGATGTGTACCATATGGCGAAAAATTATATATTTTATAAAGAATGAAAATGTATATATTTTGTAGTGATCAAAATATTATATTTTGTGGTGTACAAAAATATTATATTTTGTGATGAGAAAAATTATATCATTTTGTAATTTATATTATAAAATTTTGTGGTATTATTACAAAAATTATATTTTTTGAAAAAAATTAAGTTTTGGGGAACAAACCCATTTGGGTGGCCCCCATTTTTGTCCTTGCCATCATTTCCCCTCCTTTCTCTTTTTCCTTCTTCATTTGAGCAGAGAGCCCAGCTCTCTCTTGCTCTCAACGTCTCTCTCTCTCTCTCCCTCCCCCTCTTTATTCCTCCATTGATGCTCAATCTTTGAGCTTGAAATGGGCGTCTTTATAGTGAGATTTTGCCAAAGTGTTGTACATGAAAGTCGGAGAGCTTGTCGTGATCTTCGCAATGGTGATCTCGGATCCATGATCGGGTGATGTTTGCATTTTTGGATTAGCTTTTCTTCATATTTGAGGTAGGGACTTTCTTCATATTTTTATATTAAAGCTATGTTAGGGTTATTTTGAGAAAATATGTCATTATAAGAGGTATTGCATATATATATATATATATATATTTTCATATTTTTGTTTGGTAATTTTTGGAAGAAAAATTAGGTTGAAGTGTTAAGAATATTGTTATTTTGAAATTGATTAGGAAAAATCATCTTGTGTTGGAAATACTTGTTAAAAATCTGAAAATAAAATAAAATTAGTAGTTGTATGAGTTGTATCTACCTCATATCATGGTTAGATAATTTATTTTGGAAAAATAATGTTGAAATATTTATCTCATCTTTGAGTTTTGACATTTATTTTTGAGTAGAAAAATAAATTGATGTTGAGGAATATGGAGTAAATGCTAAAGTAGGAATTATAGAGTTGCTTTGGGATTAAAAACTCTAAAAGTGTTATATTCATGATATTTTATAAAATATGATATGTTGATAATTAAATTGTTTTCATTTTAATGAAAATAAAAATGTGAAATGTGAACTTTCAAACTCATAACCTTGAAAATATTACTATTAGGCATATTTCATAATTTTTTATGTAAATATCATGCTGGTTAAGTAATTTTAGAAAAAGTTGTGAAATTATTATTGCTAGAGAATTTGGTAAAAATATTACCTCTTTAAATAGCTTGGCATGAAAAATAGTTATGTTGAAATATAGTTATGTTTGAGGGATGAGGCATGTGAAGTTAGATTTGGTATTATTCATTGGAAATTTTTTGAATATAATAAACTTACTAATTTAGTGGATTAAATTAGTTTTGGTTAAAAGGTTATATCCATTATGATTAAAAGTGTGTTATTAAGATTATACCATAACTTTTGACATAGTAGGATGAAAATGGTAAATATTTAATAAGTAGGGATTTCCTTTGAGTTATATATATGTTTTTGCAAGATCTAGATGATTTTTGAAATTATCCTTTGATTTGTTTTGAAAATTGATTGTTGATTCAAAATGATGAGAGATTTTTTTTTAAGTGGATTTACTTTCTTGTTCCTTTTAAAATAGAAATTGAGGTTTTGAACTATGAGGATTGAAGAGAGATGTTTTTGGTGACTTTCTTTCAACAAATGAAGATGAGTGGTTTTGGTGAGAAAACTTAGAAATTGGAGGTTTTTAAGAAATATGTTGACAATCTTTGAAGATGTTGTTATATTTATTTTGTGTGCCAAAATAAATGATGTTTGAAAAATTGTTTAATTGTTTACATATAAATGATGGTTTTCATGGAATATGAGAATTGTTGAAGTTTTGGAAATTGTTATTCAAAATGTTGATATAGTCTTGAAGTGACTAAATGGTTGAGATTACTCTAAGTGTGGGAATTATGTTGTCCCATGGATGAATTAGAATAAAAGTATTTATATTCATCTTGAGAAATTATATTGAAATGAGAAATGAGAATTTTGATTACAATGGGAATATTCTGTGAAAGTATTGAAAGTGAAAGAAATATTGCATTGTATTATTAATTATTGCATTGGCATATCAATTCATTTGATAATGATGAGTTTTGAAATTTGATTTGAAAACTTTGCATTGAGAAATGAATGTTGGGAAATAAGTTTTCATAAAATGATTTTGGGATAAATACGATGGTAAGTCTAGAAAGGTGGTGTAGATGATAGGGGTCGAGCCTTCCAGTTAATATTGGTAAAAATGATAGATTACATGTGTCGAGTCTTCCAGTTAATACTGGTAAAAAATGACAGATTACAGGTGTCGAGCCTTCCAATTAATACTGGTAAAGATGATAAATTGGTAGTACTTGTATAGTTTACTTGCAGACACTAGCCTAGGGATTACCTGAGTTGTATTTACCATCTTGAAATTTAATTGAAATTGTTGGATTAATGTGTTTTCAAAATGGCATTGTGCGTAAGATTTTCAAAAGACAAGAAAAATATTTTGAGCATGACATGTCATATGCATTCATCTCATAAGACTGTGTGAAATGGATTTGATGAATTGTTTAATTAGAACTCTAGTTTTAGAGCTCTTACTCACTACTCTTTAAACAATTCATGCTGTTTATTTTTTAAAAAATTTATGTATAAATTATTTATGTAAATATCAAATTGATCTAATAATCGTATATATAATTTTATCATTCTTTTAAAAATAATGGATGAGAAACATAATTTTAAAATTAGATAATTTATTTTTAAATATTAAAATAATAAAATTTGGTTGCTAAGATTGTTTATCAATATGATATTTTATATGAATAATTTATATACAGAGATCTAAAATATGACTTAGTGAATTATAGAATGTGGATTGAAGAGAAGTCAATCAAAATAATAATAATAATAATAATAAAAAACAGTTTTTACTAATTTCAAATGCTAGACAAACAAATGTTTCTTTAAAAACATGGTTACAAATCACACTTTCTGTTCATAGCGTGTTTCCAAATCGCACTATTATTTAAGCTTGAAAACACTAATAGCAATAGCGGTTTCTTAATTAAAGTCATGTTTTCTAACCACGCTTTTATGATTTTGTTTAATTTGTCCGCTTGGGCCAAAAACATGCTGAAAGCGTGTTTTGTAAACACGCTTCAGCTTAGTTTGGGAAATTCGGCCAAACTAGGCTTTAGTTTGGGAAATAAATTAGTACCTAGGCTTAGTTTGGGAAAAGCCCCTTTGTAATTTACCCTTTTAAGCAAGGAAATAATATGGTACACAATCTTCAAATGGTATACCATATGCACCTTATAACTAGAGAAGAAAATGACATAATTTCATACTTTTAAAGTCATAACTAAAAAAAAAATGTCATAACTAAACACAACATGAGACATAACTAAAGACTTGATGAGACATAACTAAAATAATGTCATAATTAATGAAGAAGATTTTTCATAACTAAAAAAGAAAGTGACATAATTAGGGATGCATATGGTATATCCCTTTTAAGAGTGTGCATATTAGAATTTCCCTTTCCAGTAAACAGGTGTTTCTAAAATCTAGAAATGGAAGTTAACCACATGCATTATATTGGTATTAATTATGAATTATGCACAAATATATATTTTTTTTATGACTAGGTATTCGAGCCAGTTTATGTGCACCATGACTAATTCTGCGACTCACACAAATCTAGGACAAAACTAGCGGGTGAAAATAATGGTTATGAGGGTGAAAATAACAAATTATCAAATTAATGTCCGTTATGATCAATTACAGTGTTTTGGTTAAGTTACAACTATGATGGTTTTAGTGACGACTAAAAATAGCATTTGATTATAGTTTAAAATTTTTGTTTATGACCCAAATGACTATAATTAACGGCACGTTTATTTTTATTTTTTTAATTTTAATTTCCGAAAGTGAAAGTATATATGGTATACATTTTTTTACAACTATGTATAATAAACTAGGAATAGACATGGCCAACAGTTTTTTTGGTACCACACGTGCTACAAATCTCAATTGTAAAATCAATTCAAAATGATAATACCACTCCAATTTATAACTTCATAGATAAGAAGCTGAAATTGCTTCTACATATTGAACTGGCAAAAACATTCATAAATTTCAAAATAGCAAACTTCAAAATTAAAGCCCAAATAATAAATTTTATATTTCAGTGTAGCATAATCAAAGAATCTAAAAATATTTGCTAGAATTTAAGTCCAAATAGAAAATTTTAAAATTTAATCCACATAAAAATGACACATGTATTGCAAATCTTCTATAAAAAGAATGTTACTGAATTAGTATCATAACTTTCGTTCAAAAAAAATTAGTATCATAACTGATAACCCTTTCGCTTTATCAGACTTCATTACCTTCAAGAAAAAGGTAAATGAATATTTTGGTACAAAATAGTAATCATCCTAGCTAACCAAAAAAAATAATTTAATCACCTAGTTTAGAATGAGAGCCAACCAACGACACACATAGAGAAAAACAACATAACGCAACGTTTCTAATATGGATTAGTCGCTTGTTCCAATCTAAACCGACCATCCTTTATTAATGTTGACCACCTTCGATCAACCCAATTTGAAATATCAAAAAGTCTGCTCTTTAAAATAAGCTCAACCTAAGGTCCATTTTATTTTAGCAAGTGAAAGAGATCTTTGATTTTTTTTTTTTTTTAAAGATCGGGAAGAAAAATCTTCATTGCAAAACCGATAAAAGATCAAATCAATTTAATACAAAAGGAAGGATCCAAACCTCCATACAGGAGGAGAAAAGGCCCTCACAAGGTAAGGAAACAAACCTCTACATAAGAAAGCTTATTATATCAACAAACTAAAAATTAAAAAAAAAAAATCAAATAGAAAAAAACTAAATCCAAGTCCTTACCAAACTCATCCAAAACTCCAATACTCCGCAATCTTCAACTTGGAATTTGAAAACTCCACCTCTGTTGGTTAAGATAGAACATTGAGGTTAAGGTGGTCGCTTAGCGTGAAACAAACGTGTTATTAAGCATTGGTTTTTGGATTGTGAGAAGATCTGAAACCAAATCTTAAAGTGTGGAGAAAAGTAAGGCAATGATAGTCATATTGATGAAGCAAATATCAAATTTGGAGGAGGATCGGAAAGAAGGAGAGGAGATGAAGATCGGAGAAGTGGGGGAACCACCGCCGTCTCCCTCTCTTCTTTGAGGAAAATCTAGAGAGAAAAGAAAAAGAGTTTCAGGATTTGAGAGAGATTTTTTTGGTTTGATTTAGAATTGGTTTTTTGAGAATTTTTTTTTTTAAATTATAAATTAACTTGCTAAAAATGAATATATATATATATATACTAAAAATTTTTAAAATTATTTGTACATTCAAATGAAATTTATGAATGTTTTTAAATTTTAAATTTTAATAAAAGTATTTGAATAAAATATATTCTAAAAATTAAATCAAACAATATTTAACCACTATATAAAACTTGTTATTTATTTTTATTTTTTTGGTTCGTCCTTGCCCTTTAAAATTTAAAGAGTAAATTATAAACATACACTTTGCGATTTGTTTAAATTATGATTTACCCTTTATAATTCTACAAATTACATCATGTCTCTTGAAATTTCTAATTTCATAACAAATTACTCTTTTATTAACAAATTATCAAGTTAACTAACACTTTTTAATGATGTCAGAAATTTATTTCAATTAATAATTCAGATAATTTTATCAGTATGTAGGAGAATAGTTTGTAATTTTATTTTTTTTAGTTAATTTTGTTTAAAAAAAATATGACGAGGGTATTTGTAATTTTTCAAATTACAAAAGGCAATTCGCATTTTAAGCATACCTCAATGGATATATTTATAATTTATCTTTTTTTAATAAAGAGGTGTTTCTAAAACTTAAAAATGGAAGTTAGCCACACACATATTAATCTGTATTAATTATGAATTATCTACAAACATTTTTTTATTTTTTTTAATTTTTATAATGGCTTGTTTTGGTTAAATTAAAACTATGATTTAGAAAGATTTTTTGGTTTGATTTAGAATTGGTTTTCTGAGAAATTTTTTTTAAAAAAATTATAAATTAATTTGATAAAAATAAATATATTTTTTAAAAATTTTAAAAATTATTTCTACGTTCAAAAACTATAAAATCATATAAAATTTATGAATGTTTTTAAATTTTAATAAAAGTATTTCAGGAAAACATATTCTAAAATATAGTCTTGAAGTGACTAAATGGTTGAGATTACTCTAAGTGTGGGAATTATGTTGTCCCATGGATGAATTAGAATAAAAGTATTTATATTCATCTTGAGAAATTATATTGAAATGAGAAATGAGAATTTTGATTACAATATGAATATTCTGTGGAAGTATTGAAAGTGAAAGAAATATTGCATTGTATTATTAATCATTGCATTGGCATATCAATTCATTTGATAATGATGAGTTTTGAAATTTGATTTGAAAACTTTGCATTGGGAAAGGAATGTTGGGAAATAAGTTTTCATGAAATAATTTTGGGGTAAATACGGTGGTAAGTCTTGAAAGGTTATGTAGATGATAGGTGTCGAGCCTTCTAGTTAATACTGGTAAAAATGATAGATTACAGGTGTCGAGCCCTCCAGTTAATACTGGTAAAAAATGACAGATTACAGGTGTCGAGCCTTCCAGTTAATACTGGTAAAAATGATAAATTGGTAATACTTGTATAGTCTACTTGCAGACACCAGCCTAGTGATTACCTGAGTCGTATTTACCATCTTGAAATTTAATCGAAATTGTTGGATTAATGTGTTTTCAAAATGACATTGTACGTAAGATTTTTAAAAGATGAGAAAAATATTTTGTTCATGACATGGCATATGCATTCATCTCATAAGACCGTGTAAAATGGATTTAATGAAATGTTTAATTATTTGATTCAACTAATAATGAGATAATTGAGTGAATTGAAAAGGATGTCCTGTTGTTATTGAAACATATTTATTTATGTAAGTTAACTTGTTGTGGTTAATTAAATAAATTGGATTTAAAAGATTATGTAATAAAATCATATAGTTTTGACATGATATGATTTCACATATATGTATAAGTATTTTGGTACCCGCATATTTTCTAATGTTTTAATGTGAGATTGCTTGGTGAGCTAGTGGTTGCTCACCTCTGCCTGTACATGTGTACAGGGAAATGCTTTTCGAATTTGAAGATCAAACAATGATTTTTACCATTTCATAAGTGTAATGTTGTGATGGATTGTACTACTTCATTTGTTATTTGGCTGAGTGTTATTTTTTTTTAAACAGTAGTGTCCTCTCTTTTATTGTAAGTCTCAGGCCATTTCTTTTATTTGTATGTAAATGTCATTGATGTATAACGAGAGGGAATATGTATATTTAATTATTCATCATTTCATCCAAGGATGAAATGTTATTTGTAAATGGACTTAATTAATGAATATTGGTAAGGTTATCCGAGTAATAAAATACGGGGCGTTACATCTTTTCTCTCTTTTTTCTATGTTTACACATTAATATGTACTATTAAATTATGTGTGTATTCAATTTTTTCTCTTCTAAATACACATTAAGATGTACTATTTAAACATTGTTTTTCTTTTTACGACTCCGTTACGTAGCTCGAATATCAACGGCTCGAATGGCTCGAAATCTCAAAACGACGTCATTTTAGGATGTTTTTTTATTCTCTTACCGGTAAGATAATATTTTCCGTACCATTCGAGCCATTCGAGCCTCACTTTCTCGAGCTATGGAGCATTTTCCTTCTTTTTATTTAAATTCATAATATAACACATTATGCGAGTACCAACTGGTACTGTTTGGCTAATCAGAAAGTTGTTGAGAGAATCTCTTCATTTTGGGTTTTGGAGTTTTTATTAAGGGGGTTACATTTAGGTAGAAAAAAAAGAAAAAAAAATTATTAACACATGGTGGATACAACTTATAAGTGTGTTTATGGTGGGTTGTAAATGAAAATACCCCTCCATGTGTTGATTGTTTTTTCTCTAACTCTTACTTGTATATAGTTCTCCCGTTCAATAATAGTGTGACAGTGTCAAAACTGCGTCATTAATCATTTTACTTTTACTTTTACTTTCATTTATTTGCAAGACGTATGGTCACACATTTGATTTAGACAACAAAAATGATTGAGAGCTTTAATTTTAGAGCTCTAGGAGGAGCTTTAATGGTGATATAATGTTTATGCTTGCTTTTTATTTTTCTATGCCACATCATTAGAGCTCAAATTAGAACTCTAGTTTTAGAGCTCTTAATCACTACTCTTTAAACAATTCATGCTGTTTATTTTTTTAAAATTTTATGTATAAATTATTTATGTAAATATCAAATTGATCTGATAATCGTATATATAATTTTATCATTTTTTTAAAAAATAATGGATGAGAAACATAATTTTAAAATTAGATAATTTATTTTTAAATATTAAAATAATAAAATTTGGTTTCTAAGATTGTTTATCAATATGATATTTTATATGAATAATTTATATATAGAGATCTAAAATATGACTGCGTGAATTATAGAATGTGGATTGAAGAGAAGTCAATCAAAATAATAATAATAATAATAATAATAATAATAATAATAATAATAAATAGTTTTTTACTAATTTCAAATGCTGGACAAACAAATGTTTCTTTAAAAACATGGTTACAAATCACACTTTCTGTTCATAGCGTGTTTCCAAATCGCACTATTATTTAAGCTTGAAAACGCTAATAGCAATAGCGGTTTCTTAATTAAAGTCATGTTTTCTAACCACACTTTTATGATTTTGTTTAATTTGTCCGCTTGGGCCAAAAACATGCTGAAAGCGTGTTTTGTAAACACGCTTCAACTTAGTTTGGGAAATTCGGCCAAACTAGGCTTTAGTTTGGAAAATAAATTAGTACCTAGGCTTAGTTTGGGAAAAACCCCTTTGTAATTTACCCTTTTAAGCAAGGAAATAATATGGTACACAATCTTCAAGTAGGTATACCATATGCACCTTATAATTAGAGAAGAAAATGACATAATTTCATACTTTTAAAGTCATAACTAAAAAAAAAATGTCATAACTAAACACAACATGAGACATAACTAAAGACTTGATGAGATATAATTAAAATAATGTCATAATTAAAGAAGAAGATTTTTCATAACTAAAAAGGAAAGTGACACAATTAGGGATGCATATGGTATACCCCTTTTAAGAGTGTGCATATTAGAATTTCCCTTTTCAGTAAATAGGTGTTTCTAAAATCTAGAAATGGAAGTTAACCACATGCATTATATTGGTATTAATTATGAATTATGCACAAATAAATATATTTTTTATGACTAGGTATTCGAGCCAGTTTATGTGCACTATGACTAATTCTGCGACTCACGCAAATCTTGGACAGAACTAGCGGGTGAAAATAATGGTTATGAGGGTGAAAATAACAAATTATCAAATTAATGTCTATTATGATCAATTACAGTGTTTTGGTTAAGTTACAACTATGATGGTTTTAGTGACGACTAAAAATAGCATTCAATTATAGTTTAAAATTTTTGTTTATGACCCAAATGACTATAATTAATGGCGCATTTATTTTAATTTTTTTAGTTTTAATTGCCGAAAGTGAAAGTATATATGGTATACTTTTTTTTACAACCATGTATAATAAACTAGGAATAGACATGGCTAACAGTTTTTTTGGTACCACACGTGCTACAAATCTCAATTGTAAAATCAATTCAAAATGATAATACCACTCCAATTTATAACGTCATAGATAAGAAGCTGAAATTGTTTCCACATATTGAACTGGCAAACACATTCATAAATTTCAAATAGCCAACTTCAAAATTAAAGCCCAAATAATAAATTTTATATTTCAGTGTAGCATAATCAAAGAATCTAAAAATATTTGTTGGAATTTAAGTCCAAATAGCAAAATTTAAAATTTAATCCACATAAAAATGACACATGTATTGCAAATCTTCTATAAAAAGAATGTTACTGAATTAGTATCATAACTTTCGTTCAAAAAAAAAAAATTAGTATCATAACTGATAACCCTTTCACTTTATCAGACTTCAATACCTTCAAGAAAAAGGTAAATGAAAATTTTGGTACAAAAGAGTAATCATCCTAGCTAACCAAAAAAAATAATTTAATCACCTAGTTTAGAATGAGAGCCAACCAATGACACACATAGAGAAAAACCACATAACGCAACGTTTCTAATATGGATTAGTCGCTTGTTCCAATCTAAACCGACCATCCTTTCTTAATGTTGACCACCTTCGATCAACCCAATTTGAAATATCAAAAAGTCTGCTCTTTAATATAAGCTCAACCTAAGGTCCATTTTATTTTAGCAAGTGAAAGAGATCTTTGATTTTTTTTTTTTTTTTTTTAAAGATCGGGAAAAAAAATCTTCATTGCAAAACCGATAAAAGATCAAATCAATTTAATACAAAAGGAAGGATCCAAAACTCCATAGAGGAGGAGAAAAGGCCCTCACAAGGTAGGGAAACAAACCTCTACATAAGAAAGATTATTATATCAACAAACTAAAAATTTAAAAAAAAAAAATCAAATAGAAAAAAACCAAATCCAAGTCCTTACCAAACTCATCCAAAACTCCAATACTTTGCAATCTTCAACTTGGAATTTGAAAACTCCACCTCCGCTGGTTAAGATAGAACATTAAGGTTAAGGTGGTCGCTTAGCGTGAAACAAACGTGTTATTAAGCGTTGGTTTTTGGATTGTGAAAAGATCTGAAACCAAATCTTAAAGTGTGGAGAAAAGTAAGGCAATGATAGTCAGATTGATGAAGCAAATATCAAATTTGGAGGAGGATCAGAAAGAAGGAGAGGAGATGAAGATTGGAGTAGTGGGGGAACCACCGTCGTCTCCCTCTCTCCTTTGAGGAAAATCTAGAGAGAAAAGAAAAAGAGTTTCAGGATTTGAGAGAGATTTTTTTGGTTTGATTTAGAATTGATTTTTTGAGAATTTTTTTTTTAAATTATAAATTAACTTGCTAAAAATGAATATATATATATATATACTAAAAATTTTTAAAATTATTTGTACATTCAAATGAAATTTATGAATGTTTTTAAATTTTAAATTTTAATAAAAGTATTTGAATAAAATATATTCTAAAAATTAAATCAAACAATATTTAACCACTATATAAAACTTGTTATTTATTTTTATTTTTTTGGTTCGTCCTTGCCCTTTAAAATTTAAAGAGTAAATTATAAACATACACTTTGAGATTTGTTTAAATTATGATTCCTTTATAATTCTAGAAATTACATCAAGAGGGTATTTGTAATTTTTTAAATTACAAAAGGCAATTCGTATTTTAAGCATACCTCAACGGATATATTTATAATTTATCTTTTTTTAATAAAGAGGTGTTTCTAAAACTTAAAAATGGAAGTTAACCACACACATTATATCTGTATTAATTATGAATTATGTACAAACATTTTTATTTTTATTGTTATAATGGTTAGTTTTGGTTAAGTTACAACTATGATCGTTTTAGTAATGACTAAAAATAGCATATCGCTTATAACTAAAAAAATTTGTTTATGACCAAATGACTAATTAATGGCACGTTTATTTTTAGTTCAGTTGCTGAAAGTGAAAGTATATATGATATACATTTTTTTACAACAGTGTATAATAAATTTTTCTATACATGTTTTCACCAAAAAATAAAAATAAAATAATAAAAAAACTGCACACCATACGTCCCTCTACTTCTAGCCATTGAAATTGAATAAATAAAAACAATAAATTTTGATCATAGTCAATGAGTTTCAACTAATATTGTTTTGAGATGTAATCAAGAACCACGGTGATTGTTACTTTATTTTCCACAATGAGAACATAACAAAACACGAGAAGTTCTAAACAACTTTAATTTGACAATTTGATAGCTTGACACCACCACAATGATCCATTGTCTAATGCCACAATAGTTCCTAACCAACACGAATTTTGATCGCAGGAACTAAAACCAATTTTGCTTGTAACTAGCATATGATACATATGACATCTCGTTTAAGAGCAATGAAGAACAAGATGAATAATATATAGTGCTCTTGAAATTAAAAAAAAACACTCTCAAATGACGGTTTCAAATATAGGCTTGCTCAACCACCACATTACAGTGTAGACATCAAATAGCCATTGTATTAACAAGCTTTGGAAACCTAAACAGCCATGTAAACGAGCCAACTCGGAATTCAGCTTTACATAAAAAATTGTGTGCAACTTTCCGAGCTTCATCAGCATTGGACTTTAGTTGCTTGTACAGCTTTGTTCCCAAAAATGCTTCTAAGCTTTCTTGTAGATATGCCTGGGCAATTAATTTCTTTTCACTGTGTGTATCAGGACAGCAACCTTTGCTTTTCTTAAATTATATTCTCTCTCTTCTTAACCTGCACATAAAGCGAACAAAATCAATTTTCCAGATATACTGACTTTATTCTTGTCACATTGTTTGTTTCCTTTTTCCTTTTTTTCTTTAATTCTAATAATTTTCCTTGTATGTTTGGAGTTGTTCAAAGCTGCAAGTTTCTATAGCGTTGCAACTCCAGAACACCATAATGGTTGTAGAAAATCAACTTGGGTCAATTCAAAGCACTGTCAAGGCTCTAATATTTTTTTTGATTATTCAGGTATCCCCACAGCCGAAGCATGGGACTAATCCTGAGGGCCCTGAAGTTAACGACCGGGCAAACCTCCAGTGGCCCGCACAGTAACCCGTGGGGAGTGGGATTCGAACTTGGGACCTCCAGGAGGAGCAAACTCCCAGACCCCACGTTTTCTTCCCTCACCCACTGGGCCACCCTTGCGGGTTGTCAAGGCTCTAATATTCTGACCTGATCATGAAGAGACTCCCAGGGATAGAACTTAGAAACTAACATTCATTCAGATGTATGGACAGCTTGCATGTTTATGAGCACAAGGGGCATCCAAATAATAGAAATTGACTAGCATACAGGTGTTCTATTGTTCCAGATGAATGCACTGTTAAGGACAAAGTGAAAGGCAAAATGGACATAAAATGAATTCACAAGACACCCATTAAACTATAATAAAACAGGAGGACTCTTAAAATGGTTTATTGGAAATTATTTCACATAAGAGAGATCGGGTATGTTCAAATGTGATCAATCCAAACGGCTGTCTTGTCAGTGGAAAAAGCATAACCCTTCAATGGGTTGCACCTATTTTGAGTGGTTGTGATTATTTACAAAAGGATATGAACAACACCATTCATACTTTACCAAAACAGGAGGTTTTGTGCATTTCAAAACAGGAATGCTACACCCAACCGCATCTTTTCTCTCTCGCATTCTCTTGTGTGATAACTAGTCTATGGACAATACCACCAATGTTTTTCATTCTCTTTCATCAACATTATCAAAGCAAGGCTTTAGACCTTACAGTCTATGAAAAAATTCATTTCATCAAAGTAGACTTCAAATCTAGTTTGTGTGTTCTCCACAAGCCGACCTGAGCCAATCAAATATAAACATCACCAAGTACATAAACATATTTAAGGAGGCAATTCAAGTGGCAGTAGATAGTTAAGACTATGTTCATAGTGATAGTGTTTCATCCGGGCAATAGCAACTAATAGTTGATTAAGTTTGAATAACTAAAGGCGGAGGTTTGACACAGACCGTTTGACTAAAGAAACTCAGAGCATCATCGAGCTCCTTAACATTACTAAACCTAGATTTGGGTTTCACTAACAATGATCTAGGATTAGAAGTGTCTCTCTCTTCTAGTAGTATTAGTAGTACAACTAGTAATACCAATACGTCACTGAGGATGAAACAAAACTAAGTTGTTCAAGGAGAAGAGAATAGATGAACCTTCACTACTAAAAAAAACACTTTTTGCGACCGCTATAAACCGTCGCAAATAATAAAAAACAGTTGCAAAAGACTTTTTGCGACGGCCCATGCGACGGCAAATGGGGGTCGTGAATATGGGGGTGGCAAATACTTTTTGCGACGGCAAAACAACGGCCGCAAATTATTTGCGACCACATAAACTACTTATGGCGACCGCTATTTTGCCGTCACAAAAAACAAAGAAAAACACTAACATGATCTTTGGCGACTATCTTGTTACCGTCGCAAAAAAATAATAATAATAATAATAAAAATAAATAAATAAATAAAAGTGTAGCGTTAAGCACTCTAGGAATAACAATGACAAGAATTCAGAAGGATATACACTATAATTTTCCCCATGATTATGTTCGTGATATTTTAGGTCTGAAATTGTTCCCTAGAGCATATCGATTTGAGACCAAATCTGGTACTGCAATATGGTTTCTTCAGACTTGTAATCTGATTAATTGCAAATTGGTTTTCTTCATACACTATCATACTTCTTCTCTTCTTGTGTCGCTTGTAAACATTTCACATCTTTGGTCTCTCTCTTCTTATTGTGGCATTCAGAGAAACGTGTCCAATCTCTCTAGGGAACATTGTCTTCTCTCTCCTGGTCTTGCTTCTCTCTGTCTCTCTCTCTCCTCGGCATCTTGTTAAAATGTATTGTGGGTGCTGTTTGGTTCCAATCTGAGATCCCTTATATGTTTCAAGTAGCAGTGAATTTTATTTGTTGAGAATGGGTCTTTTTCTTGGGATAGAAATAGTAACGGAAAAGATCCTGAACATATAAGTGATGTATTAAAGGTATGCATGATTATAATACTGATTTTATCTAGTAAATGAGTTAGAACATGTGTCCATCGGAGACTTGAGAACTCTGTCCATCCTGCTTTTGGAGGTTACAGGAGATACACTCGAGCAAAAGAATAGGATTCATTCATTTACTATAGAAGCAAGTACGACATGTAAAATACTGCATAAAGGTGTATGTCATCGGTGCTTGTGGGGATTATTATGTTCAAGACGGGTGCAACCCCAAAATACCAAATGTGATAATGTGTTCTATATTTTGGCTGTCATTATTGGATAGATCCTTTCCAAGGTGGATACTTACATTAAATGTCTTTTAGTAGTTGAGCCTTAGGTGTGTGTTTACTTTAATGAAATTGAACAAGTGAGAATTGATTTGCTTTTATGATATGTTACTATATCACTTCACAGGAAACGTGGGAGTACATTTATGTGTGTTGTTATGAGCTTGAACATAGTTTGAATTAGGCTTCCTCCCCACTTGAGAAGAGAACCGTCCTGGAATTCAAATCTTGTCATCAGCATTTTGTCGTGGAATGGTAAGGGATTTGTCTAGGTCTATGGTCTTTGAATTTTTGATGAGAATTTGGAGCTTGTGATAACAACTGGAAGGTACTAAGGAACTTTCTGAGCACACAGGCTTGAACCAAAACTTTGCATAAGTTGGTTTGAACAATAACCTAAATAAGACATTAAAAAGAGTTTGAAAAACTGTATGAAGAAAATAGTTACCACCTTGCTATGTACTCTAGAAATAGAAAAATTTGAGAGGTGTTGAATTTTGGGATGGCTATTAATAGAGAGTAACTTTTTGGCTGCAAATCAAGTGAAAAAAATTAAGTTAATGTTTGGGAGAATTTTTGGATTTTTTTTTTTAAAAATAAGAAAAAAAAGTAAATGAGAGGAAGAAATCTGAATCTTATCACTTTTTGGTAATAAAGTTTTATTGGCTTTTGCTTTTAGTAATTTTTAGCTTTGGAGGACTATTTCGATTTGTAAATTCCCAAAGCTTAGCTATGTGGCGTCCATGAATGTTCTATAAAGTTTTATCCAAACAAAATGAAACATAAAAGAAAAAAATTACAATAATAGAGTAGACACATAAGTTTACTATTGTTAGTTGTTTTTAAGTTTTTTAATTTGTATGTTTTTCCTTCCCCTTCTGTATTTCAATTTTTGTGCCAAAAGAATATCCTCTTGTCCTAGACTTCTAGCTTTTATTCCATAGATTGCAATGACAATGTTGTTGGTCTTATTTTCTGCTACATTTTGTATCCAAAATTTTTATACAGTAATCTCTACATTTTTTTAGGAGGCTTCTTCTAAAATGAAAAAAAATGGATAGAACAAACACTAGAAGAATGACTAATTCCCATTTCTTACCGGGAAATCTTTTTTTAGATTCCTTATTGTATCCTTCGTGAGCAGAGTTTCTCATAAACTAGTGGGAGATATGTGTGCAGGGCTGTGTCAAAAGTTTATAATTCCAACTGACTCTCTCATCAATAGCACACCTCCTTCAATCAAACAAGAGTGGTTTGTTCAATTCACCAGAAGTTTGGTATGGCCTGATATAGATTCTGAGTTTACCTTGACTTAATGGAGGGAGAACTTCACAACAAATGAATACACCTATGAGTTGTATCTGGGACAAGATTCGAGGTCCTCTCTTAGTTGTGGGGGGGTTTATCACTATTTATTGTAAGCTCACTATCCTTACAACATGAGATTTCATTTATTGTTGGGAATCATGGGTGCACAAATGCAGTATAAAAGCTTACCTTTTTCAATTGTGGAGAAAGGAGCTTTTCCCCTCGCATATTGGCTTTCATTTCTTGCACTAGGGAGTAACAAGGTGTTATGCCAGTTATTGAATGAAGCGGTAGGAGATAACACCCGAGACAAGGAAAGTAGATGGAGTAAGATTGGCCAGTGGCTGGACTATGTATTTTTTCATATAAAGAAAACTTTTCCAAGTAGTTTTTCAGTGTAATATCTACTATGTTACATATGGCTCAAATTGTTGAGACTCAAATAGAATGTTCAATAAAACTAAATGCTATATTGTTC
>NW_021024878.1:1306834-1350070 GCF_004153795.1 Camellia sinensis | reverse complement strand
AGTAGGAGAGAGAAAGAAAAGTAAAAAGTGACTTTAAAATCACCCAGCGATAACTCATATACGTATGACCCGTCGAGCGGAGAACACAACCGCTCCGAGTGCAAGAACAAAAATCTGGCACTGCTCAGCGTAATAAGGCCGCTCGATGCTCCAAGACACAAAATAAAGCACTCACGCTCGACGCTCGAAAACCCAGTCCCGCTGAGCGTAATATTCTCCCTCCCCGAACTTACAACCGAAAAGTACCACCCGCTCAAACGCCCAACAACCGCATCGAGCGTAAAAATCACAATCTGCAGGAAGTTTGACAAGAACGACAATACTGGAGTGTGCCATCCCCGCTCGAGCGCAAGAAGAACCCGCTCGAGCGGATCGCTTAAAAACTGGACAACAAGAATTGAAAACCAAGGCCTAACCAACCTGTAACAACCACTAGCTCAAAACATCCTAAACATCAATCAAGTGGAATTACAAGGACCAACAAGATATAATACCACTACCCAACTTCACGGAACCGAGTCCTCCGGAACACAAACAGAACAATAAAGGACAACCGGGATCTTTATAACCTCCCCCCCCTTAAGAATTTCGTTCCCCGAAATTAAACACGTAGTTTTTCAAGAAAAAAAAAAAACAGGTCTTTTTCCATTTTCAACAATATTGCAACATTAATATTAAACAATTCCGAACCCATTACTGGTCAATTCCATTCTTTCAAGAGGCAAAAACACAGAACTATATTACAAGTGTATTATCAAACATGCAATTCTTCCATTCCAACCATTTCCAACACACATGGTTCCACAGTTTCATATCATAACCAATATTACATTGATTTTACAAACTCCCAATTATCTTTTAACAATAAATTAGCCAAACATATTGGCAATAAATTTCATAATTTTGCAAAAAACTCCCCAAATTCTATTTTCAAGGTTAAAAAAGGGTTTTGTCTTTTTAAAAAAAAAACAAAAAACATTACTTTCCATTAAATCTCATTCTTTTTACTTTTTCTAAAAACCATTTTTGAGAGCCTCTCTCTCTAGAAACTCCTTTCTCTCTAGGGTTTGATCTAGTTAGAGTGTCCTCCTTCTCTTCGGCCTTTGTAAAAGTTGTGTTGATCGTCGAGGGCGTCGTTTTGATTTGAAAATCTTGGTCTTTGGAGCACTTTGGTTTTGGTCTCTTCTCCATCCGAGCTCTAACTTCGAGGTAAGGATAACCTACTCCTCACTATGGGCTTTGTCTTTAAATTTTAGTATTTTGAGATGTTGGGGTTGGTTTGGTAATTTTGTGAAAGTTTGGGGGCTTTTGTGTAAATTTACAAAAGTTGGGGTTTTAGCTATATAAAACCTAGATGCTTTTTTGGCATGGAAAAGTGAAATTAATGTTAAACCATTAATGAAAATGAAACCGTGAAGGGTTGAAATGTTAATTATGGAAAATGCCCTAATTACATTGGTTAATTAATTTGCATAATTAATTATGAGAAATGAGGAATTGATTTGGAAAGATATGGGATTAAAGGATGTAGTTGGATTATTTATCACTCACCTAGTTGAAATGTTGATTATATATCCATTGGTGCATTTATTTTCTGTATAGAATTAACTGCTTTGGGCTATCGGTGAAGGATAGTCTTGATTGTTGTAGACAATGCATGATGATTAGGCAAATTGAAACTAATCACTGGAATGTGTCATTGAGTATGACGGTTGAAAGAATACATTAAATTTATGTGTTGTGTGATGATGTGTATAATTATTATTTATATGCATTGTGTTGTGTTGGAGGAGATAGGGGATGTACTCCACGGTTTAGGGGAAGATAGGGGATGGACCTCTAAACCGGATGTTGTTGGGAGGAGATAGGGGATGGACTCTATAGATAGAGCTCATATGCTTATCTATTAATGTGTTGACAGAGCTCATATGCTTGTCTTTGGAAGTGTGATAGTGCTCTTATGCATATCTATGGAAGTGATGATATAGCTTGTATACTCATCTGTTGGTGTGTGATATAGCTAGTATGCTTATCTATTATGAAATGGGGAAGTGTTTAATATGAGTTACTGTCTCATATAAATTGTTTGGCTAGGTTCTAAGCCATGGTTGTAAATTGAGAATTGAAAAGAATTGGAAAATGGGTTGTAACATAGACTTGTATGTTATGAAACTGTAAAGTGTGATAAGGAGAAGTATCAGTGTTGACCATCTATCAATTGCTAATATTTTAGTCATTGTTCATATTTGGTTTAGTGTATCTCTACTGGGCTGTGGCTCACCCTATATGGGAATATCATTTTCAGGTACAGGTAGCATGCCACCTCCAAGGACGTAACTTGGGAGGCTAGAGGCGGGCAGACTTTTCTTGTTTAGTTTCTTTGATGTATCACATGTATATTCAAGCCAAGGGCTTAATGTGTAAATGAGTTAGCACTATTTTGTTGTAACCAAGTGTTAACTTGGAAAGCTGTAAGCCTTTAGGGCATTTGCTTTTGCCGTTAACATGTAATACTTTTTGTAATAGAACTCTGATGACTAGAAGAAAGTGGAAATTTTTATATATCAATGCATGTCTATATGATGGGTTTATCGTTATTATTTCGAGGGCGTTACACTTCAATGGGTTGCACCTATTTTGAGTGGTTGTGATTATTTACGAAAGGATATGAACAACACCTATTCATACTTTACCAATGCAGGAGGTTTTGTGCATTTCAAAGCAATGATTCTACACCCAACCGCATCTTTTCTCCCTTGCATTCTCTTGTGTGATACCTAGTCAACGGACAATGCCACCAATGTTTTTCATTCTCTTTCATCAACATAATCAAAGCAAGGCTTTAGACATTACAGTCTATGAAAAATTCATTTCATCAAAGCAGACTTCAAATCTAGTTTGTGTTCTCCACAAGCCGATGTGAGCCAATCAAATACAAAAATCACCCAAGTACATAAACATATTTAAGGAGGCAATTCAAGTGGCAGTAGATAGTTAAGACTATGTTCATAGTGATAGTGTTTCATCCGGGCAATAGCAACTAATAGTTGATTAAGTTTGAATAACTAAAGGCGGAGGTTTGACACAGACCGTTTGACTAAAGAAACTCAGAGCATCATCGAGCTCCTTAACATTACTAAACCTAGATTTGGGTTTCACTAACAATGATCTAGGATTAGAAGTGTCTCTCTCTTCTAGTAGTATTAGTAGTACAACTAGTAATACCAATACATCAATGAGGATGAAACGAAACCAAGTTGTTCAAGGAGAAGAGAATAGAAGAAGCTTTTGGGATGTAATGATGATGAATTAAACTTTGACTCTTGCCTTGTATGAAAAACAAACAACAAACACCAAGCTCCTGCAACTGCAAATACTTCAAAAAATTTTGGATTCAACAAGAAATTCTTCCTGGTCCAAGATTACAGTCTTTAAAACTCCATCAAGAATCTGACTAATCTCAAAAATTAGCACCCGACTCCTTTAACAAAATCTCTGCACCATTACCAGAATGAGGGTGCAAATTAAAACAAGATTGATAAGTCAAAATCAGATCCTTAAGAGTTTTCACTTAACAGAATCCAAATTAAAAATAAAAATAAAAACTACAATTGAGGCTAGCTTTGGTACTAAATCACTGCAACATGAATAAAAGACATGGTGCTTTCATGGACACACAGAGCTAATCATTCTAATATACATGACCTTAACAGACTCACAATTCATCATCATCATCATCATCATCATCATCAACATAGATGTTCATACTCTGTGGATTGAAGCATCTTCAAAATAAGTATATCACAACTGGAAATATAAAGATAAAAACAAAAATCTAAAATCCAATTTTTATTTTTTATTTTTTTCAAATTTCAAACTAAAAAAAATTATGAAAAATATAATCAATACAACCAGATTCACTAAAAAATATGAAAGGAAAGTCTTCATAGCAAATCAACCAACACGCTTGCCACTCCAGCAAGATGAAAAGGCAAGATACCTTCTACCTAAAATAAATTAATCATCAAACAAACAATAGCAACCAATGAAAAAAACCCTTTCGAAGTCTTACCACTCTCTACCTTTGGAAGGACTTTTTCATCTTAATCAACCACCAATCTTTTAAACAATCATTTTCAAAAAAATTAATAATAATAACTTGAAGGGAAATCCTATAAACTGTACTACTAAAAAAGGCATATCGTAAGAAAGTTAGGATTTTTTTTTTTTTAAAGTTATGCCATGTTAATTTGTGGTAAAGGTCACGCATAGTGAATTTATGGTGTGCACCCTAAAGTGAAAGTTATAATTTTGTGGTGAGAAAAGTTGTGTCATTTTATGATTTATGTTACAAAATTTTGTAGTAGTGTTAAGAAAGACATACCATATGCATCTTTTTACATAGCATCTCCCTAATTTGAAACTAATGAAATACAATAGAAAGGATTTTTATTTGAGAGTACTTTAGGAAGTTACTTACTATTTTCATTAATTATGACCTATTCAATTGAGCGTTGTTGATCATTACGACCCTTTCCCATCATGATTGAACCCCTTGAGTTAAATCCTAGCTATTGAATGGTAATGGATCCTATAGAAAAGCATCAAACTGAAGCATCGTTTCCACTGCAATTTATCAAAAATTATGGAATCTCTATTCACAACAATTAAGGCATATTAACTCACTTCAATTGTTAGAAATATTATTCAAAAAATTACAAATAATTGGTTTTCTTTAAAGAACTATTAAAAAATTATAAACCTTAAAACCATTATGGCACATATACACATAGGCAAAAGAAAAATTGCATGCATAAGCGTACATGCAAAATCATAAAAAGGAAAAAGCTTAATCACAAAGCATTTATCCGACTTCAACCCACAAAAATTCGCCATTAGCACAGGCCATTGGTAATTAGCAAAAACATTGATGTACAATCTATAGCAATCTAATAGAAAAAGCAAGAAGATAATTTGCAGACCCAAAACTTGCAATCTAATAGCATCATGGCAAACCCCAAAAAACACTAAAATAGGCTTTATGTTGATCAAACATGGAAAGAGATACTTTGCAATCTGATAGTATACCCAAAATTCTCAATCTAATAGAATTAATCCAAAACTCACAAAAAAAATATAATTAAAACTAAAAGCACTAATAACACCTAAAAAGCAATCAATGCCATCAACGGACACAATAGCTCTAGAAAAAAACTTCAAGTACCATCAACACCATCTAGTAGTAGACCTGACGTACCTTGAACAATAACCTTGAGAGAGAGAGAGAGGGAGGAAAGAGTAAAATCCCTTAACTGAACAATAACCAAATAACAAAGAATTAGTAACCAAATAATAGCCCTACATATGTCATTATCCACTATCTAAGAAAAATGTGCCAAAAATATTCTCATGGACCTAGTAAACATAGCCAGGTGAATGGAAGCAAAAACAGGGAGAATGAGCAAAAGAATCAATAAATAGCATGAAAAACAGGTGTGCTTACTCTATCGATGTTGCTCCTCTATGACCTAAGCTAAAAGCATCAAACAATGACGCGTTTTTATACCTGTAAAGTACAAACAATGATATCAAAAACTCAAAAATTATTGACTTGCAGCAAGAAAAAAAAATAAATATGAGAAACTAATTCATCCATAATTATGACCTTGAATTCAAACTTCGACTTCCATTTGCGACCTCTGTCTTGACCCAGCTTCTCCACTATACGAACCGAAGAATCAAGGGATTCTACAAAATTGTAAGAAATCTATGGTGGTGTGTTTTGGCCTATGGTGGCAGAGCAAGGTGGTGCTCTGGTAAGAAAAATGATGGGTTTTAGGTGTGATGAGATTAGTGGAGGTTGACTAGCAATGGCAGATTGAAAATTTTGGGGTTCGAATCAATGGATTCGATTGGTTGTTGACACGTGGTTAGTTGTTGACAGCAATCAGAGAGAGTGAAATGGGTAAGAGATTGGAGGGTTTGAAAGCGATGAACCAACTGGGTCTAATCCAAAACCTTTTGATTATTGAACCATAAAAGAGAATGAAGGAGGAAGTGTGAGAGAAGCAGAGAGTGAGACTAAGAGAAGGTGTGTTTGAAATTTGAAATTCAAATGAGAGAGAGTTGAACAGAAAGGGATAGGCTGGAAGAAGAAACAAAAGGAGAAAATGTATCCTCCACCGTAGGATGTATGCCAAACAAACAATCTCAACCATTAAAAAACAATTTGTTTATTGGACATTTTTAGACCATTAGATTGTGTTAAACCTAACCATTCAAAGCGACATCTAGGACAAAATTGTAGTACATTTTCAAAAAGCTAGGTGCTTTATTATATAGATAATTGTGCTAGACTTAAGAGCCAAAATATATAAACTACTTCAAATGAATCAAAGTCTACATGATCATTCTCTATCCATTTAATTTTAACCAATGTTTTCAAAAGTCAAATCCTTCCACATGTTCATCCTAATGTAAGAGAAGAGCCATACTTAATCCCAACAATGAAATCACAGATATACCAAATGGTGCATGTTTTCTTTCTAGCATAAGAAATATTTCAAAAGTTGATCAAGCCAACTACCAGTACACGACCTTCAATTGGAGCAAACCATGCATGAACTTCTGATAGTCATTTTAGTCAACACAAGAATATATAGCATACTAATAAATAACAAAAGAGTAATATAAAAAAATATATAATTTTTGAATAGCTTAGAATAAAAGGAACAATTGTCAATTCAACAAGTATTTGCTCTTGCCATTGAATTATTTTGAACAGCTTCATAATATATAATTTAAAATGTGTGAAGCTTTACCTTCATAGTTTAAGAAATTTACTCAATATCATGCATTCCATGACTATCTTTTGGCATGAACTTCTTTATCACTTCTCGGAGAGAAGGATCTTGTCCTTTAGTCGAGAGTATATCTATGATCACGGAAGAATTGGATGCATCTACTGAAAAACCCCTTTGAACCATTTCCTCAATAAGTATTAATGCCTCATAGCACTTGTGTTGTCCAATAAATCCCCGGATAATATTGTTGTAAGTGACATCATTTGGCAAACAACCACTCTGTTCCATTTTAACAAACAACTCTTTAGCTTCATGCAGTAAGCCTTCTTCACAAAGACCTCGAATCGTCATAGTGTATGTCTTAACATTTGGTTGTAATCTTTTGGAAGAAAGGTTACTGAAAATGGCCCTTGCAATGTCAAGCTTTTTATCCTTGCAGAATGCATCAATGAGGATACTATACTTAACAATATCAAGATGTAAACCGTTGCTTTCCATCATGTGGAATAATGACAATGCTTCAGAAATATGCCCATTTTTGCACAACCCATCCAACAAGATACCATAAGTTTGAGAATTTGGATTTATGCCTATAGCTTGCATATCATTGAAAAGTTTTTGAGCAGCTCCACATCTACCTGTTTGAAACAAACCCCATAACATAGCATTGAAAGTTCTATTGTTAGGTTTCAACCCCCTTCGAGGCAACGCTCGAAAAAGATGCATGGCCTCATCTATTTTCGTTTTCTTGCAATATCCATTGATTAGAATGGTATAGCTAAAATCATCAGGGTGAAGGCCCCTATCCACCATGGTATTGAACACTCTGATTGCTTCATCCATTTGGCCTTGCAAACAATATCCATCTATTAGAGCATTGTATGTGACTACATCAGGATCCACACCTCTTTGTATCATGACTTCAAGTACCCCCTCTGCCTCTTTCATCTTCCCTTCCTTGGTACATGCATCCAGCAACACACTATACGTATGAACATTTGGAGCAATACCACTATCCAACATTTCTCTAAACATTCCGGTAGCCTCCTTCCACCGGCCAAAATTACATAGGCCATGAATCAAAGAGTTATAAGTGACAACATCTCGATGAAAGCCTTGTTCATTCATCTTGGAAAATAATTTCATAGCATCATCCACCATTCTATCCTTGCAAAGACTGTCAATGACCGTGTTATACACTATGGTGTTAGGTTTACAACTTCCCTCTTCCATTATCCTAAGCAAACTAACAGCCCTGATAGTGTTCCCCGTTCTACAGAGCCCATTAACAATGGTTCCATACATAACCACGTCGGGTTCAATTTCTCTAGTTCTCATTAATTTCTTAAATAACTCCACAGCTTGAGGAGTTTTATCTTGCAAAATAAGTCCATTAATCAGAGTTGTGAAGGTAGTTACATTGGGTGTATAACCGCGTTTGAAGAGGATACCCAAAAGAGAGAACCCAAAATCGACTTGATTCAGGCGGCAATAACAGTTAATAGCAATGTTGAAGGTGTAGATATTGACCAGAATGCCTAGAAAATGCAATTTCCCAATAAGACGAAGTGCGATGTCGTAATGACCCATTTTCAAAATAGGTCGTAAAGCTTTCGTGCATTGAGAAATGGGAGGGAAAGGTCGCATTTGGATCATGAGATTGAATGAATTTACAGCGTCTTGGAGATCACTGCATCGAACAGGAGAAGAACTAGAGTTTCGGGTAGAAGTAGAGAGAGAACGAAACAGAAGAAATAAGAATGAGGAGGGATGATTAATTAGAGAGGGAAATATTGTACCTTTTTGACAACTATGATCAGCAATGCTTCTTCTTCTTTGTCCAATAATGGAAGAAACAGAGGGTATGTTTGGTTTGTGTTTGAGAGATGTGTTTTAGAGATAAAAAGTACGAAAACATGTTTGGTTTGGTTTTTTTTAAAAGATGTTTTGGAAAATTATTTTGAGATAGAGTTTTGGAAAAAGTGATTGATTTGATGTGTGTGAGAGAGAGATTTGTTTGGAAAACTTGTTTGGTTTACAAGTTTTGGGAAATTTTTTTGGGAAAATTTGTTTGGTTTGATTATTTTTGAAAACTTATTTGTAGAGAAAATTTCCCAAATTTTTTTCAGAAAATCAAACCAAACGAGCCCAGAAACTCTTCTTGACATCTTCTTCAAGCTGAGAGAGTGAGAGAGAGAGAGGCGTTGTTGACAAAATATTTATAAATTCTACAAAAAAAAATTTATGGATTCAACTATTAAAATTGTTAAATTTTATTATTAATTTGAAATTGTTTTTGAAAGCATACAGTAATTTGCATTTTTTCCAAACAAAATTGAAAAAATTAATAAATTTGATTTTTATAACAAAATAAATCTTTGTTCTAGTTTTATTAATTAAATTCTTAATTCCTTAACTTATTTTTAATCTAAATAATTTATATATTTTCATCGAGTAAAATTGAAAGAAAAAAGAAAATTTTATTTATTAAACTCAGCATAGGAATGTCTAAAGCGAAACTCAACAACTACTATTCATATACAATCCCATAATAATGGGAGAAAAATAAATATCAGCACAAAATATATTAAATTTTTGTCAATAAGAATTAAACTCGAAACCTTAGACCGTAAAAAGTGCTATATAACCAATGGGTTAAATGCCCAATCCTTTTTTCATTCAGGCGCTGTTTGGGACGAAAGTTTTTTGGTTTTTTTTTTTATTTTTTTTACTAAAAGACAAATTGGTTACAAAACCAAAAAAACAAATCTAAACAAAATATCACATCAAACCTTATAATCATTTCATTTTTTCTCTCACAAACATCACATCAAATTATAAAAAAACCCAACTATCTTCCCAAATACAAAAAAAAAATTTCTTCAATAATATTTTACAACTAAAAAAACCTACAACAAAACTCGCTTCCCAAACACCCACTCAGTTTAATGACTAAATACTTTTTTTAACAAAAATAAACAAATGATTTAAATTCAAAACAAATAAAGAGCTTAAGGTTTAAATTGACAAAATTAAAAATTTTAGTTTTTAATAAATTATAACTAACATTACTTTCAAATATAATCAACAAGTCTTAACCAATTTTTATTTTGATAATTTGCTTGCTCCACCACGTAATACCCAGTAACCTATCACTGCAATAGTTTAAAACCAATACCAAAATTGACTATAACCTACGTATGATATGTATGATAAGCATTATAGATTGACCTTTTTGTGTTTGAATTATAAATTTAAGTTGAGAATTTGAAAAGGAGATAAGAAATGGAAGAAAATTTTAATTTATATTTAATTCACAATTTTCCAACCTCACATTCTCTTTTTTTTTCCAAATTATTGTTTGAATCTATTATCCAAACACAGTATAAGTAGTATAGCGACCCCGGTCTTTTCTCATTTGATCATTGTATCCAGACTTGGGTTCCGTTTATTCTGTCACTGTATATTTGTTGTTGTCGTTCTTTATTTTCTCATTTGGAGTTATAGGATGTGTTGGGCAGGTTTGTTTCAGGTTGGTTGGGTTCGTAAACCAAGTGTTGCTGTCCAGTTTTTGGGTTGGTCGCTCGAGCCAGGGTTTGGTCGCTCGAGCGAGGGTTGTTTTTCTGTGTCTTCTGGCTCGATCCAGATTTGCTTCGCTCGAGCGAGCGACTGCGTCTGATCTAGACCTGAGGGTAGTGCTTATTCGCTCGAGCGAGATTTCCTTCGCTCGAGCGAGAGAGGTGTATGTTTTCGAGTTCCTTGCTCGAGCGAGCATTCTGTCGCTCGAGCATGCTTCAGGGTTGCAGACCTGAAGCATTGCATTCTTGGCTCGAGCGAGATAGGAATGTAAATTGAATTAAAATGGAAGTAGAATAAAAATAAAAATGAAAGTTGCATAAAGTCAAAAATAGAAGTATAATCCAGAAACCACTATACCTTAACGATCTATTTGGAAATTAAATAAAAAAAATAAGTTTAATAGAAAAGTAGATTGAATAAAAATGGAAGTGGAATAAAAATAAAAATGAAAGTTGAAGAAAATTAAAAATGGAAGTTCCGATCTATTTGGAGTGGGTCGAGGGCTTCCGTTTAATCTGAACGTTTGGTGATTTGGAGCACATTGGAATTTGGGTCTTCATCTCTGTCTTCTCCATTTGGGTTGTTTTCTTCGAGGTAGGGATTTCCTACTCCATTTTATAGGTTTTGTTCTAAGTTTTGGTATTTTGATATGTTGGGGTTACTTTGATAATTTTGGGAAAAACCCTAGTTGTGTTAATTAATTAATTTGTATAATTAATTTAAGGGAATTGGGGAATTTGGTTAAATTCATGAAATTGAGGAATTCATTGATTAAATGGTGTGGTGGGATAATTTAAACCACTCGCCTAGTGAATTGTTGTTATATTTATTTCCAGTCTAGAAATAACTGTTTTGAGCTATCGGTGGAGGATAGTCGGGATTGTTGTAGACAATGCATGTGGATTAGGTATAACTGAAACTAATCACATTGGTTGAGTCATTAATTTTGACTGTTGAATTAATACAGACATTATGTGTATTGATTGTGTGGTGTTTATGTTATGTGTTCACATACTTTGTTTTGTGTGGGAGGAGATAGGGGATGTACTCCACGGTTTAGGGGAAGATAGGGGATGGACCTCTAAACCGGATTTTGTTTGGGAGGAGATAGGGGATGGACTCCATTAGCATCACTTTTATGTGTGCTTATTTATATTGAAGTGTTTTTATTGATACAGCACTAAAATGTGTATCAAACTGGAAGTATGAAGTGTTTTGATTTGAGCCTGAGTCTCATTTGTTTGTTGGCATTGAAAGAATGTGAATTTGATATATATAGTTCAGTGTTGTAAGTTTGGCCAGGTTCTGAGCCATATTGATAATGTTGGAAAGTAAAACGTGTCTTAGACATTAATGTCACGAAACCGTAAAATGATGTAATTGATTATCTTGGTTAACCATCTATTGAATGCTATTGCTTTATTCAATGCTTATATTTGGTTTAGTTTATTTCTACTGGGCTGTGGCTCACCCTATATGGGAACATCATTTTCAGGTTCAGGTGATAAGCTACCTCCAAGGACTTAGCTTGGAAGGACTTGGATTCTGGAGACTATTTTCAGTTGTTTGCTTTTATTTGTTAGTACATGTAAACACTCAAGCCTAGGGCTTTATTTGTATTTGAGTTAGAACTCATACTTTTGTGTCCAAGTGTTGGCTTGGAAAGATGTAAGCCTGTGGGGCATTTAATTTGATGTTACATGCAATGCTTTTAATTAGAAAAACCTACAACAAAACTCGCTTCCCAAACACCCACTCAGTTTAATGACTAAATACTTTTTTTAACAAAAATAAACAAATGATTTAAATTCAAAACAAATAAAGAGCTTAAGGTTTAAATTGACAAAATTAAAAATTTTAGTTTTTAATAAATTATAACTAACATTACTTTCAAATATAATCAACAAGTCTTAACCAATTTTTATTTTGATAATTTGCTTGCTCCACCACGTAATACCCAGTAACCTATCACTGCAATAGTTCAAAACCAATACCAAAATTGACTATAACCTACGTATGATATGTGTGATAAGCATTATAGATTGACCTTTTTGTGTTTGAATTATAAATTTAAGTTGAGAATTTGAAAAGGAGATAACAAATGGAAGAAAATTTTAATTTATATTTAATTCACAATTTTCCAACCTCACATTCTCTTTTTTTTTCCAAATTATTGTTTGAATCCATTATCCAAACACAGTATAAGTAGGACAAATAATTTGCGTCCATCAACCCCACAGAGGACATAAAAAGCTTCCATCACCAATTTAATTATCAAATTGACAACAAATTCATAAAAGAAAATGTTTACATAATATTCAACAACTCCAACAATCATCATTCATAAAAAAAATAAGAGAGAAAGATCTCCAACAACCATTTGAAATCATAATTTTCTTCAGTGATATACAAAGAGAAACATATAATGCTATGCCAGTAAGTAGATTGGTTAAAAACTTCAGTTGTACAAAGACTCTTACGTTGTGTTTGGTTGGGAGATTTGGAAAGAAATTTGAAAAAGGTGAGTGAAATATGAATAAAATATACTTTACGTTGTGTTTGGTTGGGAGATTTGGAAAGAAATTTGAAAAAAGTGAGTGAAATATGAATAAAATATACTTAATTTTACACACATTTTTCCTTTCCCTTTTTAAATTCCTTCCAAAATCCCTAAAGCAAACACAGCATTAAGAATACCAAATACATCTTGTTTATTCTAAGGAAAATAGTAACATATAGAATCGAAGCAAATGCAAAAGGTCTGGGTTTGGTCTGGTTAGAAATTCAATTTCATGTTGAGTTTGTCGCCGAGTATATTTCACAGACCCTTCAAAGCTTGCTTCATATGATGTGTGATCAAAAGGATAGGATACCTCCACACACCCTCTAATTGATGGTCAATTAGTTTAGTATCCAACCTTGTTCTCCTATTTCTTTACAAGACAAAGCAGTTGAAAGACATTGCCATAAAGCTGTTATCAACATCGGTTTATATATACTAGTTATAGGGAGTCATGCATTGCATGATGACTCGTGCCCATTGTCCAAGTCAGTGCATAATCATCAAGTTGAAGATGAATTTCAACCAATTATTTGAGCTTGAAATTAGAATTAGCCTTGGCAATTGTAAGTAGTTCATTATCATGATTTTTTTTTTTAGCAGTAAGGTAATAACAACATTTTATAGAATGAAGGTGAAAACAACACTTCTATTAAGCATTGTTCCAAAAGGAGGAAAACATGTTTGGCCCGAACCAACTGACAAACAGCAGCATAAACATTACAAGAAAACAAAGTGAACCCCAGCCTAAAATTAAATATCCATTTTAAAATTCCACAAATTGATAAATCCAAAAGCTGCAACATCATCTAGCAACAAACTCTTCAATCAAGCGACCATCTGTTCCTCGATGCATGAGAAAACCTTTCCATTAGCAAGTCATCCTTCTTGAAGTGCGCACAAGGCAACCAAAATATGGAGCACTAAAGTCCAACAACATAAAACAAAACAAAATAAATTAAATTAAATTATAAATAAATAATAAAAACAACAACAACAACAACAACAAGACAACTTCTCAACTACACCCCCAAAAACACAGCAGCATCACAAAACAAGTTGTTCATAATCTCCAAATTAGCCTTAACCCAAAGGCCACTCTTACCTTTGATCAAATCAAATGTACTTTGGCAATCCTTCTTATTGATTATTCTATTATAGTTTACAACCAAAAGGATTGTCACTTCACATTGAGATGCAAGTCATTAAGTCAAAAAAAACATAATTCACTATTGAGGAAAAAAGGAAAATTCAGAAAAAAGAAAAGAAAATAGTGCAAGGTGAGTAAATCCTAAGACCAAATGCTATCCCAAAAGATTATGGCATTTGCATCCGTCTATAAGCACACTGATCTACGTGAAGTAGTTGCTAGACAAGTAGTTTTTTGCTCATCCCTATGAAGCATGGGTACTCCAAAAATATTGTTGTAATCGTACCGATAAGGTTGCATGTGTACTGGGCACTCAAAATACGTATCAAATACTTTTTATACGTTCTTTGGCAGTTAGGTACTCTATCGGTACTTCATGGGTACATTGGGAGTACACCAAGCTATGGGATATTGATGGAGATACTTTTAATTTATTAGAGAGTTCTTATTTATTTGAAATTGCTAATCTTTTACTTGATGCGCCAGAAATGAAAGATGTATTATTAAATGATGAGGTTGATGGAAGTGAAAATTGAAATTTCAAGTTTTCAAATTTTGCTTAGCTTACTTTTGGAATGAAACTTTGTTTTGTAATTTCTCCTAAGATGTATTATTCAATGATGAGGTTGATGGAAGTAAAAATTGAAATTTCAAGTTTTCAAATTTCGCTTAGCTTACTTTTAGAATGAAACTTTGTTTTGTTATTTCTCCTATTTAATAGCATTCAAATAGCTTATAGACTTTGCTTTGATATTAGTATTGTTAAACTAGGATTTCTCTTTAGTTTTGTAATTTCACATTTTAGTTTTGGTATTGAACTTTGATTTGTAAATTGAATCTCAAAATAAAAATTATAAAAAATAAAAAAATTATTGACATACCTCAGTCATACTTGTATCGTATTGTTTTTAGGTCTTGCCGTACCGGTGTACCCGTATCGAACCCCAATATTCGTACCTGCACCCCGTGCTTCATTGGCTCATTTCTCCATTGCTGTCATATTCATATGTATATCATAAGAAAAGTAGTTTTAGAAATTTAAATGTGAAACCTAGCCTTGCATCTTTGATGCAAAAGGTAACACCTAGAGTCAAGAGGTTTAGAAACAAGTAGTGTAATGTAAGTACAACAAGGACTAATATGTTATGGATTAAAGAGAGAACTATTAATAGTGGATGAAGAAATATATTTTGGATTTAATTTTCTAGAAAATCTGAAAGCCCCAAGCTTGGTCCCACATAGTTTGTTCTAATTCCATTCTCTCATTTTGATACTGAGCATGCCCCCTTCATAACTACTTGTAGATGAGTACAACTATTAAGGATCAATAATTGAATTAGGAGTAGAATGTCAAGACAATATTTTCTATGACTGAAATATATATGTATTTTTTCGATTGCTTTTAACCTTTTGTTGTATAATTGCCACTTATTTGTGGTTGAGATTTTTTGTCTATTCATTCATGTATACTCTTTGAGTAAGCCCTAATATTTTACTATCTAAAAATATTTCATCATGATACATCATAAAATTATCTTGGTTTTGTTTTTGAACACCAATAGATTTCAAATAGTACATTAAAATTTATGCCTTGTCCTTCCAACTGTTTTATCAAATTTAAGACTTGTGTCATTCAATGATTTAGCCAATTATGAAAACCAACTCTAAAATCCAAGTGCACATCTAATGTGAACAAATCAACTTCAGTTACTACTATCTTATGCAAAAGAAATGACAAAGTTGCAACATTATTGGCTTGCAAAAATGCATGGATAAATTGTTTAGAGGAAAGTGCATTTGATTGCAACAACATAGGTACAAATGTGTCAAATAGCATTGCCAAGCATTTTGAGTTTCTTCCTTTTTTAGTATCCCAAAACAATTGACTTACTGAAATGACTGAATAGACCAAGAGGACACAATTTTTGCTTTTATGAGCTTGCTGAAATAGCAATCACAAAACCAACCAAAGGAAAAGGTATAATATAACAAATGTAAAGAACAAAAATGTAAATACACTATGGTAGGGGTGGGCGTGGGTCGGTTATGGCCATGGAACCTCTAATCCGCCATCCGTCCGCTAGATTGGCTGATTGGAGAAAATCAATCCGCATCTGTCCGCCAATCCGACGGATGTGGATTGAGCAGATTGGCAGTTTGGTGGATGGATGCGAATCAGTTTGGTGGTTTAAAATTTTATAAATTTTTAACATAATTCAACTTGTGCACTTCTGCAAAAAAAAAAAAAAAAAAAAAAAAAAAAAAAATAACTCAAATATGAAGTAAAGAGGATGCAAACAAGATAATAGTCAACTACCAACATCTACAGACACAAGTCTGGATCACTGTACAACAAGGGTAAACCCGGGATCGCTATACATCCAAAGTAAGAAAGTTTGAAACTTTAGAATATCACAATCACTGCATGCCTCATCTACATACTACAATCATAACATGCCTCATCTACATAAAATATTACAATCCGTGGTTCTTAAAATATAAAAACAATCCAAACCATCAAAACCATGAACAGAGTAGTAGTAGAGATTGTATGTCTCTGTATTGTTACATCTATATCTGTTTTGAAAACAAAAACCAACCAGCATATATCATATTTTTTATTTTTTATTTTTAGAGATAGATTTAGAAACCAAAAAATATAAATAAATAATACATTTATTTTTTTTAATTCAAAAAAGATATTCAAGTTGAAAACTTTTTTTCAACAGAATATTTAAACTCTTTTTATAATTAAAAACACAAACAGAATATTTAAACAAACTGAAAACACAAAATCTTATAAATTACTAGGGGTGTTCGCGGTTCGGTTGCGGCCAAAGGAATCTCAAATCCGCCATCCGTCCACCAGATTGGCGGATTGGAGAAAATCAATCCACAACCGTCCGCTGGTCATCATGCATCCGTCCAAAATGCAGCGGATCGGTTCGGTTCGGTCAGTTTTGGCGAATCGGTATATCCGTTGCTCACCCCTACACTATGGTGAGACTAAATAAATAATATATTTTTTATTGTTAACCAGCATCTAGACAGACAAATAAAAGGAGTATTCAAAATTGAAGAGTTAATACGAAGGGAAATTTTCGGAACAAAATTTTTTTTTTTTTGAGAGTTTATAAAATAATTTGTATGAGAAACCCCTGTCAAAGCTATAAATCGAAATATGTCATATTTGAAAAGATTGGGCATGGCAGAGTCCTTATAAAAAGCACAAGACAAATAAAAGAGAAATATATAAACCAACAAAACCATCTATGGTGGCTCTGGATTACTCCATGCATGTATATGGATGATTCCACATCAACCCCAACACCTCCTCCAAAAATGAAAAGAGGAAGTGAAATGGAAACAAAAATTGTAAAATATTGATTGAGAAAAAGAATAGACACATGGATAAGAAAAAGAATAACTACAAATCTATGCACCTTGAAAACACTTTTTCCTCACACAGCTAAATAAAATTTGTAGCTTGGGCCATAACTAAAACATGTAACTTTAAAGAAAATCAAAACTCATTTACAAAGCCTCATGCATCATAAATTCACACCCAAAGGATCCAAAAGAGCGCAATATATGCACACAAAGAACATTTATCTATAAGTATTAGCAAAACCGAAAATCAAGTAAAAATAAGAAAAGGTAATTGGACAATAATTTTATTTTATTTTATTTTATTTTTATTATTATTTTTTTTTTGTGGGAAAAACACCAATTTCTATTTGGAAGGTTTGAAAGGGAAATTGTGTTCCTTATCTCTATTGAAGAGAATCTCAATTGGACTCTTAACTGCTTAAAAACTAAAAGAAAATTGAAATAATTATGTTAAATTTAAACAAAATAGTAACTTGAACTATGAATTTAATCACCTGACCATCGTAGAATAGACATTCAACTTTGGTCTTACCAAAAACAAATTAAGACATTTCATTTTTCACAAGTAGAACAAACCTTCAACGTTGGTATTACCATAAAAAAAAGACCAACATTGGTCCAATTCTATAGAATCTTGCTAAAGTAAAGTAGAAAAGTAAAGCAAGCATCTAACCTTTTGACGAGAATGGTGAGTGTACCCGTTCATGAATGATGTAAAACTTTAGGATATTTGGAGAAAGATTTTGGGGATAACCAAAGTCCATGATCTCTGCAATTTTTAAGATATAGTTTGGGGGTAAAATGAAATTTCAAATGAAATTTGGTGCCACGTCAGCACATTCCATCCAATTGTAAACGGAATGTGACAGTAGGGGCTAAATTGATCAACATTTTAAAAGTTTGAGTGTAAAATTGATATTAATCGAAGTCTAGGGTCAAATTGAAAAACGCATGATAGTTTAGAGGGTAAAATGATATTTTTTCTAAAAAAATTGTTTACAACCCAAATGACTATAATTAATGGCATGTTTATTTTCAATTTCAATTACTGAAAGTGAAAGTACATGTGATACACATTTTTTTTTTTTACAACAATGTATAATAAAATTTTCTGGAGTGATACTATATGCACCAATTAATGTACTAACTAGTATATCAACACTAGTTATGATATTATTATTAACCTCACTCATTATACAAATTACAAATATCAAAAATATCTTAAATTATGCCACATCATCAATTAATACACTAGTTAATACACTATAGCATTATTCAATTTTCTATACACTTTCAAAAAAAAAAAGTGCAAACCATATGTCCCTCTACTTTTAGCCATTGAATTTGAATAAATTAATTAAAAAAAATGAATTATTGACCATAATCAATGAGTTGCGACTAATATTATTTTGAGATGTAATCAAGTACCACTATGGTCATAACTTAATTTACCACGATGAGAACATTACAAAACCAGAGAAGTTCTAAACAACTTTAATTTGACAAGTTGGTAACTCGATACCACCACAATGGCCCATTGTCTAACGCCACAACAGTTCCTAACCAACACAAATTTTGATCACAGGAACACACACCAATGTTGATCGTAACTTGCCTATGACACATATGACACCTCGTTTAGAATATTCCCCGATTTATTAAGAAGACTAAGAGGGGAGTAAGGAAATTACAGCTATACGATGAACAATTAAGGGACGTTAAGTTTGATAATAAAGGCGTGGCGAGATTACTTAATGGTATTGAGTTGGGTAATAAGAGATCTGACCGTCAATCAGACAAGATCGTGGTTAAGGGTATCAAATTCATTGGTAATGTTCAATTGGGACAGGATGCTAAGGACGAAGGTGGTTAAGGGTATAAAATTAATTGGGAATGTTCAATTGGGACAAGATGCTAAAGGTGAAGCTGTGGTCCACCGCATATTGTTTTTCATCATAAGTGATAATAGTCCGTCAGATTCCGTCCCTACACCTGACAAGATATTTATTGGAGTTGGCGAGGGTAATCCTGAGACCTGGATTGTTAATCCTGACCAGTCTGACCGTTTTCGGATGCTAAAGAAAATGAGATTCAAGCTCGTTGTTGGCAAGGACAAAGAGTACGTTCGTCATGGGATAGAAGTTGTAGACCGGTTCTTCCCAGTTGATGTTTGGACGGACTACAAAGATACGCTATTGGGAAATGTTGGAAGCTTTCAAAAGGGAGCCATATATTTAGTGGCTGCTACTGTTAGTGGAAAGGAATACAAAATTATATTACGGAGTCAAATGTACTTTAAAACTGTTTAGAATTGTAATTTGATGTATTTTTATTTTTAATGTTCAGGTTAATGGAGGTGGACGATATAAAAACTGGGGTTGTTGAAGGTGTTTCGGCAAGTGATTTCAGTTGTATTGAACTTGCGTTGCCTAATTTATTTTCTCAATTGAGGTTAAGATACAAACAAAAAAGTATTAAGGTTGATAAAATATTCCCCCCTTTGCGCACCCAATGCTAGTGGGTTGGTCAGAGTAAATATTTATTTTCGGAGGTTAGACGGTAGTGACAGTTTGCAGGCGTGGTTTCCCAGTGGATTGTTAATGCGAGTTAGTCTATTATGGGAATGGTTATTGTTCAATTAACGACAAACAGGTGCCATGGATGGTGAAGTATCGACTTGAAAATTCCAATATTAAAGGGGGGGTTACGTATTGTAAAATGAAGGGGTATCTGAAGTATTCTACGAGTGACATGCTCGAAGATTCGCAAATGAGGGCCCCCTCTATTGTTGTGTTATCTAAAAAATATACTAATGATAATGTTGATGTCTGGCATTGTCCTCCAACGAAGGCCATTCCGATTCTGACACGGACTAAGTCTGTTGGTTTACCGGAGAGGCGAAGAGATTTGTTGTTAGGAGGTTTTGGGGAAAGTGGTTCAGTCATTCATGAACGCAGAGGTCGTCTGAGTTTGTCAGAGATTGATGTACGCAGAGGTGGTGATGAATCTAGTGATGCTGATCTTGGTCCGTCGATTTCAGAGGTTGGTGTTAGCAAAGAGGAAGTTGATCGTAGAGGATCAGTTGTTATGGATGTAGCAGAATTTTCTAATGTTTTACGAAATGTAATCATCAGTGTAAAAAATAGTGATGTGACTCAAGATGTAATAGTTGATGATAAGGGAAATGTAGTAAGTAAATAAAACTTTGAGTGGTTTCATAAGTAAAATTAATAAAATTTTTCATTAATCATGATAGTGGTTACATTAATATCAAACCATTCTCTCATTTTTGGGGACATTGCATCTAACCAACTACTGTCCCCATTTGTTAATAAAATACAAGGAATTCCTCCTCTAATAGTGAGATCTGGTTGGAACTTAACAAATACATGGAAATCTCTCTGGTAGCCTACTAAATTCTTCATTAATTCGGTAGGGACTGTCGAGTATTTGTAGTCGTCTATCACGTTGTAGACGGCGTCTTGGTCGTAGTCCTTGAAGCTTATTCTGCCGGAGAAGTAAATGTGTCGTCCGAGGCTTCTGGCCCAGGCGGTTTTGCCTGTTCTTGAGGGTCCTTCGAGGTAGAGGGAGATTGGGCGGATGGGCCTCTGCTTTGGTTCCTGTTATCAAAGGAGGAGGAGAGTTCTTCGTCAGTATATAAATTGTTTATATTATTTTTGTGTATCCCTAATCTAAGGAAATCGTCTTCCCTCCAAACGGAGAGACAGCAATTTTGACATAACTCGTACTGAACGCAATTTCGACTTACAAACAAAATATTATTTTCTGCCCATTTTTTTACTTCTTCATTTAAGAAAGGAAATGAATTAAAAGGGCTAGTATATGGGGGCCTCTCTCTTTTGTAATGATCCCTGGAAAATGTTTTTAATTGGGGATATTTTGTGACGTAATCGGTGGGACATTGTATACCAAATAAATCGACAAAAATGGTGATTACGTTCGTCACGGGATAGAAGTTGTAGACCGGTTCTTCCCAGTTGATGTTTGGACGGACTACAAAGATACGCTGTTGGAAAATGTTGGAAGCATTCAAAAGGGTGCCATATATTTAGTGGCTGCTACTGTTAGTGGAAAGGAATGCAAAATTACTTTAAGGAGTCAAATGTACTTTAAAACTGTTTAGAATTGTAATTTGATGTATTTTTATTTTTAATATTCAGGTTAATGGAGGTGGACGATATAAAAACTGGGGTTGTTGAAGGTGTTTCGGCAAGTGATTTCAGTTGTATTGAACTTGCGTTGCCTAATTTATTTTCTCAATTGAGGTTAAGATACAAACAAAAAAGTATTGAGGTTGATAAAATATTGATAAAATATTTCCCCCCTTTGTGCACCCAATGCTAGTGGATTGGTCAAAGTAAATGTTTATGATCGGAGGTTAGACGGTAATGACAGTTTGCAGGCATGGTTTATTTTCCCAGTAGATTGTCAATGTGAGTTAGTCTATTATGGGAATGGTTATTGTTCAATTAACGACAAACAGGTGCCATGGATGGTGAAGTATCGACTTGAAAATTCCAATATTAAAAGGGGGTTACGTATTGTAAAATGAAAGGGTATCTGAAGTATTCTACGAGTGACATGCCCGAAGATTCACAAATGAGGGCCCCTTCTATTATTGTGTTATCTAAAAAATATACTAATGATAATGTTGATGTCTGGCATTGTCCTCCAACGAAGGCCATTCCGATTCTGACACGGACTAAGTCTGTTGGTTTACCAGAGAGGCGAAGAGATTTGTTGTTAGGAGGTTTTGGGGAAAGTGGTTCAGTCAGTCATGAACGCAGAGGTCATCTGAGTTTGTCAGAGATTGATGTACGCAGAGGTGGTGATGAATCTAGTGATGTTGATCCTGGTCCGTCGATTTCAGAGGTTGGTGAACGCAAAGAGGAAGTTGATCGTAGCGTCTTGGTCGTAGTCCTTGAAGCTTATTCTGCCGGAGAAGTAATTGTGTCGTCCGAGGCTTCTGGCCCAGGCGATTTTGCCTGTTCTTGAGGGTCCTTCGAGGTAAAGGGAGATTGGGCGGATGGGCCTCTGCTCTGGTTCTTGTTATCAGAGGAGGAGGAGAGTTCTTCGTCAGTATATAAATTGTTTATATTATTTTTGTGTATCCCTAATCTAAGGAAATCGTCTTCCCTCCAAACGGAGAGACAACAATTTTGACATAACTCATACTGAACGCAATTTCGACTTACAAACAAAATATTATTTTCTGCCCATTTTTTTACTTCTTCATTTAAGAAAGGAAATGAATTAAAAGGGCTAGTATATGGGGGCCTCTCTCTTTTGTAATGATCCTTGGAAAATGTTTTTAATTGGGGGTATTTTGTGACTTAATCGGTGGGACATCTTTCTTTACAGAGAGCAAAGAATTGTTCCTCCGTTTCTGCTTCGCCAAGTATTCCCTTCCAGAGTTCGTCTCTATTTTTCGAAGGACTTCTCCCCTTAGATGAAAATTCTCCTCAATTGACGAACTCGCCCCCTTTCTGTATATACTGTCGACTTGCTGTTGGCGAGTGAAGTTTTTCTATATTTGGATGGTAGATCCTCCCATTGGTTCCAGTGAGATCGAAAAATCTCGAGTTTGAGGTTTGGATCTTCTTCGTGCATTGAACCATGGCATGAAGGTGAGGGTTTCCATTTTCATGGAGCTTCCTTGCGACAAGTATGTAGTATGGCTGACAGGCTAATTGGAGGAGAGATTGGAGGAGTTCTAAGAGTTGTTCTTTTGGGCATGGGCATTGTGGGTAGGTGAGGAAGACATTCTTGGCATAAAAACGGAAAGAGGCTTGGCGAGGCATTATTTAGCTTATTTAGTGATTAATACTTAACTTACACCGATGTGAATGTTGTTAGTCGAGGCTTTATATAGGGGGGTCACACCAGCTGGGCGGGGGGGCGCTATATATAATATTACTAGCGCCCCCCCTGTTGAAATTGTACCCGATAGACAATTTCATCCGTCGATGGACGTACGGATGGTGACGTGTAAGGTGGAGATTAAATCCGTACTCACACCAAATAGTAATCACTATTTGGTGTGGGTGGTGTGAGTAGACGTGGCCGGATAAATGTGATAAAGAACAAGATGAATAATATATAGAAATTTTTTGACTATTTTAACCTGAAGCTAAAAAGCCTCGTTTGGGATGGACTTTTTAACTTTTTTGACTTTAGTAAGAGAAAAAAATGTAATAATTATGAGTTAAATGTGATGTTTTATTTTATTAGACTAAAAAACCTTCTTTCTTTCTTTTTTCTTTGTGGCTAAAATAGCCAAATGAAGGCATAGTGCTCTTGAAATTAATATATATATATATATATATATAAAAGACTAGCTCAAAAGACGATTTCAAATATAGGTTCACTCAACCACTACATTATAGTGTAGACATCAAATAGCCATTGTGTTAACAAGCTCTGGAAACCTAAACAGCCACGTAAACGAGAAAACTCAGAATCCAGATTTACATGAAAATTTGTGTGCAACTTTATGGTATTCCACGCCAAGACAAGTAAAGCTTCCCAGGTATGGAATTCTGTTGTTAAATGTTGTTTCTCAGCTGCTGGAAGTAAAACTGATCTGAGCTTCGTTGGCATTGGACTTTAGTTGCTTGGACAGCTTTGTTCCAGAAAATGCTACTAAGCTTTCCTGTAGCTATGTCTGGGGGATTAGTTTCTTTTCACTGTGTATATCAGGACAGCAACCTTTGCTTTTCTTAAAATTTATTCTCTCTTCTTAACCTGCACATAAAGAGAACGAAATCAATTTTTCAGATATACCGATTTTATTCTTGTCACATTGTTTGTTTCCCTTTTCCTTTTTTTTCTTTAATTCTAATCTTTTTCCTTGTATGTTCGGAGTTGTTCAAAGCTGCAAGTTTCTATAGCCTTGCAACTCTAGAACACCATAATGGTTGTAGAAAATCAACTTGGGTCAATTCAAAGCACTGTTAAAGCTCTAATATTCTGATCTCCTAGGGATAGAACTTGGAAACTAACAATCATTAAGATGTATGGACAGCTTACATGTTTATGAGCACAAGGGTCATACGAATAATAAAATTGAATAGCATAATGAAAATTGACTAGCATAATGGTGTTCTATTGTTCCAGATGAATGCACTGTTAAGGACAAGGGGAAAGCCAAAATGGACATAGAATGAATTCACAAGATATCCATTAAACTATAATAAAAAAAAGGGGACTCTTAAAATGGTTTATCGGAAATTATTTCATTCACACATGAGAGATTGGGTAGGTTTGGGAAGTGATCGATCCAAACGGCTGTCTTGTCAGTGGAAAAAGCATAACCCTACAATGGGTTGCAGATATTTTGAATGGTTGTGATTATTTACAAAAAGATATGAACAACACCATTCATACTTTACCAATACAGGACGTTTTGTGCATTTCAAAGCATTGATTCTACACCCAACCACATCGCTTCTCTCTCGCATTCTCTTGTGTGATACCTAGCCTAAGGACAATACCACCACGGTTTTTCATTCTCTTTCATCAACATTATCAAAGAAAGGCTTTAGACATTACAGTCTATGAAAAAATTCATTTCATCAAAGCAGACTTCAAGTCTAGTTTGTGTGTTCTCCACAAGCCAACGTGAGCCAATCAAATATAAAAATCACTAAGTACACAAAAACATATTTAAGGAGGCAATTCAAGTGGCAGTAGATAGTTAAGGCTATGTACATAGTGATAAGTGTTTCGATTGGGGCAACAGCAACTAACAGTTGATTAAGTTTGAATAACTAGAGGCGGAGGTTTGACACAGACCGTTGAGCATCATCGAGCTCATTAACATTACTAAACCTAGATTTGGGTTTCACTAACAATGATCTAGGATTAGAATTGTCTCTCTCTTCTAGTAGTATTAGTAGTACAACTAGTAAATACCAATACATCAATGAGGATGAAACAAAACTAAGTTGTTTAAGGAGAAGAGAATAGAAGAACCTTAGGGAATGTAATGATGATGAATTAAACTGAATCTTGGCTTGTAGGAAAAACAAACAACAAAGACCAAGCTCCTGCAACTGCAAATACTTCACAAATTTCTGGATTCAACAAGAAATTCTTACTGTTCCAAGATTATACAGCCTTTAAAACTGCATCAAGGATCTGACTAATCTCCCAAATTAGCACCTGACTCCTTTAACAAAATCCCTGCACCATTATCAGAAGAGTGCAAATTAAAACGAGATCAATAAGTCAGAACCAGATCCTTAAGAGCTTCATTTAAAGTTTTAGCTTTAGTTTTGTAGAGCATGCTGCATAAGACTCGAGCTCAAATTTAAAAATAAAAAAAACTAAATTTTGTTTCATAATGATATTTGGGATAACCTGTGCCTAAAGGCACTTTCAACAATTTTTTTTTTGGTACCACACACTCTAGAGAACTCAATTAAAATAAATCAATTCAAAATGACAACAATTTCCCTCCAATTTAAAACTTCACAAAAAAGAAGTTGAAATAGCAAATTAAGGTTTCGCAAACTTCATAATTAAAATTAGCAAACTTCAGAGTTAAAATTTGAATAGCAACTTTTAGACATAAAAATGTTATTGTGTTCAATATAAGCAAAGATATCCACGTCAAAACAACACATGTAGTAACGTTTTTAAATTAGTATCATAACTAGGTAAGCTTTTAACTTCAGCAAATTTCAAACCCTTCGAGAAATGGTAACTGAATATTTTGGTAAAAAATAATAATCATCCTCGCTTATTAAAAAAAGAAGAAGACGATTAATTATCCAATTTAGAATGAAACAACCAACCATCATCAACACACAGAGAAAAGCAACACAACCCCAACGTTTCTCATGCGGATCAATCACTTCTGACAAACTCACTCAATTGCTTGAATTCGTTTTAAAAAATCAGCTAAAAAAAATTATAATAGGAAAAATAACATCAAAATACTTATGAGAGACAGGAAAACCAATAACGATGAATTAAGAGGAATTGAACATAATAAAATTCCAACATAATTCTTCTTGATAAAAAGCACCAGTGTGTCTCTCAATTTACCTGCAATTATCAAACTAAATACCAACAATTATCACATTCACACTTGATCAAAATACACTTGATTCCTCATAGAAGGCTAAAGAAAAAAACCATTAAAAAAAATCATTTTTATCATATAAACAAAAAGGTCAGACTTGAGAAAATCCAAACAGACTACTAGCGACAAAAATTAAAAGGCAAAACAAAGTTCAAAACAATTTGCCTCAAGTCGTAATGGAGTATTTTAGAACTAAACAGGAAAAGCAATATAAAGTCCTAGCAAAGTAAATAATGAACCACTATCAGATTTACAATCATAACTTATCAGTGATGAGACTATTCAAATATTTAAAATCTAAGATCTTACACAATCATTAGTAGTATATTATCTCCTCGTTTCTCACTTATCCCATCAAAGAAATAAGCTTCGAAATTACGAAAGCATTTAAACCAATAAAATAAAATAAAAGGTAAAAAAATCCATGGGATCCATGGCCATCAAATCCACCATCCTGCTATGCCCTTGGGTCAATATTCACTTATCCAGCTTTTCAATGGAAGAAAAGTTCTGAACATGCAAACAAAACCAAAAAGAAAAAAATTGAAAAAAAAATTTCACATGTTGGAATGAATTTGACATCTCACTAAATTTAAATTATTTGTTTTCGATAAACATAATAAATCTAGTAGTCCATGGCTAAACTGATATTACACCTATTACTACATTTCTAAGCATGTATTAGTGTCAGAATTAAGAAAACACCACAATGTTGCATTCAATTATTCAAACACGAGGAGCTTTCGGCATAATTAGAAACATAATAATATAAACTTGACATAACACAACCTACATGTACCATTAAATAAAAGTTTAACAATAACAATATTATGAAGTATTAAGCGATTTGCATTTTTGAATCAGACGAATGTTTTAATTTTTAAAAATCATACTAATACTTTAATTGTTAAAAATATTAAAATAAATAAAAATGCTTCAAAAACCATACCAGCTAATAAGAATTTTATTCAAGAACCATCTTAGGGCTAAAAAAAGCTGCGATGTAAAAATTTTGAAAGTTGTTGAACCTCTTTTAAAAAAGGAGCAATTACACCCCAATGTAATTTTAAAAAAATAATTACACAGGTGAAAAATTTTATGATTTTAATTATTAATATTTATAAAGTTAATCACTAACTTGCAATTATTTTTTGTCAATAGAATAGCAAGGTACGAACTTGATAAAAAAATCAAACCAATAAAGTGAATACAACCAATATAATCCAAAACAACAGCAACAAAAAAGAAAAAAAAAGAACATTCTTGAATCAACCTCGGAATAGGATAAAAAATTACAGGTTATAAGGCATGAAAGTAAAAGCACAGGAATTCCAAAAGCAAAATAGTTTTTCAAGAACAATTATTAACAAAATCCCAAAAAAAAAAAGACTATAATTGAAGCTAGCTTTGGTACTAAATCACTGCAACATGAATAAAAGACACGGTGCTTTCATGGACACACAAAGCTAATCATCCTAATATAGGTGACCTTAACAAACTCACAATTCATCATCATCGTCATCAACGTAGATGTTCATACTCTGTGGATTTAGGCATCTTCAAAATAAGCGAATCACACCTGGAAATATAAAGATAAAAATAAAAATCTAAAATCCAATTTTTTTTTTTCAAATTTCAAACTAAAAAAATTATGAAAAATATAATCAATACAACCATGTTCACTATAAAATATGAAAGGAAAGTCTTCATAGCAAATCAACCAACACACTTGCCACTCCAGCAAGATGGAAAGGCAGGCAAGAAAGCTTGCAATGTTCTGCCTAAAAAAAATTAATCATCAAACAAGCAATAGACTAAAAACACCCTTTGGAAGTCTTACCATTCTCTTCCTTTGGAAGTACTTTTTCATCTTAATCAACCACCAATCTTTCAAACAATCATTTTCATAAAAATTAATAATAACTTGAAGGGAAATTCTATTAAGCGTACTACTAAAAAAGGCACACATCGTAAGAAAGTTAAGATTTTTTTTTTTAAAGTTATGCTATGTTAATTTGTAGTAAAAGTTACGCATAGTGAATTTATGGTGTGCACCTAAAGTGAAAGTTATACTTTTGTGGTGAGAAAAGTTGTGTCATTTTATGATTTATGCTTCCTAAAGTACTCTTAAATAAAAATCCTTTCTATAGCATTTCATTTGTTTCAAATTAGGTTTGTAGTAGTGTTATGAAAAACATACCATATGCACCTTTTACATAGCATCTCCCTAATTTGAAACAAATGAAATGCTATAGAAAGGATTTTTATTTAAGAGTACTTTAGGAAGCTTCTTACTGTTTTCATAAATTATGACCAATTCAATTGAGTGTTGTTGATCATTACAACCTTTTTCCATCATGATTGAACCCATTGAGTTAAATCCTACCTATTGAATGGTAATGGTTCCTATAGTAAGCTCTAGTAAAGCATCAAATTGAAGCATTGTTTCCCCTGCAATTTACCAAAAATTAAGGAATCTCTATTCACAACAATGAAGGCATATTAACTCACTTCAACTGTTAGAAATAGTATACAAAAAATTATAATAATTGGTTTTCTTTAAAGAACTATTAAAAAATTATAAACCTTAAACCTTTATGGCACATATACAAATAAACAAAAGAAAAATTAAATGCATAAACGTACAGGCAAAACATACTAAAAACAAAGAGATCTCTACAACATTCATAACAATGAAAAGGAAAAAGCTTAATCACAAAGTATTTATCCGATTTTAACCCAAAAAAAATTGCCATTAGAATGGGTCATTTATAATTAGCAAAAAAATTGATTTACAATCTATAGCAATCTAATAGAAAAAGCAAGAACATAATTTGCAGACCTGAAACTTGCAATCTGATAGCATCATGTCAAACCTCAAAAAACACACTGAAACGTGATTTATGTTGATCAAACATGCAGAGAGATACTTTGCAATCTAATAGTATACCCAAAATTCTCAATCTAATAGAATTATCCCAAAATTCACAAAAAAAATATATAATTAAAACTGAAAGCACTTATAATACCTAAAAAGCAATCAATGCCATCAATGGATACAATAGCTATAGAAAAAACTTCAAGTACCATCAACACCATTTAGTCGTAGACCTCAAGTACCATGAACAATAACCTTGAAAAAAAAAAAGAGGAGGAAGAAGAAGAACAAGAAGAAGAAGAGAGAGAGAGAGAGGAAAGAGTAAAATCCCTCAACTGAACAATAACCAAATAACAAAGAATTAGTAACCAAAATAATAACCCTACATATGTCATTATCCACTATCTAAAAAAGTATGCCAAATATATTCTCACGGACCCAATAAACATAGCAAGGTGAATGGAAGCAAGAACAGGGGAGAATGAGCAAAAGAATCAATAAATAGCATGAAAAACAAGTGTGCTTACACTATGGGTGTTGCTCCTCTATGACCTAAGCTAAAAGAATCTAATAATGATGGGTTTTTATACCTGCAAACTACAAACAATGATATCAAAAACCCAAAAATCATTTGACCTACAGCAAGAAAAAAAAATTAAATATCATAAACTAATTCAAAAGAAATCCATAACTATGACCTTGAATTCAAACTTCGACATTGATTTGCGACCTGTCCTGACCAAGCTTCACCATTATATGAACCGAAGAGCCAAGGCATTCTTCAAAATTGTAAGAAACCTATGGTGGTGCATTTTAGCCTGTGGTGACGGAGGAAGGTGGTGCTCCGGCAAGAAAAATGATGGGTTTTGGGTGTGATGAGATTGGTGGTGGTTGAGTAGCAGCGGTAGATTGAAAATTTGGGTCTTCGAATCAATGGATTCAAGTGGTTGTTGACATGTGGTTGGTTGTTGAAAGTAATCAGAGAGAGTGAAATAGGTAAGAGATTGGAGGGTTTGAAAGCGATGAACCAACTGGGTCTAATCCAAAACCTTCTGATTATTGAACCATAAAAGAGAATGGAGAAAGTGTGTGAGAGAAACAGAGTGAGACTGAGAGAATGTGCGTTTGAAATTTGAAATTCAAATGAGAGAGAGGGCTCAACAGAAAGGGATGGGCTGGAAGAACAAACAAAGGATAAAATGAATCCTCCACCATTGGATGCATGTCAAACAAACAATCTCAACCATTAAAAGACAATTTGTTCATTGGACATTTTTAGACCATTAGATTGTGTTAATCCTAACCATTCAAAGTGGCATCTAGGACAAAATTGTAGTACATTTTCAAAAAGCTAGGTGCTTTATTATATAGATAATTGTGCTAGACTTAAGAGCCAAAAGATATAAACTACTTCAAATGAATCAAAGTCTACATGATCATTCTCTATCCATTTAATTTTAACCAATGTTTTCAAAAGTCAAATCCTTCCACATGTTCATCCTAGTTTAAGAGAAGAGCCATACTTAATCCCAACAGTGAAATCACAGATACACCAAATGGTGCATGTTTTCTTTCTAGCATAAGAAATATTTCAATAGTTGATTAAGTCAACTACCTGTACATGACCTTCAATTGGAGCAAACCATGGATGAACTTCTGATAGTCATTCTAGTCAACACAAGAATATATAGTGTACTAATAAATAACAAAAGAATAATATAAAAAATATATATATAATTTTGAATAGCTTAGAATAAAAGGAACAATTGTCAATTCAACAAGTATTTGCTCTTGCTAATGAATTATGTCAGCACCGCTTCTTCTGAATGGGGTTGCTTGGTACTGTGTCAATATGGAAATTCAAAGGAGGGGAATCAAAATTTTGTCAGAGAGAGAGAGAGAGAGAGAGAGAATTAGGAGGCATTATACACAAGATATACATAAATAGAAATTATGAAAACATGTTGCAAAGTCACGTAGCAACAAGTCCAAAATAGTTGATGGAAATGCATAAGCCCATGTCAATCCATAACAACAACAACAACAACAACAACAAAAAGCTTCACTTAATAATATATAATTTAAGATGTGTGTAGCATTACCTTCATAGCTTAAAAAATTTACTCAATATCATGCATTCCATGACTATCTTTTGGCACGAACTTCTTTATCACTTCTCGGAGAGAAGGATCTTGTCCTTTAGTCGAGAGTATATCTATGATCACGGAAGAATTGGATGCATCTACTGAAAAACCCCTTTGAACCATTTCCTCAACGAGTGTTAATGCCTCATAGCACTTGTGTTGTCCAATAAATCCTCGGATAATAGTGTTGTAAGTGACATCATTTGGCAAACAACCATTATATTCCATTTTAACAAACAACTCTTTAGCTTCATGCAGTAGGCCTTCTTTACAAAGACCTTGTATCATCATAGTGTATGTCTTAACATTAGGATCTAATCCTTTGGAAGAAAGGTTACTGAAAAGAGCCCTTGCAGTATTAAGCTTTTTATCCTTGCAAAATGCATCAATGAGGATATTATACATAACAATATCAAGATGTAAACCATTGCTTTCCATCATGTGGAATAATGACAATGCTTCAGAAATATTCTTGTTTCTGCACAGTCCATCCAACATGATAGCATAAGTTTGAGAATTTGGAATTATGCATGTAGCTTGCATATCATTAAAAAGTTTTTGAGCAGCTCCACATCTACCTGTTTGAAACAAACCCCGTAACATAGCATTGAAAGTTGCATTCTCGGGTTTCAACCCCCTTCGAGGCAATTCTCGAAAGAGATGCATGGCCTCATCTATTTTCATTTTCTTGCAATATCCATTGATTAGAATGGTATAGCTAAAAACATTAGGGTGAAGGCCCCTCTCCACCATGGTATTCAACACTCTGATTGTTTCATCCATGTGGCCTTGCAAACAATATCCATCCATTAGACTACTGTACGTGACTACATCAGGATCCACACCTCGTTGTATCATGACTTCAAGTACCCCCTCTGCCTCTTTCATCTTCCCCTCCTTGGTACATACATCCAGCAAAACACTGAACGTATGAACATTTGGAGCAATACCACCATCCAACATTTCTCTAAACATTCCCATAGCCTCCTTCCACCGGCCAAAATTACATAGGCCATGAATCAAAGAAGTATAAGTGACAACATTTGGGAAAATACCCTTTTCATCCATTTTAGAAAAGAGTTTGAGAGCATCATCCACCATTCGATCCTTGCAAAGACTGTCAATGATCGTGGTATACACTACGATGTCAGGCTTACAGCTTCCCTCTTCCATTATCCTAAGCAAACTAACAGCCCTGATAGTGTTTCCTGTTCTGCAGAGCCCATTAACAATGGTTCCATACATAACCACATCGGGTTCAATTTCTCCCATTCTCATTAATTTCTTAAATAATTCTACAGCTTCAGGGGTTTTATCGTCCAAAATAAGTCCATTCAACAGAGTGTTGAAGGAAGTTACATCAGGTGTATAACCGCGTTTGAAGAGGGTACCCAAAAGAGAGAACCCAAAATGGACTTGATTCAGGCGGCAATAACAGTTAATAGCAATGTTGAAGGTGAAGATATCGATCTGAATGCCTAGAAAATGCAATTTCCGAATAAGAGACAGAGCGATGCCGTAATGACCCAATTTCGAAAGAGGACATAAAGCTTTGTTGAAATGAGAAATGGGGGGGGAAAGGTCGCATTTGGATCACGCGATTGAACGTATTAACAGCGTCTTGGAGATCACTGCATCGAACAGGAGGAGAACTAGGGTTTCGGGTAGAAGTAGAGAGAGAACGAAACAGAAGAAATAAGAATGGAGAGGGATGATTAATTAAAGAGGGAAATATTGTACCTTTTTGACAATTATCATCAGCAATTCTTCTTCTTCTTCTTCTTCTTCCAATAATGGAAGAAACAGAAACTCTTCTTCTTGACATCTTCTTCAAGCTGTGGGAGTGGGAGTGGGAGTGGGAGTGTGAGTGTGCGTGTGTGTGTGTGTGTGAGAGAGAGACAGAGAGAGACATCATACGTACTTCAATTATAAAATGGCATCATTTGTATTTTTTGAATCGTAACCAAAAAAAAAAATAATAATAAAAATCCATAATGAGATATAATTAAAAATTTTAAAATAATAACACAATTAAAATAAAAATTATTTATAATTAAAGAAAAAAATAGTATAATAATGAGTATGTAAAACATAAAGTATTAAATCACAGCGGATAAAATATTTAAATCATACCTTTAGATGATAGAACCTCGTGGGTAAATCACGTGCTTTCTGAATCTCATCAATCAACCCAGTAGTGAAGTGATATTACAAAATGAATATCACCCACACAAGTCACAGTGCAAAATGGCTTGATCGTTGTTTAATGGGAGAGAGTCAGAGAGAGAGTCTGGGAAAAGATTATGGGTCAAAAAACCCATATAAGGTATCTCCTATATGTATCTAATATATCAATAATATATAATCAGATATATAACCAATACCTATCTATCTATCTATCCATATCTATTGATATGATAGATATAGATATCCTGAATGGTTATCCATATAAGTTTTGAATTCAAATTCAAACTTACATAGATAAAGTTCAAAAGGTTCAGGTTCAAAAGGGTCAAAGGGTCATGCCACATGGGCGCCCAATTTCCAACATCTCCCACTCGCATATGAGTTGGCATGACACTGCCACATCTCTATCTCAATCTCCAAAAAAAAAAAAAAACAATCTCATATTAGCCAATGCACCGTGCGATTGCTGAGAGCACTTGCATGTGGGAGCTTTATACTAGAAACTCAAAATGAGCCAACATAGAGACATCAACCCAAAAAGAACAGAAATAATGTCTCATATACCCCAGACTCATCTAATTACACCGATCCAAAAAAAACATCTCTAATCCCTCAAAAAGAGCATATTTGACCCTCTCAATTCTTGCAATATATTCACACTCAATCTGCCTCTCATACAGAGCGATGTGAGTTGCATGCAGTGAATATACAACAGTGGTGTAATACTAGATGATCTTCCCTTTGCCCTCATGCCATTTAGTTTAGGATTGACCGCTTTCCCAGTAATGTCCCTTAAGGCCGAATCATACATGACCGCAGACAACATACAAAACTAGCAGAACATCAACTTCTTACCTTATGACATAGTCAAAAGTCACAAAAGGGTACATAAATTAAAGTCATATCAATAATGATACGTAAGACTCACACGGTGAGGAAACAGAGATCCATTCTCTCACCTCATTACTCGGTTACCAAGCACATATAGTATGAATACATGCTACGGTGGAGTAACTCTTCCAAAAGAGTGACGTCATACTCGATACACCGTACAGACATTAGTCTAGTCGCTTTCTAGCGCCTAACCCGAATTCTCTATTTGCTCGCCTTCTAGGCGCCAAATGAGATATCACATCTGGCTAATCATAACAGGCACAACATGGAAAGTGGGCACTAACATCCATGTTTGGTCCGTAACACGACCTCATCTTGGTTTTAACCAAGGCGACATGCATAGTGGATTATTTAAGCCTCCCTTGGCTCCAAATAAAAATAAACCACTAGTCCCATCCTTGCTCGCTCCCAAGTGCCAAGGGCGAATGCTCGTGTGAGTGAGCCAATCTTACCTGCTGACATCATCATTTGCTAATCATTATGACACAAACCTTAACAGTGTCAACATCTCATCATCTCAAAATAAGTGATCGATTTTAAAAAAAAATTTGACCACAGCTTGCGCAATTCTAGATTCCAAACATAAGCCTTATCAGCACCTCTTGCGATAAGTATATACAACGGAATCCACCATGTGCGCCTCACATGAAGTGATTTAAGATCACTACCTCTTGCGCAATAACCTCTGTAAAGATATTATGGTGACCAATTTGCGTTCATTCTTGATACGCCCAACTAGCGCGTTGAATCTTACAATGAGCAAATTAATATATTACTAGTAAAGTATTTTATTCACAATCTAATGAGCAAGGTCAATATCTAAACAACTCAGTTGACCATTTACCAAAGATAACACTTATCATGCCAAATACGCCCATATAGCGTACTTTAGGCTCTCACTACAAAGAAAAGATCAAGAAATATAGGTCATCTGTTTCTCTCAAAGACAATCCGAGAATTCACTCAATAGCTAAGGCTCTGGCTTTTACCGATAGGTAAGTCCATGGGTTTCCAATTTTGCATCTAGAATCGTTCTAGGATATTCCTTGCAATTCTAGATTCCAAACATAAGCCTTATCAGCACCTCTTGCGATAAGTATATACAACGGAATCCACCATGTGCGCCTCACATGAAGTGATTTAAGATCACTACCTCTTGCGCAATAACCTCTGTAAAGATATTATGGTGACCAATTTGCGTTCATTCTTGATACGCCCAACTAGCGCGTTGAATCTTACAATGAGCAAATTAATATATTACTAGTAAAGTATTTTATTCACAATCTAATGAGCAAGGTCAATATCTAAACAACTCAGTTGACCATTTACCAAAGATAACACTTATCATGCCAAATACGCCCATATAGCGTACTTTAGGCTCTCACTACAAAGAAAAGATCAAGAAATATAGGTCATCTGTTTCTCTCAAAGACAATCCGAGAATTCACTCAATAGCTAAGGCTCTGGCTTTTACCGATAGGTAAGTCCATGGGTTTCCAATTTTGCATCTAGAATCGTTCTAGGATATTCCTTATATAAGTCATCGAAAACAAAACAGGAATTCTCCCAAAACAATCTCTAAGGATGGTACCTCCGAGCATATAAATTACATCACCCATGTCCATCATATCTAAAATAGAGGACTGCCCACCCTAGGTGGCGACAACCTTATAAATTCCTGGCTCATAATGACTAAGTAAGGAAAAACTTCTTTTGGACCATTGATCATGCCTCAGTGGTCTTCATTGATCATCGTTGGCCTATCATGGCTTGAAGAAATCTAAGAACCACTATTTGGATAACTGTTTTAGGCTGTAAAAGATTTATTGGAACTAGCAACCTTTTTGCGCTCCTAACTTTTCACCATAAAAGCAGAAGGTAAATCCCTACGGATCTACTTATCCAATTCTCTAACGAGAAAGTTGGGTCACAATGTCCACAAATCACCTACGGATCTACTTATCTAATTCTCCAACGAGAAGTTGGGTCACAACAACCACAAAACAAAGTTTTGAACTTATGTCAATCATAGCCTAAGTCAAAATAACCTCACTCCCCAGGAGGAAGTCTTCTCATGGTCTACACTTTCCTCAATAGTGCGACTTTTCGGTATCTAGCGAGCCTTATGCCTCAACAATGACTATCCAAATTACGCATAACTTTAGAACAGTTTCGCGTCATAATGGAAAGTCAACCAAATTATAAAAATGGTTAATCATCAAAGACTTTGTCTTAAATCGCGCAACATTAATCCACTTTCTAAAAATAGGAGACTAGAGCCTTTGGCATTATCCTAGGCTTTTCATCATCTTGCGGAGCAATCATGAATGTTTCCTTCTCAAATGCCTAGTGATGACGTGGAAAATTTTCACATTTGCTACCACGCAACTAAGAATGTAGAGTATTATTCTCTAATGGAGTAATCCATTAGTAGGCACATCGCTCCCACTGTCCCTAGGATATTGGAGATTTCTTTCCATTCTCAACTAGGCTACATAAAAGCGCTATGCTTAGAATTCTCTATCTTATAGAGTTCCAAAACTCTATTCACATCACCTTTACTAAGAAAACTTTATGTGACTTAGTTACACTACCACAAAGCTGCTTACCTATATGCATATGACCCGGAGGGTTTACATGACAACATACAATAATGCACCACATAACCCTATGTGTTTACAAGGCAGCATACAATAATGCGCTATAGAACCCTAAGTCTTAACTTCGCAATCTTATGAGAAGTAAAATAAAGATAAGCTGCCTAATGGTTACAGATCGCCCATAGATGGCTCTCCGCTAACCCATTACTCAAATGGAGTGTAAAATCTGATATGGAGGGCACTTAGTTAGGGATATAGGCAACAAACTAAAGTGCAATTCCCAATTGGGAAACATTTTGCGCCATCATCCACCTAACATTAACAATACTTAATTCCTTATCTCTACTACACCATTGTGTTGTTGAGTACTAGGAATAATCAATTTTCCAAGCATCCATTTCTCTTCACAGAGCTTTCTAAAAAATAACTCAAATAGATACTCGCCACCTTGGTCAAAACTAAAAGCACAAAAGCTCTTATCTAATTGATCTCGACCACATATGTGCAATGTCAAAAATCATCTAAAAAACTTTTGACTTATGGGAGATCAAATAGTCTTGACTCAGATGCGTATTGTAATCTATAAATGTGTCGAGATTGAGGCGTAGCTATCATACCCTTACACATATCTAGTCACAAATAACATAGTGGACTAAATGCGCCAATACAAATGACCTTTTGCGGCTTTCCTACTTACTTGTGCACAACCATTGCGAACAAAGTCATTCACACGAGAGCATGATGTCACAAGCGAGTGGGCCCGAGAGGGCCTACTCAAATTATCTTGTCATCATCTCATTAATGTGATTAAGTATAATAAGCCACCGGTTCATGACCAATGTCATAAACTAATTCCTAATCATCTTAATGTGTGAGTTCTCGAAGACAAGTTTTAAAGGTTTAGGCCCAATTAGGTAATGACTCACAACTAATTCATATTCACTAGATCATAAAAGAATGTCATGGAGATATCAAGTGCGCCTAAGTTGCAAATTTGACTAGTAAGTGCTAATCCCCTGCACCTTCAAGTCAATTTTATTCTCCATACACTTTAATGCATTTAGTTAAAAGATGATGATACTCCTCTTGCCATATCTATTTCTCGCTTCATAGTTACTTGCAATTAATTCTACTATCCACAAGAAGGAGAGAATAAGCTATCAACTATGACAACTCCTGAAGTAACTTAAGCGTGAATTAGGCTAAAGAGTCTAATTCAACACACTGCTCTCACAAGCCATGTATCAAATTCTTAGAGTCATAATAACCTTGTCGGCCTTGACCTTTTCATTACTATGCTGCAACGTTTGCGCTTAGTGGTAAACATTATTCAAAAATGTTAGCCTAGCTAAGGAATCATACAAATAAGCCCCTCTTCATGTCTCTCACTCAAGTGTGGAAACAGTAAGTGTTCAGACTTAGACAAGTTGGCAATGCTAATAGATTTTGCAGCCACTAAGCGCTAATCTTTTCACTTAGTGTTAATAGATTTTTCAGCTTCTAGGCGCTAATCTTTTCACTTAGTGTTAATAGATTTTGTAGCTTCTAAGCGCTAATCTTTTAACTTCACGTGATATTTCAACGCACACTATTATAGTGCATGAAATTTTGCTCCATCCACTCCCAATAATAAGGTAGAGAGCAAAACACTGCTCATACTGGCTACTCGTCTTAGTTCTCTTTACCCCTTTTTCCTCTCGCGTGTGACGTGTTAGGACGTTTTCGGTTAGAGACATTTACGGTGCGTCCCAATATTCTCGTCGCCTTTTCTCCTCTCGTATGCGACGCATTAGGACGTTTTCGTTTAGAAACATTTGGGCGTGTCCCAGTGTTTACACCATCCCTTCTTTCCTTCCGCGTGCAACGCGTTGGAATCTTGTTTGACACCTTAGGTCTGCCCAATTCACACAAAGAAGCACCTCATTCATGTCTCACACTCAAGTGTGGAAACAGTAAGTGTCCACACTTAGACAAGTTGGCAATGCTAATAGATTTTGCAGCCACTAAGCGCTAATCTTTTCACTCAGTGTTAATAGATTTTGTAGCTTCTAAGCGCTAATCTTTTAACTTCACGTGATATTTCAACGCACACTATTATAGTGCATGAAATTTTGCTCCATCTACTCCCAATAATTAGGTAGAGAGAAAAACACTGCTCATACTAGCTACTCGTCTTACACTTAATGACTAATTTATTTAAGCTCGCATTTCTTGGATGATGTGACTCTTAAATGTTACTTCATCCAATGATGTAACATTATTATAAGTCAAATTACAAAGTCAATCCGCGCAGCTCAATAGTCGAGATCATATACAGATCTAATGAGGGATTTAATAATTTCATAACTCCAAAACTCGCCAACCAAAACAACGTAGCATGCCATTAACCATAGCCCATACATTAGTTTTAATTGTGCCAAGCATTGCAACAAAACCACGGTGACTTTGAGTCATGTTTCCTTACTTTGGCTCAATTAAGGTCTGACCTAAAGTCTCCAAGACTTTTGCTCATCTAAAGAATAGAATTACATTGTTCACATTTGAACATCTCTACTAAGTCTAGGTCAACCAATTAACTTCCATAAGCTAAGTCAATTTACAGAGAAATTCGCATTAGGATTAATTTGATTAGCATAATATAATTTTGTCACAAAAATCTAAATTAAATAGTGACAATATTACACAAGTCACAAGATTGAAAATCCGCTATGCTCGTAATCATCCCTTGCGCCACAGGTGACAATTATCCAAAATTTAATTTAATTTATGCGCAAAATATTAGTTTTCGGGAGTTAATCTACAAAGACTTCTCTTAACCGAATAACCTCCCACTGACTATGGCATGTCTAAAAGCATGATAAAAAATTATAATTCCATGCAATAGCATCATAATGTAGATTCACAACCAACTCATGCTATGTCATAATTAACAATGGAATTTAAACAAATAACAATTAATCATGCTATTCTAATTACGACATATTAGAAACTCTAAAAAAATAATATGCTGTATTTAATATTCAAATTATGCCATAACAGAATGTACATCATTATGAAATTTTCTAAAATTTTTCTGGAATTTTAAATAACCAATAAACACACATCAAATTAAAAATAAATATTCCAGAATCTAGTAAAATGCAAAAACTATACCAATAAATATTAAACCATTACAGTGGTTTACAATAAAAAATCAGCCCCAGAAACTTAATCATGCAACAGCACATGCATTTTAAAGTAGAAATAATGAATTATTATTTCAAGAAAAATATTTTTTATTTTCATAAAATTTTCAAAATTTTACAGAAGATATAAAATTTAATTATGAGTCTAACGGTACCAACCATGCTTAAAACAAAGCTATAACGAATAAATTATGGCCATTTAACGGGATTCAGAATTTAAGACAGAACAAACAGAGCCTTAAAGCCAAGCCAGCACAGAAAAACGGCTTGGCGCGGCTCGCCGCCGCTCAACGTAGCGTAACTCGGCACGAGGCGGCTCAACGCGGCGCGGCGCATGGCGCGCGCGTGGTGCGGCTCGAAGCGGCGCGGTTCAACGCGCGATTGTGGAAGAGCGCGGACAATGCACGCGTGGAAAGCGGACGGCGCACGCGTGGAAAGCGCTTGGCAGTGCGTGGAGGCGCGTGGCTTCGCGTGGAGGCGCATGGCAGCGCGTGGCACACCGCTGACGGCGTCATCAGGCGCGTGAGGCTCACGCGCCGCCTTCCAGGGTGTTTTCTGGTTCGATTTTTGTACTGCCGGACTCCATTTTTCACAATAAAAACATTTATGGCATTAAAAATGACATTTAATGAACATAAAAAAGAGGTATATCACTTTCTCAATCTAATGGAGTTGAAGTGCAAAAAACCGTGCACTTCATCTTCCTCCTCCATTAATATTCATGCACATATTATGTATATATATTTATATAAAAATATACACATATTTTAATGCATAAAAATAAGCATAAAAATACCCATATTGGCTCTGATACCAATGTAAAACATATAGTATTAAATCGCAGCGGATAAAATATTTAGATCATACCTTTAAATGATAGAACCTCGTGGGTAAATCATGTGCTTCTTGAATCGGATCAATCAACCCAGCAGTGGAGTGATATTACAAAATAAATATCACCCACACAAGTCACAGTGCAAAATGGCTTGATCGTTGTTTAATGGGAGAGAGTCAGAGAGAGAGTCTGGGAAAAGATTATGGGTCAAAAAACCCATATAACGTATCTCCTATATGTATCTAATATATCAATAATATATAATCAGATATATAACCAATACCTATTTATCCATCTATCCATATCTATTGATGTTATAGCGATCCCGGGTTTACCCTTGTTGTATAGTGATCCGGACATGTGTCCGTGGATGTTGGTAGTGTTTATTATCTTGTTTACATCCTTTCTTACTTTGTATTTGAGTTATAGGATGTGTTGGGCGGGTTGGTTACAGGTTGGTTGAGTTTAGAAACCAAAACTAGTTGCCCAGATTTTTGGCCTGTACGCTCGAGCGGAGGTGTTGGCGCTCGAGCGTAGATTACACCCATCCAGTATTTGTTGTGCAGTGTTGTACGCTCGAGCGTGGAGTTGGCCGCTCGAGCGAATCTGTGTGAGTGGCCGCTCGAGCGTAGGGTTGGGAGCTCGAGCGGAGACCTGGGTTAAAGTTCCGAAATTGTGACTTTTCAAATCACTTTTTCACTTTCTCTTCTCTCTCTTACTTTTCCAAAAACACCATTGTTGAGCCTCTCCATGCAATGCCACGGCCTAAAACACTTCAATATAATAAGCACACATAAAAGTGATGCTAATGGAGTCCATCCCCTATCTCCTCCCAAAACAAAATCCGGTTTAGAGGTCCATCCCCTATCTTCCCCTAAACCGTGGAGTACATCCCCTATCTCCTCCCACACAAAACAAAGTATGTAAACACATAACATATACATCACACAATCAATACACATAATGTCTGTATTAATTCAACAGTCAAAATTAATGACTCAACTAATGTGATTAGTTTCAGTTATACCTAATCCACATGCATTGTCTACAACAATCACGACTATCCTCCACCGATAGCCCAAACAGTTATTTCTAGACTTGGAAATAACTATAACAACAATTCAATAGGCGAGTGATTTAAATTATCCAACTACACCATTTAATCAACAATTTCCCAAATTCATGAATTTAACCAAATTCCTCAATTCCCTTAAATTAATTATACAAATTAATTAATTATTACAACTAAGGTTTTTCCCAAAATTATCAAAGTAACCCCAACATATCAAAATACCAAAACTTAAAACAAAACTTATAAAATGGAGTAGGAAATCCCTACCTCGAAGAAAACAACCCAAATGAAGATGACAGAGATGATACCCAAATACCAAAGTGCTCCAAATCGCCAACTATTCAGATTAAATGGAAGCCCTCGACTCACTCTATCTTTTTAATGAAGGATCTAGGGTAGAAACACTCCCTAAGTGGATCAAATCTAAGAGAGAAGGTGAGTAAGGAGAGAGAGAAGTCGGACCCAGGGTTTGGAAACTAGAAGAGGATGAAAAGACTGATCAAAACCCGCTACTGCGTATATAAACTGGACAGGCTCGCTCGAGCGAAGACTTGGTCGCTCGAGCGAAGACTTGGTCGCTCGAGCGAAGACTTGGTCGCTCGAGCGAAGACTTGGTCGCTCGAGCGAAGACTTGGTCGCTCGAGCGAAGACTTGGTCGCTCGAGCGAAGACTTGGTCGCTCGAGCGAAGACTTGGTCGCTCGAGCGAAGACTTGGTCGCTCGAGCGAAGACTTGGTCGCTCGAGCGAAGACTTGGTCGCTCGAGCGAAGACTTGGTCGCTCGAGCGAAGACTTGGTCGCTCGAGCGAAGACTTGGTCGCTCGAGCGAAGACTTGGTCGCTCGAGCGACCA
>NW_021024878.1:1273967-1306784 GCF_004153795.1 Camellia sinensis | reverse complement strand
GCCCTAGGCAGTGATTTACTCACCTTTGACCTTTACAAAAAAGTTGTTTGGGAATCGTCGAGGTCTTTCTCTTTTAAAATCTGAAAATCCGGGTTGGAGCCACGTTGGGTTTGTCGCTTCTCCTTTGGGGACTCCGAATTTGAGGTAGGGATAACCTACTCCTCTCTATGGGTTTGTCTTTAAATTTTGAAGGCTTATTTTGAGATGTTCGGCGCTTTAAACCGGTTTAAGGTCTACATTTGTCGAAAGCTTTGGAGAGACTTTGTGCTAATTACAAAAAGTTAGAGGAAGCGGCGGTTATTCATAATAAACCTAGATGCCACGCTAAAACATGTTTTTGGCATAGGGAAAACTTAGGAATTAAATGTTGAAAGCTCATTGCACTATGAATTGAAGCCATACTGAGCAACACCTAAGAGTCGTTTTTTGGAATCGCATACTGTTAATATTGTATATTTTAAGCGTTGTGTGACATGTGAGACAAAAGAATAGAGCCTCATGAAGCATGCTGAGTTAAACGAATTGAAATTTAACATGTTTAATAATGGAGATATGTACACTTAAATTTTGGGCGGAGGAATGACACTAATAGGAGGTTTAGTCGACCATATTGGCAAGTCATCAGCGAACTAAGCACCTGCCTTTTCGAGTCTTGGCTTTGAAATCCATTGTGCATTTATTTTCTATTAGAAATAACTGCTTTGTGGCTATCGGTGGAGGATAGTCGCTGATTGTTGTAAGACAATGCTTGATGATTAAGTAAACTGAAAACTAATCAAATGAAATGTGTCATCAACTTGACGGTTGATAGAATACATTAATTATAGTATTGTTGTGTTGTATATAGAACCTTTGGTGTTGTATACGTTATGTGTAGAGGAGGAGATAGGGGATGTACTCCGCGTTTAGGGAAGATAGGGGATGTACCTCTAAACCGGATAGGTTTGGAGGGGAGATAGGGATGAACTCCGTGACAGAAGCTCATATGCCTTGTCTAGAGAAAGTGAAGATAGAGCTCATATGCTTATCTTTGTGAAGTGTGGATACAGCTTGTATGCTTATCTTTGTGGATATTGTTGATATACATATCTGTTGTTAGAATGTGGATACAGCTTGTATGCTTATCTGTGGATATTGTTGATATACATATCTGTTGTAGAATGTGGATACAGCTTTTTTTTGCTTATCTGAATGTGAGATATAGTTTATAACATATCTGTTGAAAGGATGATAGAGCTGACATGCTTATCTGTTGAAAAAGGGAAAATGAAAGGTAACTTAGACTCATAAGTTTGTAAAGACATAAATATGAAATTTATGTGATTGTATCAGTGTTGGCCATCTATCAATTGCTAATATTTTAGTCATTTGTTCATGGCTTGGTTTAGTGTATTTCTACTGGGCCTGCTGGCTCACCCCTTATGGGCGAAACTGTGGGAATATCATTTTCAGGTACAGGAAGCATGCCACCTCCAAGGACATAGCTGGGAGGCTAAGAGGCGGACATGTTTTGTTGTTTTACTTTTGATGTATTACATGTAACTTCAAGCCAAGGGCTTAATGTGTATCGAGTTAGTACTCTTTGTTGTAACCAAGTGTTAACTTGGAAAGCTGTAAGCCCGTAGGGCATTTTGTTATGATGTTAACATGTAATACTTATGTAATGAGACGCTAATGAATAATAGAAGGTGGTTTTGTTTATATGTCAACGCATGTCTTATTTGATGGGTTTAATGTTATTATTTCGAGGGCGTTACAGATATGATAGATATAGATATCCTGAATGGTTATCTATATAAGTTTTGAATTCAAATTCAAACTTACATAGATAAGGTTCAAAGGTTCAGGTTTAAAAGGTTCAAAGGGTCATGCCACATGGGCGCCCAATTTCCAACCGAGTACATATGATAAAAGGTGTGTATGATATAATTATCCTTCAATGATATTTTTGTTAATAACCATTAAATATGTGATTATTATTTTAGTTGTACTTTTTTTAAAGAGATTTTAGTTATACTTTATGTGGTATTTAGTTATAATTTTTTTTTTAGTTATGACTAAAAAAAATTTATTTATGATATTTGTGATAATTAAGATCACAAATATTACAACATATATGTGGTACACATAAAATAGTGTATATTCTACAATAACTTATTGGCCCTGTTTGGGAATAAAGTTTTGAACTAAAATAGTTAATAAAGACAAAATAGACTAAAATAGTCAATAAGAAAAAAATGTTACATCTAACTTTTTCTCTCATAATCATCGAATAAACTAAAAAAAAAGTCACCTATATTTCCAAACACAACTTTTTTAGCCAAGCTAAAATAGTCAAAAAATCAACTAAAGTAGTCAACTTTCTAAACGAGCTCATTGTTATGACAAAAGTCATGAAGAAACAAATTAAAAAATTAATTACATAATAAGAGATGTTATTTGATAGTTTTACATCTATACTCAACATCATACAGTTCAGTTGTCCTAAAAAAAATAAGATCAAATTAGTGAGTACCACTATCTAAATTAATGAAAATAAAATTAAAACGCTACATGTATTTATTTGAGTCGTATTAAATAATATTTTTAAATGCTCACATAATTTGACCATATATAATTTATCGCATTACATACTTACAAGTCCTTGTATTTTTCATTTGGTTTCAATAATTCATACTAATTTATTTACCCAAAAAATGATTAATTGATTTATTTATTCTTAATTTACTGTTAATCACTTCAAATATTATGCAAACCAAATTGAAATCCTTTATGTGCTAATTTAATAACTAATTACTAATTTTTGCCAAAAATAAATAAATAAATAACCGTTAGTCAAATTAACGATCAACTAATGGAAAGGAGGAAATTGCAAATCAAAAGCGCACTCCACCCACGTGGATCATACACCGGTGATAAAACTCTATCCACCAGTCTCCCAAGAAATAAAAGCAATCACCGCTCAAGATACATACAGTAACCCTTTGATGATAGCAATCTATAATAGCCCGATATGATGACTACCAGTCCATATCCAATATAACATCAAAACTAGACATATCAATCGATACAAATGCAAAAGGAAGTTGGCGACCGGCAACCTCTATGTCATAACCCCGATACCCCTACTTCAAGACAACCTCACCACCGATAAGTGATTCTACACAGATAAGAGATGCTAACTGAGCCAACGTCTAACCCCAAAGCTGATGCAAATGCAGATAAAATAAATGAATGGGATGCACCCGTATCAATCAACACATTAGCAACTGAATTGCAAACACAAGAAGGTAGCTCTCACTACCGAAGGCGCTGGTACTAGATGTGGTGCGATAACAGCATACACACGCGCCCTAAAGCAGTGAATAACAATAATTCACTCTACATAAGCACATTATCACATAAACACAGACGGATTTCATTCCCAGATAATGATCGTCCCGTAGCGTTGCCAGAGTTCCAATTAGAAACAGTAATGATCAAGGGCTTTTCTAATAGGACTTCTAGAAACCCGTAGACTCAATCAACATCCTAGAAATTAAATCCCATATCCATATAATCACATAAGCATGTTATCACACAAGCATACATCGCACATACTAAAGTCTTTATCAAGCGAGACAAACCCATTGTGGCAATAACCACTTCATACGTACCCAAAGTATTCAAATCCAGTACACTCTGATACTAAGTTGTCACGCCCCCAAAATAATCACAATAATCCACCCACAATATCCAATATATGATAACAACAATAATAAGGTTATCTTCCATTAATTCAATATGATATACAAAAGAGAAACATATGCATCATACATTCATAAATCCTAACCCTGAATCTATAGCATTTACTGCCAGTTTAACGAGAGGCAATAACCACTTCATACGTACCCAAAGTATTCAAACCCAGTACACTCTGATACTAAGTTGTCACGCCCCCAAAATAATCACAATAATCCACCCACAATATCCAATATATGATAACAACAATAATAAGGTTATCTTCCATTAATTCAATATGATATACAAAGGAGAAACATATGCATCATACATTCATAAATCCTAACCCTGAATCTATAGCATATACTGCCAGTTTAACGAGAGGAAGGAAGGAAGATAAACAGACAAAAATGCCCTGAGGGCTTACATTTTTCCAAGATTGTGCTTGGTTACAACAAAATGAGTCATCAGCTCAATACAAGTAAAGCCCTAGGCTTGAAAAGAAAATAAATAAAAAGTAAACAGAAATTGAGCCTTCAGCTCCATAGTCCTCCCAAGCTAATTCATTGACAGAGACATATCACCAGCGCCTGAAAATAGTTTTTCCTAAGTAAGGTGAGCCAAAACCCAGTAAAAACAATTTAACACAATATATGAATCTTAACAAGGTATGAGTATGAAGTGCATATACAATGCCTATGACAAAATTATTGTATTGTTACAAGATCATAATGTGCCAAGTCTTATATCCCAAGCCATTTTAGTTTTACTTCATTTCATGACAACACATTTCATCTCAATCCATGAGTTAAATCCATTATTACTGAGAAAACCCAATTGAGGTTAGAACCCAGTGGTTCTCTAACCGATTCAATCATTACATAAACACTTCAATTTGCCATTTTACGAAAATTTCATCCACGGGAATCGACACCCATGTATATATGCGCTGTTTTTAGGATTTTCACCCTGGACACACAGGCCAACTTAATTCAATGGAGTCCATCCCCTTTCTTTTTCTAAATATGGAGTACATTTCCTTTCTCATTCCAAACATCATATATATACAATGTGTTAAAACACAGTCATATTCAATGACAATCGATAAGAGATTAGTTTCAATTCACCTAATCCTCATGGAATTTCTACAACAATCATAGCTATACTCCACGGATAGTCCAAAACAGAAATTTCTAAACAGATATACAATCTCCAAAATAGATAACCTATCCACATTTTCATAGTTAAGAGATGCAATTATCCAACTCCACCATTTACATACATATCTATCCAATTTCACACTTCTCATACCATTTCCATTATTTATACAAAATAATCATTTGAAACATTTTAAGGCAAAACCCCATTTTTTTCCAAATCCAACCCATGTGTCAAAATCGACAAGTTTAACACAACACAACCTCATATCTATATTTGTAACCATTTTCAACACCTTCATTGGAAACCTCGCTTTTGATTTTAAACCAAAACCCCAAGTTCGTCTAAATCTTCCAAATCCCAACATTTATTTGCACAATCAACAAATAACTAAATCATGAATCATAGGAAGGTGTAGAAAGTCCCTATCTCAAGCTCAAAAAGTGAAAGGGAAGAACCTGGAGAATTTCCCACATCAACGATATCGCAAGCTATTCGAATAAAAAGAAAGCTCTTGCCACGATCTACACTTTATCTCAAAGGATCAAGGTGAGAAGATACCTCTAGGTGAGTCGATCTAAGGATTTGGGTGAGAAAAAGTAAAAGTTAAGAGAAAGAGAGAGAGTTACGGGTGAAAGAGGGAAAAGAGAAGACAACTCATGAGAAAAAGGACTTTGGGTCTAGTTATAGTGACTAAGTATTACTAGCATAGTAACTCCAAGGTTAAATGAAAGAAACAAGTCAAAAATCCCCCAAAAAGGAGGGCCCAACTGAACAAAATCTGGAAAAAAAGTTATAGGGGTTGACCCCTGCAATAGTGGTGTCGACCCTTATGAAGAAAAGCTGGAATACTTATGTTTGATAGCATGTTAGGAAGGTGTCGACACCAAATTTCAGCAACCAAACTCAAATTCTACTCATACAAGAGTCGACCCTTCCTAGACTGGTGTTGACCTTTCATGCCAACAACAAAAGACAAGTGTTGACACCTCAAAGGCTAGTGTCGACACTAAATTTCAATACCCATTTCCATAACACAACAGCATGATGGTGTCGCCCCTTCCAACACTGGTGTCGACACCTGGAGTAGAAAAAGGGCAAGGAATAGAAAGTAGTGTCGACACCAACAAGGAGGGTGTCGACCCCTGAAGTCAAAACCAACCATAAAGAGGAAGGAACGACCACCATGACTATGATTTCCCGGATTCAAAAGCAATAAATGGATTGGGTCAAAGCCCAGATCACTATATCACTCCTCACTCCTCATCCTTCCTCTCTTTATCTCTCTATACTTTGTGTCTCTTTCATCTCATTAGAAGTTAAAATATAGGTGATATATTAGGGGATATAATACCACTAAAAAATATTCATAGTGTGTAACTTTTCTTAATAGATAAATATAAAACAAATATAAGATAATTCAAAGCTAATAAATAAACAAAAGTAACGTGAACAAAAGTCAAATATGAAACAAACATAAACAAATAAATATTCACAGCAAAAGAGGTAGTTTTGGTACGACCAAAAAATAAGCCTTCGCTAGTTAAAATTTTTATATGACAATTTGAATATAAAAAATTTTAAATTTGAACTTATATTCAACGCTTAATTTTTTAACAACCAACTCTTCAAATTAATAAATGTATTATTTAGTTTTTAGTCTTTAATTTTAAGCATTCAACATTTAGTTTTCAATTTTATATAATGTTTAATCTTATTTGTGTGTTTTTTTGTTTTGTCAAAAATTCAACCATACTAAAGTTAAAAAATAAATTATTTGACATATAATAAAATCAATTTTAAAAATAAAATGTTACATTCAACAATTAAAACAAGTTAAATGAACAAAATTTGAATAAATTTTGAAATGCGTAAAAGTTTTCAAACTAAACTTGAATAGTTAAATAAAGAAAGTTTGAATTAATTTTGAAATTCATAAAAGTTTTCAAACTAAATTTGAATAGTTAAAATGCTAATAAAAATTACAAGGGTAAATTACACTAACACCCCGTAAGGTTTCTGTTTAATACAGATTCCCCCTTCATGTTGAAAAAGTATATTCCCTCTCTAAAGTTTGTAATCTCATTACAAATTGCTCTCTAGATTGCTAATGTCATACTCTAAAATTTTCTAAATGACTATTTCCCCATTTTTTCTACCATTTTTTCTTCCTATCATATGACTACATTCTATAATTTTTCAACTTTAAATTCTACCTGAACATATTCTTATTGAGTGATGATATATAAGCATAAATTTTATATAAGATTTTTAAACGATGTAACTTAATGGTGACCTTTCACTTTAAAACGAAACACTCATAAACATAATTTATATTTACAACATCACTATCACAACATTTTTATGATATTTTTTTGTATAAATTTTTATATATGAATAGAATTTTTCATTTTTATTTCCACAATTATTTTTCTTTCTTGACTATTGACCCATATTTATTACCATATTATCAAATACCGTCATTCATTTTTATTACAGTATTACTGAATTTTTGTATTTTTTTTTATATTTAGTGAATTTTAAAAAAAATCACAAAATATTATACTTCTGAAATATATCTAAATTAGGTATATCTAAAAAATATAAAAAATAAAAATTGTTTAAAATATTTAAAAAATTCAATAAAAATAAAAAAACACGACAAATAAAAAAATTTATTTTTTGTGTAAGTTAAACCAAAAAAGATGATTGTTATTTCACTTAAAATGACATGAACAAAATATCAATATTATTTTCTTATTTTATATGAACAAAGGCTAAGGGACAAATATGTCATTTTAATCTAATAGGAGAATACGTGTAATTTTTCAAACGTGAAGAGAATTTATATTAAACAGAAACTTCAGGGGTGTCAATGTAATTTACCCAAGTTACTATTAAAACTCTTTTTTATATGTATCTAAGATTTTTAGTTATGAGTCTAGATTCTCTAAAATAATTTTGGAATTTTTTTTTATATAACCGATATTTAATTGTATACAAATTGAAGATATAGTAGTCAAAATTTGAAAGGATAATAACCATACATATAATCACTCTAACATCATTTTTAAAGAATAAATAAACTCAAAAAAATCTTTCATTTTAAAGTATTAGGCTAATAACAATGAACCAAAATCTCTCACATAATTTCCAAAAGCTCATCACCCCAATTATTTCACCAACCAAGCTAAAAAGCAATATAAAAAAAATTCAAAAACAAGCTAAGGGCAAAATAGGCAACCAAAGACAAACCTTCTCAACCAAAGCAACTAAAATTTCTTACATAATTTCCAAAAGGCCACCACCCAAGTTGTTTCACCAACCAAGCTAAAGGGCAAAATAGCAAATTTCATAACAAGCTAAGGGCAAAATTGGAAGAAAAAAAAAAACCACAAGCAGGAAAAAGATCCTCATATATGCACTAGTTGTGAGGCATCATGCTTTGCACGATAGCCTATGCCCATAGTTCAAGCAACCTCAAATTGCTTGATTTGAAATTTACATACATTCAAAAGGATCCTCAATCTTTGATCACTAATTACTAATGTCATCCTATTGTGCGTTACTTGTAGCTTGCTGTTTTGTAAATTCAGCAATAACTGTGAGCACTATGGATGGAACTTTAGGGTCCTACACAACAAATAGAAAGAAAATAAATAAGCAAAAGAATAAAAATAACTCAGCTACAAAGACAAGTTAAAAGGGAGAGAACAAGGTATAGAAGTATTTTTGGGGTCTTAGATTAACATAAAATAATTGATTAGATGAACTATAGAACTAGTTTTGGAAAGTTCATCTCCAGATATTTAGCCATACTTTAGGTTTTACAAATTTCATCCAAAGCTATAAGTAAAAACATAATTGTCAAAACTATTTTGTCATTCATTTTCCTCCCAAAATCCGAATTTTTTGAATCATCTAAATCATTTTATCTCATTGAATTATTATTAGAAATCTGTCCACAATACCAAAGAAGCAACAATGTTAATGTCCAACAAATAGAAGAACGACAAAATATATAATCAAAGTTTTGAAGGCTATTAATAGTGTTATGTATCTATCATGTGTGACCTACCATTCTACAAGCATTGAAAATGCAAGCAACAGGCAATTTTTATTTTTATTTTTTATTAAAAAAAAGAAGTATATTTGTGTGATATTTGTCTTTTTATTAATTTCTTTAAAAACACAACTAAGATGGCACCATATGATTGTAGCTATTATGTCCCAGAATTCAGAAACACTACTTATATGGTTATGGTATTCCAATAGAAAAGTACCGATCACTCAATAGAAGGAGCTTAGCCTACCCCAATATTGCACTCTAGTCCAAACCATTTTATCTTCAAAACAACTTATGAAAGAAATGGCTTTAAAACTTGTTCAACTGCCTTATTTTTCTCATGTTCCTCCCACACTAATAGATCTCCACAATAGTAATCACTGCAGGAAATTCAGCTTTTAGCGGTGTTAATAAGTGTCAAAAACGCCGCTAATTATTTTTGCGATGCTTAGCACCAAGCGCCGAGGACACGGCCGTCGCTATAACTTTATGACATTTTTAAAACGTCGTTATATTAGTATAGGCGGTGTTCGACGTTTTTAAAAATGCCGCAAAATGTCTTACTTGACAAATATCATGACGTCATTATGATATTTAGTGACATTTTTTTAAATGCCGTCATATCTTCTTTTAAAAAATCTAACCGTTAATATTTAGGGTTTAAGTGGCGTTTTTATAAAAATGCTGCGATATCTCCTTTTTTTTTTTTTGAAATTGTGCTAATTTATGTGATTAAACTAAAAAAATACATATAATAAAACTGAATAATACTAATATGAAATAAAAACTTACATTCAAATAGCAAATGCATCATTAATTCACTTTCCCATTCACCAATCACCATTACCCACAAAATAACATATCCACAAATGATATTTTAATATTACCCCCAAAATAACATATCCAAAAATTGTATTCACAATTCTCAACCAAAAAATTAATTACTACTTTGTATACAAAGTCACAAAATAATATTACTCTCTCTCTCTCTCTCTCTCTCTCTCTTTCTCTCTCTTTCCATTCCCTCCCCCGTTTAACACAAAAAATAATAAGAGAGTGAACCAAAACACCCAACTCCCCAATCAGATCAAAGGAAAAAAAGAAAAAAGAAAAAAGAAGAGAAATAAGAATCCAAAGGAAAGCCCCCATCCATCCTTCATTGTCATTCTGGATTGCTCTCCATGCTGCTTCCCATGGCCTTCAATCCTCTCGGTCTCTGCCAATCATAAAACATAATAATAAACCAAGAAGAAGATCCAAACTAGAATAACCATGCACTCAGCTTTAGTTTGTAAGTTAAATTATTGGCTTCTAACTATAACTTCACCCATGCATGAAATTATTTTCTAGAGTCCATTAAGCATGTCAGCTATTACCAAGAATTAGATAAAACATTTCCTCTCCATTTTTTTGATAAAGTGAAACTTGTATAGATAGGCAGCAATCCCAAGAATTATGCACAACAGTATAATATCAATACAGAAATTTCGACTGGATCTCAGCTGAAACAAATCAAAACTTTCTGTCAAATCCAGCAAAGAGATCTACGACATAGCATAGCTGAATCTCTCTCTCTCTCTCTCTCTCTCTCTCTCTCTCTCTCTGCAGCACACAAAGTGATGCAAATCTACAGAAAATACAGTGGCAGCTTAATCACCTGGTTAACAGTAAGTCTCACATTGGTGTTCTTAAGGTCAGATGCTGCATTGTCGACCTGTAGGATGTGAAAATACACCATTAATAATTTAAGAATACTTGTAGCTTCAGATATTACTAGGACAGGATGTGTTCTCAAACCTTAGTGTCAATCCGTCCATTAAAGGAACTTACCTATCCATTTCCTGTATGAATTGCAAAGTCAAAAATTGATGTGCACAAAATGGGACAAAGCAACAGATACAAATGCATAAGGCAGTAGCAAACCTTACTCAAATCATGGGCCATGTTTTTCAATGTATCCAAACCTTCTGATATCACTTCCAATCCTTGGTCCTGTTTGAACATCAAAGTAAAACACATTATTTTTATTTTTTTATTTGGAATCAATAGAACAATGGATGCAGAAATCACAGAAGAACAAATCCTCATCAAAAAGGAAAAATCATATTTCCCTCCAATTAAACAAAGAAAGGTATTCAACTCTAAAGAATTACATGCCTGTTTCATTTTCCGAATTTCCTATGCAAATGAATTCCATTGACCTGATCAATGTTGACAAGCCTTGTCTGGTTTTTATATCTATACTAACCTCAAAAAAAAAAAAATAAAATAAATAAAATAAAATAAAAAATAATTCAACTGTGATTTATTATGTTCATACCTTGATGCTTAGGAAGATGGCCTTGATGTGGAGTCAGCAAGTGACGGTTAGAAACTTGAGAGAAAGCTGCTGCACCCTGATTCACATCCTTCAAGTTGACATAGAAGGCAATTAAGGATTCAAGATATTGCATGGTTAAAGATATGAGGCACTAAAGCAAGATATAAGGAAATACTTTCAGGAGAGATTGCATTTGGATAAATATTTAGCAAAAATTATTGTGGGTTGCATTATCAGGGGATAAAGGTATATTGATGGCCCTTGGGATTTTCTTTCACCAGATGCCGCTAGGTTTAAATTACTAGACTCAATGCAGAGCTCTTAGACTAATATTCATAGTAAAAACAAGAACTCTTAGACTAATATTCATAGTAAAAACAAGAACTTTTTCTCAGGACAAACATTGGGTAAGTACAATATATATATTTTTTTGAACAAAAGTGAGTGAGTGCAATTGGCTAGTTAGTAAAATATTTGGTCAACTAACATTTACTCAGAATTTCCTCATTGCAGTTTCTCCCTTGATATCAGCATTTGATTACTTACCATACCATGGGAGAAACACCCAAATGCAGATTTTATAGCAGTCCCAGGTACTTTTATTTTGCATTAGTCCGATTAATAAAAGTTTCAAAGTGGTATAATATAGTTTGTTATGCGATCTTTTTTAGTTTCACATAAATGATCACATCTTACATGAGAAAATGGATGCATGTAAATGAGCTACCCCAATCGTCCAACCATTACCTGAGAAAATCAATGAACAATTGACAATGAAACAGTTAAAACATCTCTTGATCCTGTTGCACAACACAAAAAATAACCACTAGGAAGAAACTCGCAGCAGAGATAGCCAAGTAAAATCACAGTACTTATATTTTTGGGAATTCGGTTGCAAGTAGGCAAGCCCTGCTTGGATAGAATGATGATGCTGGCCATCATACCTAACTGGCTGAGTCCTATAGCGATCCCGGTTTCCCTTTTCTTTACTTGTTATATACAGACTTCGGTTCCGTGATATGTCCAATAATCTGTACACAGAAAAAGAAATATCCAGTAAGAAACATTTGCACTTGATACACTCTTCTGACGGGTATTTTAGCATCCAATCAAAGAGAACAAGTTGGAGAACAAAAGGCCTCCTTGTTTAGACTTAGGTATAGTATCAAAATAAATAAATAAATAAATAAATAACATATAATACTAAGAAAACATTAAACAAATGAAATTGCCACAAGCATCAACTAGAAGAGGGAATTTATAAAAGCTGTGTCAGAAGTTGAAATAGCTGAGGAAATAGCATTGGAGTATGCATTTTCTTCTGAAGTATGCCTATCTTGACATTGGTTGTTTAGTTCACCAATGGAAGGAAGAGGACGATCAGAAGGTGCACCATTTGGCAGCAATTTGGATGACATATCTGAAAGAATTCCCTCAACAGTTTTCAACTGTAAAGCAAGCATCAACTGCATGTAAAGAGTAACATCAATTAGTTAGGTCAGGTGGGTAAGCTGTATGTAGAGAATTATTCAACTTCAAATCTAGTAACAACATTTAATTGAGCAAAGAAGCATCTTTCATGAAAAATATCCAACAAGTTCAATTCCAAGAAACCAAGCTTAGAACGAGTTAGTTACAAAGGCCAAACTTCAACTAATATGGATAGGCCAACTACCAAACAATATCACCTAAACATTTGAGTCTTCTACACATGGATAGAACCGGTTGCTCAAGGCCGATGATTTAATGCAAATCTTGGCCATAAATATCATCCAATGATCCATTAGCAATGACACAAGTCCAAAAAGCACTAGCTCTGCTATAGCGATCCCGGGTTTACCTTGGGAGGCTAGAGGCGGACATAATGTTGTCGTTTTACTTTTTGATGTATTACATGTAAATACAAGCCAAGGGCTTAACGTGTATGAGTTAGTACTCTTTTGTTGTAACCAAGTGTTAACTTGGAAAGCTGTAAGCCTGTAGGGCATTTGCTTTTGCTGTTAACATGTAATACTTTTTGTAATGAAACTCTGATAAATGAAAGAATGTGGAACTTTTGAATATCAATGCATGTTTTATTTGTTGGGTTTAATGTTATTGTTTTGAGGGCGTTACATCTGCCAAAAGGTAAAGATAACCAAAAATATAACTGCACAAAATCATAATAATAAATAAAAAAAATAGATAAAAAAACAAAAACCCATCAATATACCAAGAAAAGCTAAAGAAAAGAATTACATGACTCTTGGAAAATAATACCTCCAAAAAATAGATTGAGATGGATCTCTTCCCTGCAAGAAGCAAACAAGCACACATAAATAAATAAATAAAAAATAAAAAATAAAAAAAGGGTCAAATAGATCCTAAAGCCCTCAAACACAACGTGATTGTAAATAAAGAGTCTAGAGAGCATAATATCATTTGGTGGATTATGCTAAAATAAATGAGCGTAATATCGATGAGATTGAAATTCAAATATTTCTCATTAGAACATATTATTAATAATTAGACCCTATAAACAAGATCATCACCTAGTAGGATATTTCTAACAAAAGCAGAACTTATTTCTTCTAGAAAAATTACTAATTATTCCAAAGTGACTAGAAAGAGATTCATTAACCAAAAAACGTTCAGTTTAGATATAAGATACTTGTCCAAAAGTTTTCCCAACTCAATCATAGATGATAAAATTGTTAAAGGTTTGATATTTTCAACTTCTATTTGTAACTCACTAGACGAATACATGTTGAATGCATACTCCATTTGCATTCTACGATTGCTAAGCTGGGGGAAATAAAACACTAAAATAAGGTGTAAAAGCCAAAGATAAATGCAGACATAGTGAATAAATTCAAGGCAGACATAGTGAGAAAATAGCATAAATTCAATCTCAGTTTGACCACATGTTATCTTGCCACATTTTGAAAAAATCAAATTCATATTCATTTAGATAATAATAAGACGAGGGTTACCTTCTGATATACATAACGAAATTTTTTATGGGTCACAGATACTAAATACTTATTTCGGCATACCTTAATGAAATCAAATTGGTCCAAATTTTTTAGAAAACTTGCCATTTCAAATTTTGCTTCATTGTTAAAGTCGAAAAAAATTATAGAAAGATACAGAAAGGAGAAAGAATAATTACCTCTGAAATTATTTCATTAGCTTTTCTAAGAGAATCAGTAACACCATATGCAACTGTAATTCCAATACTTGACCCTGCTTTTGTTGGTTTTACTTGCAATTGAATAAAAACACCGCATGTTAATCAGGCTTTAACAATCATCCTAGTATCAGTGTCGCCAAAATTCTATAGAGCGTCAAGGATTGGGCCTTACAATAACTTTGCCCAGGTTAGTATCCAGTTGATTTCTCAAAAACCACTCTGACAAATCAGATTCATCCAACTCACCTCCCTATAAGCAATTCCACAAGTGTCAGAAGTAAAAAAAAAAAAATGCAAATACATCAAAGTTTCAACTGAAAAACAGCAATTAGAACCTCACAATCAATTTCTTCACAAAACTAGAGACTATTCTCCATCTCAACTTTATATTAAATAATGAGAAAAGCTGTATCCTTGTTTGCACTACATTTTGTATTTTCTGTAAACAAAGGGACACGTCTTGGAAAGGATTTGAAATCATGAAGATTGGATTGTCACTTGGAAGAAGCTTATAGGAGCATATGTGAAATTGATAAAAGCAGGAAAAGGGCACATGGTGGGAAAAGGGCAGTTGCAAGCGGATTTTTTCAAGAATCAAGCAACCAAATGTTGGATAAGAGGACAAGTGTCAACAAGGCAGGGATTTCAGTAGAAGTGTTGCAGTTAGGAAAGATGCATCGATTGGAGAGATATGATAATAGCAGTTGAAACCAAAACTGCCAAGGATGGACGTTGAAGTACTGTCGTTAGGGACTTATAAATATCAGAAGATTGCATAAGGGTTCATACTTGTCCAATTCATGGAAAAAGGACAACCAAAGACAAGTACAATAGTTATTAAAAGCTTAAACTTGTTGAAACAATACCTATACTAAGAAATTAGGTACTGTTACAAATCCTTGTCTGTTGAGCTCTAAGGACGCATCATATTGGCAATAATTACAATATCAAGAATAATTGGCAACAGCTTACTAAAAAAAAGAAAAAAAAAATGATTTGGAAGGGTATGTGCAATTCAAGTTAAAGTATTACAACAAGCTTGTATTGTGATGTTTTCAAACTATAGCCCATATGTTGATCAAATGGCAGACTCATGTTATGTTGTACACACATTAGCAGATTTCTGGGAGGGATTTGTGCAAATTAAAGTGAACAAATTTAAGCTTCTATGAGCATTAGCATTCTGCTTAATTCTATTAACCCCCCCCTTTTTTTTTTTCAAATACTTGTTAAGTGAAATTGCTTTGTCCATTGAGGTCTGTCAAACAAACAAGGGAAATGAAATAGTGGTCTCTCCCGACTCCCTAATTTGTATTCAACCAGACACAACCTAATTTTAGGGAGCAAATTAAATTGTAATGCAAAAATAGACATTGAGAAGAACCCTATGATCAGACCACGTCGACTCAGATCATTGAATTCCACAATTCCAAACAGAATCAACAATCACACACGAATTCACAACAATCAAAATCCATAACCACATCGATGACAGATTGAACACAATATAAACATAGATGAAATCACTGAGACCAATTACTGAAAGCACAATCTAGATCTCATAGTGCAGAGCAACACATCAGTGAAAAATAATTACTGAAATAGAGATAAAATCACAGAGACCAAATTTTCAAAACACAGATCCAAAACAGAGATAAATCATAAATAGAAAAACTAACCTTTGATCGAGGAGGACGAAGAGTCCCAAATTCACGGAGATAAATCACAGAGCTATGCTCAAAATCGAACTTCGAAATCACAATCTCAAGATGAATCACTGACCTGTAGAAGAATCGAAGAAGAATCACTGAGTAAAAGAGTGAAGAAGACTCGAGAGCCCTAAGGGCTTAAGACCTATATAGAGCCCTAAACAAAAGTATTCACTAAGCAAAACATTAATCCAAAACAGAGATAAATCACAAACAAAACAACTAACCTCTGATCGAAGAAGATGAAGAGTTTCAAATCCATGGAGATAAATCACGGAGCTGTGCTCAAAATCGAACTTCGAAATCGCAATCCCGAGATGAATCACTGAACTAAAGAAGAATCGAAGAAGAATCACTGAGTAAGAGACTGAAGAAGAATCGATCCTCTGAGAGAGAGATTTGGAGAAACAGATTCGATTCTCTGCGAGAAAAAGAGAAAAAGAGCAAGAGAGTGAGTGAGACAGGATTCGATTGTCTAGATGGCGGTGCTCAAGATAGGGTTTTCAAAATAATGGTTTGGAGAGACAGAAGTGGGTGTGAAGAGAGACTAGATTTGAAGGCGCTTTTCAAACGTCTTCCACTCACAAAACGGTACCGTTTTAATTTATAACAAAAATGGCGTTTAAAAAACGTCATTAATTGTTAGAAAAAGTGACGTTTACTTAAACGCCGTTAAATAAATGCCGTTAAATCCCTAATTATGTGTAACGACCCCAAAATCCGTATTAGAGATTACCTTTACGGCCTTATGGGTTAATGCATTTTGATTTATGGATATGTGTTCAAATTGAGGAATTATTTGTTGAGCCACGACTGTAAAATTGAAATTACCGACCTTTACGGGTTCAGAAATCACAATTGAGGACTTGGATGTGTTAATGAAAATTTTTAGAACTATTTGGGAAACTTAATTGGAAATCTAATTTGTCTAATTTGTTAATGTGCGTTTGGGTGGTTAACTTGGCACTGCAAATTAAAGGCCTTAGAGGCTTCAGAAACCAGAATAGGGGACATATTTATGATCATCATAATTTTTAGAGTCATCTAGAAAGTTTAATTGAAATTTAATTTTTCGCGATTCGTAAGGGCGTGTTTGGCCCTCCTTATTTGTGATAAAGCTTTTATAATTAAATATGTAGGTGTGTATGAGTTATATAAGTGGTGAACTCATACTTTTGGAGTCATAAAACAAAATATCTAAAGAGAGAGAGAGGAAACCGTGAAAGGGAGAGAGGGAAGAGTGTCAATTTTCCCAACATCCATGGAGGCCTTGAAGATGATGGGAGAGAATTGAAGGAAAAGAAAGAAGATCACCCATGGGACTTGGAGGAATTGAAGAGATCTAAGAGATAGACAAAGATTGAGTTAGGTATAAAAATCTATCTTGAAATCTTGTGTTTAAAGTATCAATTTGGTAAAATCATAGAAATCTTGGAAGATTTAAACCCATTTGGGGTTAAGGTTTATCTATGTATTTACTTGATCTAATTTGAGGAATTAGAAATTGAGTTCTTTAATTTTGTTTATGAGTGGAGCTCAAGCTCATGGATATCATGAAATAAACTTTAGATTATGCAAGAATCATGTGAATTTGTGGGTTGTGGGTTGTGTTTTTTAAGAACCTTGAAGATCATGAAAGATTAAGCATTAATCTTGAACTTTGAGACAAAGATTGAATTGTTGGAAATGAAATTACACTTGGTTGATGTTAGTTTATCATGTTATAGGGCAATTCTACATGTTTTTGAGTGATTTATGTTAAGAACCAAGCTTAAAAATGGAAAAACCAAGTGTTGGAGCAAAAAGAGTCATTTTCGGATTGCACATTGCCCAGAGCCGCACGTGCGGCCCTGTTTCCCGCACGTGCGGGAGACAGCTTTGTCCAGCCATCTTTGAATAAGCATATCTTTTGCCTCGGGACTCCGTTTTGAGTGATTCTTGAGCCTAAAATCAAGCCCCGGAAGTCTAGTTTCCAATGGAAGTGGTCTCACTCCCAAATTCTAAATCAAAAAATAGTTATGCCCAAATTAGGGACGACTGTTCACTTTTTGTCAACTAATTTTATACCATTTCTTCACCTAAACCATTTTCCATTGATTTCTCCTGTTTCTGTGACATGGAGTATAACTTATTAAGGAATAATGAGCTTGGTACCACCATGGATAATTGATTGAATGATCAAAGAGAATAAGTAAATGATCAAGTATAATCTCATATTAAGTGTTGTGCGCTGTACTTGTAGGTCGAGACGAGGACATCGTCCTATTACTACCGGGAGCTGATCACTGTGAGTAGTAGTACAAAAATGTACATTTTATCTACTGTTGACAATTATTGTCACTAATGCTCTGTTCCTTGTAAGTGTTATACGAACATTTATGACAATTGGAAAGTAATGTGAACTTATATGAACGCTGAAAGCTTCGCGTATGTTGGTATGATTTTGGAATCCTTATGTTCTGTTAATGACGAATATTAGCCACTTCTTATTTATCAGCATGCTATGTTATTTCTTAAAGAATAAGTGGAACCTATGTTCATCCTTGAAGAATGATATTTGTGTGAATCTAAGATTATGTTACGAAGGGACCCAAGATCGTTTAGAATCTATGATATGAATGTAAAGGTTTACCATCAGTATGCAACCCACATAAGAATATGAATTTATTCTATTTTGTTAAGCGCATGATAATGATATGATATAACAAGAAATGCTCTGTTTTCTATTAACTTATGAATGATTATTCATATATGTAGAAGTATTCACATCATCTTTAGCACATGGCCCTTACCTAGGGGTAATAATACCGTGGTTCAAATAATTAAGTTACAAGTTTACGTATGTTCTAAGTTTAAGTCTGTTATAAGTTTACGTATGCTATAAGTCAAGAATGTGACAAACTCAAGAATGTTACAAGTTTATATATGTGACAAGTTCAAATATGTACAAGTTTAAGTAAGGTTACAAGTACAAGTATATACAAGTTTAATGTGTTACAAGTTTTCAAGTTTAAGTATGTTATAAGTTCATGTATGTTACAAGTCCAAGTATGTTATAAGTCCATGTATGTTGTAAATTCAAGTATGTTACAAGTTTAAGTACGTTACAAGCTTAAGTATGTTACAAGTTTAAGTACGATACAAGCTTAAGTATGTTACAAGCTACGTTACATGCTTACATATGTACAAGTTCAAGTGTACTATAAGTTCACAATGTTGAGGAATTTCTTTATGGAACTAACAAGGATGCTTTTTATTGATTTGCCAGCGCTATTAAAAGGCTAAGTATAAGTAAGTGTGAATTCTGATTTCTGTTAATGATTCAAGCATAATGCATATGTATGAATTTATTTCCGTTTATAGTATGACATTTATGTATTGTTTGGTCTGTAAGACCTGCTAATTATTGGTATGGAACAAAGTGCTACTTGGAACTAAGTGCTACATTGTGAGCCACCGCTAGAGTCCATGTGAGACACCTCTTGAGTCCATACATATGTGAAAGTTATGAGGCTCATGGCCATCTGTATAAGTTGTTTATGAAATGAAACAAAGTGCTACACGGAACTAAGTGCTACGATGTGAGTCACCTCTAGAATCTGTGTGAGACACCTCTTGGGTTCGTATAGATATATATATGTTTCAAGGGCTTTAATGCCAATATGTTTTAAGGGCTTAATGCCATTCTGATAAGGGCTGTAATGCCAATCTGATAAGGGCTTATGCCATTCTAATATGAAACAAAGTGCTACACGGAACTAAGTGCTACAATGTGAGTCACCTCTAGAATCCGTGTGAGACACCTCTTGAGTTCATATATCTATATGTTCAAGGGCTGTAATGCCATTCTGACAAGGGCTTCATGCCATATGTACAAGGGCTATATGCCACCATGTTTAAGGGCTCCATGCCATATGTTCAAGGGCTATATGCCATCATGTTTAAAAGTTTAAAGTTAATGTGTTCAAGGGTTTTAAGCCACTAAGTCTCACGATTGGGCCTAAGGCCATTTTGAAATGAAAACATGAACAGATTAACTGCGTGATCTTTGTATTTAAGTATGCGTTGCTAGATGTTATGTGAAAATCGAGCATTTAAGTACTAGTACCCACTGAGTTTGCCTCACTTTATGTTATGTCTGTTTCTGTAGGTAAACAACCAAGTGGTTAATCCTGATCCATGATGCTCGTTCATTTTGTCAACCTTTGAGTGCCCAGACTCTAGATGAAGACACACACCATTTTTGTGAAGTCTTGACAAACTTTTGGCGCTACGCTTTACTTATTGGCCTAAGGTTGAAATGTGTATAATACTTTCTTCCGAAATGTTTTTGATGTATGCCCAATTATAGAGCTGGGCTTGTATATATGTGCATATATATCCGATATTCAGGTGTTGTATGTTTTAGATTTTATTTGTCTGTTTAAAGTTTGTGATCCTGGCATGATAGTAGTAGCTCAATGGAGTTTGTTTCTATTGTCAAATTTTGATATTTAATGCTTCCGTTCAGGCCCCATATGTTATATATAACAGGTTAAGTGTCCGTTTCTGAAGTGGTCATGCCCAAACTTCTAGGGGCGGGTTTGGGGCGTGACATTATGTCATTTAGATTTTAAATTTCAAAGGTTTAACATCAATCCAGGAATCCGGTTAGGAAATTGAGCTGATATTGAAATTTGAGATAAATAGGCTTTAAAAGACATTCAAAAAAATAGTGTATAATTAAAGTAGAAACAAGCTTATTTTTGGTATCATCTTCATATAATTAATTTGTATAATTTTCCACACTTATAAATCAAGTCTTAGGTCCTAACAAGGTAAGAATAAAGAAATAACCAAAGATTTATATGCTGCTGTAGAAGCAAACAATCAATAGTTGTATCACTCTGCACAGAACAATGTACATGAATATATACTGGAAAATAGATAACACAACAAGTAGATCTACGTTTAACCCTTAATTAGGTAAGGCACATAGCAGGCCAAATAAGCAAGAAGGAAGACAAATATGAAAGTGCCAAATTATCAACTGCAAACAAAATCAACGAAGAAGAATGGCACCATTGCCTGTGAAATTTGTTGAAGACAAACCAATTGTTATGAAATGCCAATAATTTCATTCACAAATAGATGCATACATACGTACAGAGAGATAGGCAGAAATCTATAAAATCAATGAAAAAACTACAAATTTATTTATTTTTCGTATAATTATAATTAATTTCAATAACTACCATATCTATAAATTATATTTTCTCTGAATATTTTTGCATTCACAAAATTTTATCACTGGGGTTATAGAAAAATTTCACTAGTACAAAGAAAACAATATATACCATAAAAAATTTAACAAGATGAAAATATTAAAAGATACAAGACCAAGTATAACAACAATAACTATTAAAACCAAAAGCAAGAAAGCTAAATAAGACGGAAACAAGGAGGTGGAGAAGACAAGATATAGAGAGCAAGAAGTTCCATACCTTATTAAGTGGCAATTAACACCCTATAATTGAGATCTCTCTTTGTTCCTCTCATGTAAATTCCCTCATGCTCTATAATTTTCATTTTCAAAGTGAGACAAATGAATCAAAGCAATGATAAAAAGAAAGCATGAAAATGGACATAAAAAGGTAAGTAAGTACCCTAAAAATTAGCAAATACAAAAAGAGTTTGCGTTATCAATACAAAAGTTAATAAGATCAACATTTACAAACATAAGCATGTCAACGGGCAATAAAGATACACAATATGTGCACACACACACACATATATAGTTGAGAATGAAACATAAACTGACTTCTTGGCAGATTTGCAGATGGCTTTGGTGGCAATGGAGTTGTGGACTTTCTGGTCCTCTTCCTCTTCGATGAAGTCGAGAGTTAATCTGACATGTCAAAATCAGGAAGAAATAAAAGGAGAACAAAGTTGAAGATGTATGATAACATAATGTATCTTATATAATTTCTACATGAATGATCTACAACTGTAAGGGATTAATTTCAACATTTTTAACAATGTGCACTTTTGCATATTTATTGCGCTGTTATAGAGTGAATAAAGCACATAAATACATTGCATTGGGAAGAAATTTTTTAAAATGGATTAGTCAAGCTCAATAAACTCAATTTAAATTTTGCCAAAATAATTTCAAATGTTAGCATATATATAGCCTTGCAGATTAAAAATTCAGTGAAAACTTTAAATTCATATGAATATTTGTCAATGAATAGGACAAAATAAAGATGATATAATAATCTTAATACTTCCACAAACTTAAATAAACTACTTTAAGAAAAAAAAGAAAAGAAGAAGAAACATAGTCATATATCTCAAATCCTAATACAGAACTACTTGAAAGAAAGAACACAAGTTGTCCTACATTCGCTTCCACCTAACTGAGCTTCTGCAAAATAGAGTAACAAGAACACCAACACAAACAACTACCTTGAGGCTTTTTTAAAGTACCAAAAAAAAGCAACCAGATGAATAAGCTATACTACAACCATAGCCATAGGCTCCAAACTCCGCTACTTCCACCATATAACCAAAGAATCATAAGAAGTTATACATCCTACTTTCTTAAATAGTCTAAGAGACTGTAAAAAAAGACCAAGAAATTTCATGGATTGAATTCACATTTAAGGACATCTGACTACCAGTTTCGCAATCACACGTGGCTATAATTTTCTGATACATCTCATGATGCAACTTTGAAGGTTGGTAAAATTAAACACAAAGAAAATTACGATAACCTTAATAGACTAACTGTTGTGGTCCAAATTTGAGCCTTTCAGACCTGCAGATGGAAAGGATTATTGAAAATTATTAGTTACATGTGCTGAATTCCAGCAATAGAAACAAAAATAAAAAAAATAAGAAAAAGACACAATCGAAAAATAACACAAGGTACATGTTAAATCTATAGTTGCACGAAGTGGGAGCGGGGGCGGGAGCGGGAGCGGGAGCGCGAAAGCGTGAGCTGATAGAAGTTTCTTAAGTTGGGAGTGCCTCGGGGAGCAGTAATATATATGTATATATATATTTTAATACACATTAGAAGTTTTTTTTATAAATATTTTTATTTTAATACACATTAACTATTTTTTTATTTATTGTATTTTTTAAATAATGTGTTATTGTTAATTTTTTTTAATTTTATTTTACATATATGTGTTTGTGTTTTTTTATTAATATGTATAATATATACTCATATATATATAATATTTATATGTGTTAAAGTTTTATTTATTTATATATATTATAAAGATTATATATATTAATATTTTTATTTTTTTAATTAATGTTTTTTTTATTATATATTTATATGTATATATATGATATATATTAAATAATAATGTGTTAATGTTTTTTTTTTTTTTAAATATATATATTATATATATTTGTGTAAAGATTATGGCCTTGTTTGGTTTGTTTTTCAGAAAAATTTTTGGGAAAAATTCTCTACAAACAAATTTTCAAGAGTAATAAAACCAAACAAATTTTTTCAAAAAAAATCTCAGAATTTTGTTTGGTTACCTACTTTCCAAAATCACTCTCTCTCATACACATCAAATCAATCACTTTTTTTAAAACTCTCTCCCAAAATAATTTTCTAAATCCATTTTTGAAAAAAGGTAAACCAAACAAGTTTTCGTACTTTTTATCTCAAAAACTACTCTACAAACACAAACCAAACACACCCTATATATGTTTTATCTTATATATATATATATTACTTAAATATATATCTTATCGTGATAGAAGACCAGAGAAAGAGAGAGAGTGCGAGTGAGAAAGGCAAAGACGAAGGAGGAGATGATGACGATCAGCAAGAAGGAGACGATTTGCGAGAGCGAGAGAGAGAGAGAAACGAACTGCGAGAGAGAGAGAGAAAGATGATCTGCCAGAGAGAGAGAGAGAGACGAACTGCGACAGAGACATAAAACATAGAGAGAGAGAGAGATGTCCTTCGAAGTGATGAAAGAAGAAGAAAAACGAAGCAAAGAAGCAGGACATACCCAAAGACGACCTTCAGGTTCTTCACCTTCTTTCTCTTCTCTCTCTTTGTTGACCAACAAGCTAGGGTTTTTGTTCATAGCCACCAACGATCCCATCTTGGACAGGATCGCGTTTCTCTCTCTACAGCAATGAGATTCTTACACATTTCTTTCTAAGAAACGCGGAATCGCGTTTCTTATGAAGATTCGTCACCTGGTTGCACGATTCCTGCAACTAAGGTTAAATCCACAAACTAAACCCATAAAGCGTAAAAATAAATAAATAAATAATTACCTCAATGTAATGAAAACTGGCTTTGGTGGTGACGGATTCAGGGACTTTCTCTTCCTCTCCCTCATAGTCGAGAAGCTCTTCATTTTTGTTTCACATAATAGACGGATCAAAAAAAGTAAATGTAAGTGTTTCATTAGGATTTCAAATTCAAACAAAGCATGAAGCCTAAAGTTTTGAGAAAAAGGTTGTTAACCTTTGAATTTGTAAGAAGATTGGAAGGAACTACGGTTAAGCTTTAAAGCGTCTGGTTATCCCATTCCTTCTTGCTTCCTTGCTTTCTTTGATGATACATCTACCTGTGATGTGAGATGGGAAGAGATAGATGAAATAGCTGAGAGATTTGGGATGAGCTCTCCCAGTGAGAAGGCCTAGGGAGATTTGGGATTCGATCGATTAACATGAGAAATGGAAGAGAGTATGAGAGGAAGATGAGAACAAAGAATGGGTTTGAAAGAGCAGCATGGGAACATAGTCAGCCGACATCGGAGGTTCTTGGAAGTAGACGTTTGAGAGGCATAAAATTTGTCAATGAATACATCCCAACCATCCAAATAAATAACTTGTATCTCACAGATAATTGTGATATTTGACTTTTGAATTCTTCCACAATTTACATGGACAACTCATGTCCACACAATCATCAAAGAACAATGCTTTCACTATGGATATGAATTTACCAAACAATCCAACACCTCATAAAACAAAGTGGAGTGTTATAGAGAAAACTAAGGGGGCAAAACCGGGAAAAAAAATGAGAGCCATGGTTTACTGTAGCACTATCAACTCCCTCTTATTATATAAGTGTATAGAGATATTTTTTTTTGAGTTTTATTATTGGTTAGATAAGAAAATAAATAGATAAAATATTGCACATCCAGTAAGAATTGGTGTAAATTACAAGGATGCAGATGTATAAAAAATTCACAGGCACCAATCAGTTACTTAACAGATAGATGGTTTCCCACTTAATTGAAATCAACCATGCAACAACTTAGTTGATGGGAATACTACATACATAGAATGTCAATAAATATCAACAGAATGATGTGGAAATACGACCGTATATGTGTAGACACCCCATTTTCGACCGTCCTTAAGACTTGGACGTCACCGTTTGAACACTCGGTGATTATCCATGTTTGTGTTCGTTTGGGGTTCCCGGAGGTCTCGGCTACGCGCCCTGCCTCAGGATCTCCGAACTCGACCGTTTTGTGTCTGGTTTTGCACCAAACACTTGTGTTTTGCCTTGGAGGGGCAGGGAACGCCTTGTGAGGCATCCCCACACACCACCGGAAGTGGCTAGAGGCCACTGGCTGGTTTTTGTTGCCATCGGCAATGTATGTGGCCGGTCGGCACTCTTTGTTGTCGGTCGGCAGTCATTTTTGTCAAAATGACATTTTTGGCCAGCCGACTACTGTTCATCTGCCTTTGCAGATATTTTAGGACAACTATATGGCTTTTTGTTCCCCTCCATACACGTGTGTGGAGGGATGGCTTCCTTGTTAGCTTACCTTGTAAGCTTTACAAGATTGGCTCCTCTATAAGAGGAGCCCTCCCCTCTTGGCTTTAGGGTTAGACATTTTAGAGACAAAAAATACAGAGGAGAGCTCTAGTTTTAGGGTTAGGGTTTGATACACATTCTCTCTCTCTTTTTCCCTCTTGTGTGTGTCTAGGTGCATTTGTGTCTTACTATTGCACACAAGCACATAGTATTACACCTTCCCTTGGCTACTGAGGTTCCAAGAGGTTGTTCTTGAAGTTCTTAGGTGGTTTTGAGCTTGAAGAACCAGCTGGTCCACCATTTTTGAAGAAAGTCTTCAAGGGTAAGAAACTTGCCTTTATATTCTCCATTTTTACATTATTTTTTTACCTATCTTAGAACTGTTTTTGTGCTTAGTGTATAATACAAAAAATTTCTGTTTTAGGCCCTCTAAATAGTCTGTTTAGAGTGTTTTGTGGTTTGGAGGAGTTTGACCCCTCTTAGGCCTTGAAAGGCCCCATTTTGTGCTATTTTGAGTGAGCTCCGGGACCTTGATGTTTGGGCCTCCTCACCACTGAAATCTTGAGGGATTTCAGAGGTGAGGATGGTGCCTTGAGGTCCTAGGGAGGAGAGGGCCACCCCCTCTCCTCGTTGTCCTTGAAAAGGACCATTTTTGGCCTCTTGAGGGAGCACCTAGCTAAGCTTCATGTTGATCATGCCTTGGCTGTTTTTTGTGCCTATTATGTCATAATATGCCTCTGTTTTTTGTTAGTTTTGGTACACCATGCATGCTTAGCATACCTACCTTGTAATGCCATGTTTAGGCCTTAACGTGCCTTAGGTTGTAAACCCTTGTTCAAGCATGTTTTAGGCTTAGCCTTGTGAAGCTTTTGTGCTTATTTTGTCATGATTGAGGTCTGTCCATAGTTGTTTGGATCGACTTTGCCATGCATTTTGTGCCCCTTTTGCATTTTGGCTTGTTGGCCTTAAGTGTATGAGTGTGTAGCATGCATTACTTGCTTTATTTTATTCGTTTGGCACCATTTAGAGCATAATTTTAGTCCCTTTGACATGCTCGTATGCTTGCCTTGGACACCTCTTTAATGCTTTGAAAGCTTGTGTAGCATGCTCCATGTTTTGGCATTTGTGCATGCCTTTGAATTTAGGTCATTTGGATGCCATCTAAGTGATCTTTAGGCCTTGTCTTAATGTGCTAAAACTCTGTTTTTGGTTAATAAGTTCATGCGATGTTTGGTCTTGCTAAGTGTAGGTCAATACTTCATTAGTTTGCTTTGAATGCTTGGGCCACTTATTGCATGTTTAGCCTATCTTGCTTGCTTGGTTTGGCACCATGTTCTTGCATAATTTTCAGAGTTTAATGCATGCCCCATGTCCATGATTATTCCCTTTTAAGTGTGCTTAAAAGATGCCCTTTGATGCTTAAGTGCTTAGGCCTTAACATGTGCATGTGTGTAAGTGTGTTTGGTCCCTTTTCTTAAGTTTATGGCCACTGTTTTGGGCCTAATTAGAGCTGCCCGAATTAGTTTAAGTCCACTCTTTGCATGTTGTTACATGTCTTACGCTTTGCATGCTTTGATTGCATCACATCTTGCATGTCCACCAGCTTGCATGCTTGTTCATTGCTTGCTTGTTTACATTACCATGTTGCATCCTTAGCTCGTATGCCTAGGTTGCATTGCATTTAGCATGCATGCCTTGTTCCTTGATTTAGTGACAGGAATTGGGCTTTGGTTTGTTGGTTTGCATTGCATTTGACATCAAAATGTGCATACTTGGTCTCTTGGGCCATCACGCATTGAAATGCGCGATTGATGGTCCAAGAACCAAGAAGTATGTCCCTTTGACTCATTCACATGATAAGGAACATGTTTGGTGCATATATGGCTTGAGTTGTACTGCCATGCTCTGCCTTGCCCTCTGTTGCTGTCAATTGCAGGTTCTGCAGGAACTCTCTGCCGACCGGCAGTGCCAAGTGCCGACCGGCAATCCTCCCTCGGCCGATGGCTTCACCAATGGCCGGTGACCGCATTCCACTGCCGGTGGCAATCCCATTTAGCCGGTGGTGTCCCCAAATGTCCAAGGAAGCAGTCCTGAGACTTTGGAAGTCTCCAGAGGAGTATGTCAAGGAAAACAGAGGCAGCCTAGGCATGGCGGTGCACTTCCGAGCAGGACCGAGCATGCATTGCATCGAGCTCTCCTCCCAAGGCGATTTATTTGGTTTCCCTAGATTAGTTAATTTGCTTAGCTAATTAGATGGTCTGTAAATTAGCTTGTAGGTTAATTATTTGTAATATTCTTTCAGTCCCTCCGAGCGAGGGCAAATCTGTAATAAGTGTGGGTGAGTGTGTGTGCATGTCTTCCAACCCCCACTTCTTTCTTCCCTTTTATTTACCTGCTTATGATGGTAGATTAGGGCATGTTTAAATTAGCATACCCTATGCTGCGCATGCGTGCATCCATACATTTGTCTTACATGCACCGGGCTCGGCGCATCATTCTAACTACATCTGTATTTCAAATTCCAAATTGAATACGTGTTAGTTGTAGCATTTCACATGTCATCGTAGATTAGCCGAGCCTATCTAATTGCATCCTGTATGTGCTGCATTAGTCAATTTAACATGAACTAGGATCACGCATGTTTGCTAACCAGTTTATTGTTTTGGCACGGAGTACAATGTAAGTATTTATGTTTTAGCATGTATTATGCTTTAACATCTATCGCATTGCGTTGTGAATGCTATCATGACAGTATGCTTACCATGTGGCTAGATGCTTATGTGATAAACTGTTTGAATGCCTGTGGGTGAAAGTGGATTGTTTGAGTTGGAAAAACTCGTTGAAATCCGTATATTTAGCCTACTTGCGAGTAGCAAATTCCAAAGCGCTTTTCAAAACAAACGTATATGCAATGCTTGTTTCCAAATTAGGCAATCTAGTCTATACTTGTTTGCTGTGCGCATAACATAGTAATTCTAGGCTAATAACCGGAATAAGAACACATAACGTTTCAAAATCGGATATCATGGTTAGTAGAGGCCGTCTTGGACCGGGCGAAAGGGGGTTCTCATAGCTGACCTTCCCCGATCGTACCCAAGCTCCTGAGCAAAGACAACTTTGGTGATGACGACATGTGGCCTTTCGGCACCGAGTCAGGGTTTCCTAAATTTCCCATAAAAATATTTAGGTGGCGACTCTGTATCTGGCAAAGTAGTCCATGTTTGGCACTTCTTTTCCTAAAATCTGTTTTTCTCAAAACGATTTGCAGATTTGGACTCTTTGGTTCAAGATTAAGAACCGTGACACAAATCGAGTCCGAACTGTAGCGAGGGCCCACGGGGCCGTCTACAGTTTCTTGGCGACTTCTACTGAGGATTTTAGAGAGCTTGACTCGAACTCATGATATCTTGTTTGATTTCATTTTATGTTGTCTCTGCCATTGCATGTGCATTGGTGCGCCTTAGGACACCGTGTTTTGCCATCTGCCATTCCTGAACGGTTTTGCCGGAGGCTTGTCTTTGTCAAGGCGCATGACCATTAAGCCTGACCAGGTTATGGCTCTGAACAGTATGGGAACACAAACCCCGATTTTATCGGGGCACCCTTTTTTGACCATTCGCCTAGTGCATGTTTCGGAAATCCATAGTGACCATTTCCAAACTAGGGACAGGTTGCTTTACCCGTATGCTAAGTTGTTTGAAACCGCTGCGTGCCGTTAGTTGAAGCCATAGCTCCTAACCAAAAAGACAGGAAACCCTACCCCAACATAGGTGTTTTGGCTCCCTTACTTGCTATGCTGCTTTTTAGAGTTATCTCTACAGGGACGCATATTACCAGTTTGCAAGTTTGGGTATCAGGCCTGTGGGGCATTAGCATCAGTTATTTGAGGAATCAGTTTTACCCGAGGGTATCAGTTTACAGACAGATATTTGGGGAAACAGTGATCAGTTATGAGTAGTACCGTCATCCCAGTATGCTCAATCCGTTCCAGTTGAAAATTGCTGTTGGATGCCTGTTCGGTTTCTCTTTGCTAGGTAGTCCCTGGAACTTAGCTTATAGAAGGGCTCCAATATGCCTCGGAGGTACATTGGACTAGTGTGATAGACTTTGGTATAGGAGTCAGAAATATTCCAACTTCAAAAGGCAACCATGTTCTTCGCGAGGCAAGGCAAAGAAAGGCCAGTCAGGGGCTCACCGGTTCATCTGATCAGTCACGTCACCAGTCACATCCCTTTGTTCAGACTCAGCAGACCATGGATGGCCCAGGCGTTTCAGAAGAAATTTGTTGGGCCGTGAAGCCCAGCCGTTTAAATCATGGGACTGCCATTTGCAGGCTGAGACTTAGTTATTGAAATGCAGCAACCATCTGGGACATCTGCCTCACATCAGCTTTTGGGACCCCAGCCAAATTTGACCCACTTCCGCCAGTTGAAGATTGCAGTTTCCGAATCCCAAGAAAGGGTTGACTCAAGCCCCAGGTGCTCAGACCCCTGCGTGCAAGCCTAATTGAGAGGCTTTAATTCCCTTGATGTTAATGAGCTCAATTCGACTGTAGTGGAAAATTGTAAACCTTGAAAAAGCACTTCAAAAAAGGCACAAGGCCTTTAATTCCATTCGCCGACATTGAGGATGGGCACACCGAGCTTGCCGTTTTTATGGCCTCCCAGACAGATTCAAAATGCCATTATTGACCGTTTCGAACGGGTCTGGAGATCCAATGGTACCATATCCGACCTCTTTCTTGGATGTCTTGAAGCCGATGGGTCTGACTAAGCCACAGAAACTCTCTCTGATTGGAAGAACCCTGCTCGGAGTGTAGCAGCCACTTCGTACGCTAAGTTGGAAGATTAAAGTGAAAGCAAGACTGGGAAGGAATTTGGCTGAGGCCTTTGGTTGATTCAGTATTCCTACAAATACCCAAGTTGAAACGACCAACGCAGAGCTTGAAAACAACCGCCAGAACCCAACAGATGCCTTTGTGGAATTTGTCGCAAGATGCGAGAGCAAAGGCAGCAACAGATGACAGATCGCCTTTCGAGAGGATCAAGTTGCAGGGATGATGGTGCCGAAACTCGAGCACGATATGTTGCAAAAAGTTGATAGTTTGCTCGCTATTCACTTTCAAAGGTTTTGCATGATCTGGTGGGTTCAGAATCGAGAATGGTCAACAATGGATTCATTTCCCAGAACAAGTGAAACGACGAGGAAGGTTTTTGCAGGGGAGTACCAATGGCTGGAGTAGCGTCATTTCCCAACCACCGAGATCAATGCTAGTCACCACAGCCAACCCTTTTCCAAACCAAGCCTACAAACAGCCGGCCCAGCCCGAGCTAGGCAGAACTATTCACTTCCCCTCTATATTGGAAGCTTGACTAGCGCACTAAAAGCCTTTGATGAAAGAGGCATTACTCAACCCCTCGCATCCTCAACCTCTGCCTGACCCACTCCCAGCTAGACCATTACACCCCTCCAAGTACTTGTATGTACCATCAGCAGTGTGGTCATGGCACCGACCGTTGCTACCGCCTTCGCATGAGATCCAAAATCTTCATTGACAACCGGACAGATTAGCTTCCACCTTCAGACCCCAATGACCAAGTACATCATCCACATCTCAATCTAATCCACACACTGGCCGTCCCTTATGACCCCAGCATGTACATCACCCCAGCCTCCACCTACCCAGGCCTAATGTGTTTATCCCAAAGAGCCGGGACTTATGCGATTGGATGGGTGCATCTGAACCCCAATTATCTCAAACCCACGAACCCACTACTTCCGAGCTGATTGAAAATGCATTGAAGACCTTCAGAGAACTGTGGCAATCTAGCCTTTGGGTTTGTTGGCCCCAATCATCAAACCACATTCAACGTACCAGGGAGTTCATATCTAAAGGCCTTTCCCCACTTCGGGACGAGTGTTGCATTAGAAGAAGGCCAATCTCTTGACAAAGTGGAACGACTGCGTAAAGGAACAACACGTAGGGCAGGCCAATTGGTCCCCAATGAACACATTCGGTGGGATATTTGAGGCTTTTTAAAGCTGAGGGACTGAACAAAGAGCAAAAGTCCTCACAGTTGTTACAAAAAATTGTGGATGACACTTTCGCCACCAGATCGTGACAGTCTTGAATCAAGAGGCAAGCCAGGAGAAGGGCCTTTGTACGAGCGAATATTTCCTTTCAGCCCTAATCCCGTGCTCAGGAAACGATTCGAGGCAACCCAGTCAGCCGCCTACCAATCCCTTTGCTGGTGCATTCCAGCAAAACTCCACAAACCTCAAAATACCCACCTCGAGGCCCAGAGGATGCATTGATGTTCGCCACACTGTACATGTCTTATGTGCCGGCCATTGAGGGTTCCTGATTAGGAGGGGGATCTGAAACCTCTGCCAAGCCGCGGACCACGCCAGATATAGACTTCCTTCCTCCCATGATCCGACCAAGTACTTGTGCCTTCATCAGCAAGGCGGCCATTGTCACTGATGAGTGTTTCCGTGTTCTTCGCCACGAAAGTACAAAGATTTCTGATTGGACAATAAGGGTTTTCATTGTCGCCACCCAAACTCAACAAAAGGTCTATCGTCATTGGCATCAGGAACCTAGGGGATAATGCGGTGCCAATTTTGCGGGGATGAAACCACCTGCGGGGCGGGCGGCCCAGTTTACTCTTCCCAAATGGGCGTTTAACCCGCACAGTTTTTGAGCAAATGTGCGAACCACTTAGTTTTTTTTGTTAACTTTCTGAAATGGGGTATTTGGGTCAGTTTTGTTGTTTTTGTATATGGTCAGGGGTCTTTTTGTACTAAAGGTCGGGTCAGGTTCTGTTTTTTTTTTGTTTGGTTTTAAATTTCTTTCTTCCCCCTCTTTTTTTTTTT
>NW_021024878.1:1229012-1273942 GCF_004153795.1 Camellia sinensis | reverse complement strand
CCTTGTGAAGCTTTTGTGCTTATTTTGTCATGATTGAGGTCTGTCCATAGTTGTTTGGATCGAATTTGCCATGCATTTTGTGCCCCCTTTGCATTTTGGCTTGTTAGCCTTAAGTGTATGAGTGTGTAGCATGCATTACTTGCTTTATTTTATTGGTTTGGCACCATTTAGAGCATAATTTCAGTCCCTTTGACATGGTCGTATGCTTGCCTTGGACACCTCTTTAATGCTTTGAAAGCTTGTGTAGCATGCTCCATGTTTTGGCATTTGTGCATGCCTTTGAATTTAGTCATTTGGATGCCATCTAAGTGATCTTTAGGCCTTGTCTTAATGTGCTAAAACTCTGTTTTTGGTTAATAAGTTCATGCTATGTTTGGTCTTGCTAAGTGTAGTTCAATACTTCATTAGTTTGCTTTGAATGCTTGGGCCATTTATTGCATGTTTAGCCTATCTTGCTTGCTTGGTTTGGCACCATGTTCTTGCATAATTTTCAGAGTTTAATGCATGCCCCATGTCCATGATTATTCCCTTTTAAGTGTGCTTAAAAGATGCCCTTTGATGCTTAAGTGCTTAGGCCTTAACATGTGCATGTGTGTAAGTGTGTTTGGTCCCTTTTCTTAAGTTTATGGCCACTGTTTTGGGCCTAATTAGAGCTGCCTGAATTAGTTTAAGTCCACTTTTTGCATGTTGTTACATGTCTTACGCTTTGCATGCTTTGATTGCATCACGTCTTGCATGTCTACTAGCTTGCATGCTTGTTCATTGCTTGCTTGTTTACATTACCATGTTGCATCCTTAGCTCGCATGCCTAGGTTGCATTGCATTTAGCATGCATGTCTTGTTCCTTGATTTAGTGATAGGAATTGGGCTTTGGTTTGTTGGTTTGCATTGCATTTGACATCAAAATGTGCACACGTTGTCTCTTTTGGGCCTCAGCATTGAAATGCGCGGATTGATGGTCCGAGAACCAGAAGATTCCCTTTGACTCATATCACATGCGATAAGTGACATGTTTGGTGCCATATATGGCTTTGAATTGTGCTGCCATGCTCTGCCTGCCCTCTGTTTGCTTGTCAATTGCAGGTTCTGCAGGAACTCTCTGCCCGACCGGCAGTGCCAAGTGCGACCGGCAATTCCTCCCTCGGCCGACTGCTTTTCCCAATGCCGGCTGACCGATTCCACCTGCGGTGGCAAATCCATTCAAGGCCGGTGGTGTCCCCAACTGTCCAAGGAAGGCAGTCCTGAGACTTTGGAAGTCTCGCAGAGAGTATGTCAAGGAAAAGAGGCAGCCTAGGCATGGCGGTGCACTTTCCGAGTAGGACCTGAGCATGCATTGCATCGAGCCTCTCTCCGAGGCGATTTATCTGTTTTCCCTAGATTAGTTAATTGCTTAGCTAATTAGATGGTCCTGTAAATTAGCTTGTAGGTTAATTATTTGTAATATTCTTTCGGTCCCTCCGGACGAGGGCAAATCTGTAAGTGTGGGTGAGTGTGTGTGCATGTCTTCCAACCCCCTTCTTTCTTCCCTTTTATTTACCTGCTTTATGATGGTAAGATTAGGGCATGTTTAAATTAGCATACCTTATGCTGCGCATGCGTGCATCCATACATTTGTCTTACATGCACCGGGCTCGGCGCATCATTCTACTGCATCTGTATTTCAAATTCCAAATTGAATACGTGTTAGTTGTAGCTATTCACATGTCATCCGTAGATTAGCCGAGCCTATCTAATTGCATCCTATTATGTGCTGCATTAGTCAATTTAACATGAACTAGGATCACACATGTTTGGCTACAGTTTATTGTTTTGGCTTGGAGTACGATGTAAGTATTTATGCTTTAACATCATCGCATGCGTGTGAATGCTAATCATGACAAGTATGCTTACCATGTGGCTAGATTGCTTATGTGATAAACTGTTTGAATGCCTGTGGGTGAAGGTTGGATTGTTGAGTTGGAAAAACTCGTTGAAATTCCGTATTTTAGCCTACTTGCGAGTTGCAAATTCCAAGCGCTTTTTCAAAACAAACGTATATGCAAATGCTTGTTTCCAAATTAGGCAATCTAGTCTATACTTGTTTGCTGTGCGCATAACATAGTAATTCTAGGCTAATAATTGGTATAAGAACACATAACGTTTTCAAAATCGGATATCATGGTTAGTAGAGGCCGGTCTTCGGACCGGGCGAAAGGGGGTGCTCATAGCTGACCTTCCCCGAACGTACCCAAGCTCCTGAGCCAAGACAACTTTGGTGATGACAGACATGTGGCCTTTGGCACCGAGTCAGGGTTTCCTAAATTTCCCCATAAAAATATTTAGGTGGCGACTCTGTATCTGGCAAAGTAGTCCATGTTTGGCACTTCTTTCCTAAAATCTGTTTTCTCAAAACGATTTGCTAGATTTGGACTCTTTGGTTCAAGATTAAGAACCGTGACACAAATCGAGTCCGAACTATAGCGAGGGCCCCACGCGGGCGCGTCTCCAATATGAATTGTTTAGAAGAAAAGGAACAGTCGTAAATTCATTAGATTATATGAATTGAAATTTGTTCTTTCTGTTCTTACTTGAAGAGAGAGAAATCAAATTTCTAAATACATAGGCCTGATTCTTATTATGTTGTTTTCATTTTTCTTTTTCTTTTTCTAATATTTTTCCTTGTAATGTTGGAGTTGTTCAAAGATGCAGTTTGTATAGCCTTGCAACTCCAGATCACCATAATGGCTATAGATAATCTACTTGGGTTAATTCAAAGCATTTTTCAAGCTCCAATATTTCAATATGATCTTGAAGAGACTCCCAGGAACAGAACTTAGAAACTACCAATCATAAAGATGTGTGACCAAATGCTAACAATAGACTAGTATACAAGAGTCTTATTGATTTAGGAACAATATAGATTTAGGAATTCAAACAAATAGATGAAACAAAGCTTTTCCAAGTTTGTGGTGGATGGCTTCGGCTAATAAATTGAGTGAGATATTCAAGGCATATTTGTCTTCTAAAAATTTATTGAATTTGATGATAAAAATGAATTTTATATAACATTATGACTACGAGAAAAATAGTTACTTAAAAAAAAAAAATGCTTTTCGTTAACACAAAATCACAAGGGCTGAATTTGAAATTGTCAAAAACCTCAAGGGAGGTCAGTGTATGTGCAATTTACTCAAATAAAAATAAGAATAATTTGATGCTTGTGGTGCTGAAAAAGGCTTCTACCCTTGGGATGTAATGATGAGGAATTAAGCTTAGACACTTGCCTTGTATGAGGAAACAAATAGCAAAGATTAAGGTCCTGCAGTTGCAGGTACTTCACAAATTCCTTGATTCCACAAGGAATTCTTCCCAGTCCAAGATGATACAGCCTTTAAAACTCCATCAAAGATTTGAATAATCTCCATAATCAGCACCCGAGTCCTTTAACAAAGGTCCCTGCACCATTATCAGAATGAGGGTGCAAATTAAAACTAGGTCGATGAGTCCAAACCTGATCCTTAAGGGCCCATTTACTTTACCTTTGTAGAGCATGTTGATACTCTAGTTGATGAAGTCAATTAGCAGTACATGACCTTCAATTTGAGCAAAAACATGAATGAACTTCTGATAGTCATCACGATCAACACAAGAATATATAGCATGCTAATAAATACCAATAGAATAATATAAAAATAATATCATATTTGAAATAGCTTAGAAGAAAAGGAACAGTTGTCAATTCAACAAGAATTTTCAGGTGCCATTGAATTATGTCAGCACCGAGGTATGTGAGTGGGGTTGCTTAGTGTGGCAGCTGCGATACAAACCTTCAAAAGAGGGGAATCAAAAATTTTGACAGGGTGAGAGAATTATGAGGCATTATGCACAAGATACATAAATGGAAATTATAAATCAACAATAAGCATTCGAACAAGGAGAGAATTGCCTAACCCACTAAGGGGAAGAGTATCAACTTCTGAATGGTTTATTCATTGATCTATAGAGCACAAAGACCAACCATTATTGTAATTCGTAACCAATTTAGCATACGACAACAGTTATGCCTCTTCCAACACCACATTCAGAGATATTTAATCTTCTACACTACTAATACCATAAATTCTCCTTCAGAGAACCAGTTGATGACCACATACCCAAGAAAGAAATCTCCAAAAAACACCACTAGCTGTCATTTGTCCTAAATCCCTAAGAAATGACCACTTGTACATAATTCAGTGGGGACTGAAAAAGAATCTACTTGAATCTGTAACCTGTGAATTAAAATACTATAGAGAGAAAGAGGTAACAATTAGTCTACAAGAATCTACAACGTGTGAAAATAATGTTGCAAAGTCATGAAGCAACAAGTCCAAAATAGTTGATGGAGAAGTATAAGCCCATGCCAATATATACATATATGTGTGTGAGTGAATTTCTGACCACACTGCCAACTCAGTATTCAACCGGAGAGCACTGGAAGAATAGATAGCGCCTGAATGACCTGTAACAGAAAGAAGAGATTTCGGCGGTGGTTCGTCTACCCGGGGGCACTCCGATGATCAAGTCAGTTATCTCTCAAAGATATCAAAAGTGCTTAATTCACTATTTTGAGTATATATTGCGTACCTTAGACCCATGGGGGTGCCTCTCTTTTTATAGTCAACACAATCCTAGTCCCAATAGAAGCCTAGCTTCAATGGTCTTCAGCTCAATGCTTATCTCGGACTCTTCAATAGACAAAGATAAACTCTCTAAGAGCTTTATCCTTATCCAGGCTGAGGTCCTTCCTCATTCTAGGGCTCTTGTCCCTTATCCGTTTATCCCGGACTCCGATATCTTTGGAGATAACCTCGGCCTAGTCGAGATCACCTCGGCGTCACGACCAGGACACGTGGCACCTCGGCTGACACGTCGGTGTCACCTTGGCCACGTGTTGGTGCTCAGAAAATATATCCCCACAACAGCCCCGTAGGTTCTATTACCTCGGCATCCTGAGGTGATGGAACCTATATCAGTACTTTCTTCTAGCACGTCGGCTAAGCTCGCTTCTTTATTCATTGCCAAAGTAAGAACTCGTCGGCTCGGTATGGCCAAGTCCTATAGCCTGCTTCCATCAATGCCTCAGAACCACTAACCAGGGTTGTTCAAATTTCTCAGCCGAGATCATCCTCCAGGCCGATGTACTGCTCCATTAAATCAAGAATTCCAAGAGCTTTAACACGCGTATGAGCTGTCACGCATGATTACTCGATCGTTCTTGCCATGCGTCTCTCTCTCTTTAAGCCGTACCCGACACGCGCCACTAAGTCGAATTGCTCTTGCGTGCGCCATTTGGCACATACGTCGTTTTAGGCATATTAATTGCTTTTTTGCCGCCGTTTTTGTGTTTTAACAAAACTTCCTTCCTCCCCCCGTCTTTTCACTTTTCACCATCGTTTTTGAAGCTTTTTCTCTCTCTAGCTTTTTCTCGAAGATCTGCCATTGTTCAAGCTTTCCTAACTCTGCAACTTTCTCCATTCACCTCCTCCGGCGTGATTTTCATCACTCTATCGCTTTTGCAACCGTTGTCTGACTTCGGCGATCCTCACACCAGCCTCAACTTTTCTTGTAAGCCACTGTTCCTCCTGGTTTCAGTTCTTTGAAAAAGCTTTACCTTATTATTCGTTGCCATTGTCGTTTTGCTCAAGTTCTTGACTTATGAATCACATATCTGAGCATGTTTATTTCATGACTTTGCTTTTGCCAATTTCGTGTCTTGAACACACACACTGCTCATAATTTTGTTTCACTTTTGCCACTGTTCTTGATAGTTCATCGCTGCTTTCTTGATTCTGAAACACGTTCTTGTTTCCTGTTTTCTGTGTCTTTTCCAGATTCGCGCCTTCAATCTTTGTTTCCATAAATCTAGGTTTTGGGAATTTGTTTGTAAAACCCACAAACTTTGGGAAAAATTGAAACGAGTTCCCCCCAAAATCCCAACAAATTCTGATCATAGTATATTATTAGGTTTTAGCCGAGGTCCCTCAAGCCCCTCCAAAGCACTTTCTTCTGAAATCCAATTCTTCAAATTAAGTCGACGTCATGGGTATGTGGAAGCATAGGGTAGATACCCCGACTAGGTTAGAGTACTTTAGGTAGGAGTTTTCCATCCCTGCCGATGTTCATCTGAGGTTGGCCGGAGAAAACGACTCCATCATGCCCGATGAAAACCTCACGCCTTTCCCTATTGTTGCCTTTATAGAATGTGGACTCAAGTTTCCTTTAGACACCCTTTTTCGAGAAGTTCTCCATTACTATAAATTGAACCTGATGCAGCTTGCCATTAACTCTTACTGAGTCAGCAATGGTATAATAGCTTTAGCCAAACAAGAAAACGCTAGGGTGACTTTAGCCGATATCCAATATTGCTACACCATGTGTCGCCTGAAATCTGAAAAAGGCCATGTCTATTACCTTAAGCCAAGGTCCACTGAGTACAAGCTTATTGCCGACCGCCCAGACTCAAACAAGGGTGCTGGAGACGATTATTTCATCATCTCGGGCAACTAGGAGTTCGCTCCAGATGAGGACCTCCACCTCTACCCTCTCAGCCGAATAGTTTTTGTAGAGGGTAATGGTAAGAGCCAAGTTTTTCACAGACTTACTTTTCAAGCAGTTTAAAACTTATTCTTCTTGTATGTTCTAACGTCTGTGCTCTTCTTTGTTACAGTTCTTCCCCAGCCACCAAAGGGCTTTCACAAGTCCTTCTTCCCCAGCAACGACTTGAAGAAGCTACTGGATTTGCCAGTGCACAAGCGGAGAGCTCCTTTGCTTCTGAACTTCATCCCGACCTACAAGTTGATGCTTCCGGACGTCCCAAAGAGGAAGAAAAACAATTCTCCCCCTTCTGCCACAACTCCTCCAACAGCCTCGTCATCTTGGCTAGACCAGGGATTGACTTCTGATCCAGCAGAGCAACCGTCAACCTCAGCTCCATATTTGATCCCATCATCTCAATGCCAACGCCGTTGTAGAATTGTAATTCCTATCGAGATGGGTCGCAAGAAGGCAGTCGCAGAGGACCTTCTAGCCGACATCCCCGACACCGTCAACGCTCAATCAGCGTAGTCCTAGCCTTAACCAACGCCAAAGCCCAAAAGAATAAAGAAGGCTCAGCCAAAGGCAATGGTGAGTCAGATTGACACTAAGGACACTTTGCCAATTTCAAAGTTGGCTTCGAGCGAGAAGACCCCCTCCATCCCTGAGAAGAGGCCCGCCGAGGCTGAACCGTCCCAATCAACTCGGTCAAAGAGGCCGAGGTCCGAATCTGCAACAGGTTCGGGCTCCATGAAGTCTAACTCCCCCTAGGCCCCCCAAATCACTCTGGAGGATAGGCCGATTAGAGCTGACGATGGTGCCAATGACGTTAACGTCGGCGTTGCTCTTAGTACAGCTTTGCTTCTTCCTGGAGATCTTGATCCTAATGCCGAGATGAGCCAGTATGAGAACTTCGCTCTGATGCTCCAGCATTCTGTTCAAGTAAGTCTTTCACACTTGGTATTTTTCTTTCCCTATCCTTTCATACTGAGAGAATTTTACTAACTTTTGTTTTGTTCATTTTCTTTCAGGCGATCCAACATGCCCACTCCTTCTCCATGCAATCTTTCAAAATGAGGAAGGAGTTGGTTGACAAAAATAAGAGAGGTTGTTGGGTTGTAGAAGACCCTCAAAAGGGTCGAGGCAAAAATGAAAACCTTGGCAGACTAGGCCGAGGCTGCTGTCAAAGCCAAGGATGAGGCTGAAGAAAAAGCGGATGCCGTTGAGGCCATAAACAAAGTCCTTGAGGCCCAAAAGAAAGAGGCCGAAGAGAAGACAGCCGAGGCCCAAAAGGAACTCCAAGACGCCTTGGCCACCAAAGCTGCCAAGGTTAAGGCCGCAGACGAAAAAGCATACGCTGAGGGGGTGGCCGATGTCGCGGTGGACTACAAGTGTCAGGTGAAGCAGGCATGCAACAAGGGTTTCACCCTTGGTTGGATGGCTGCTCTAAAAAAGCTTGACGTCCCTGAGGACTCCCCCTTCAGAAATGCCGACGCCCTTGTCTTGCCACTCCTCCCTACTCCAAGCCAATTTGAAGACGATTCTGAGTCTGAGGAGGAAGCGTTGGTGAGGAAGACCAAGGAGGCTGCTGGGGTCAAGTCCCCTACTCCAAATGAGCAAGACCTGGACTTGACTCAGGATGAGGAGGGTGAGGACGTCCCAAAAGATGCTACGCCTAAGAAGGCAACTTCGGACGCGCCTATCGCCGATAAGAGCCTTGACCAAACCCTTCAGGAAATAGATGCCGCGCTCGCGGCTGAGAAGGCCGCCGAGATGTCTTCCCAGCAGTCTTCGAGCTGCAAACTCAACTATCCAGTGCTGCCGAAGAGTCATAATTTGATGTCTTTGTCCTTTGTATATTTTTTCCTTTCTTTGAAACAATGTAAGCTCTTTATGTGGCTGACATGCCATCTTTTGAATGTAAATACAATTTCTTCTTTTGAAATGTTTGTATGTTTGTCTTCCCTTTACTGCTCTTGTGTGGCTCTTGTACTTAGAATATTTTGCACATCTTCAATGTACACCTTGACTATGTAATCTTCTCGGGGTGAAATACCTCGGTTATACCCACCAACGGTTTACATCGGCAAGTACATAAGTACTTATTTTAATACAACCTTGGTCTTAACTTGTAAATTTTTTTACAAATTTCAACAAGTGTTTAGTTCAACTTCAACTTGTAAAATTTTTCTCAATTTTCAACAAGTGTTAAACATGATCTCGGTTTAACTTCAACTTATAAATTTCTCTCAAATTTCATCAAGTGTTAAACATAATCCCGGTTTAACTTCAACTTGTAAATTTTTCTCAAATTTCAACAAGTGTTAAACATGATCTCGGTTTAACTTCAACTTGTAAATTTTTTTCAAATTTAAACAAGTGTTAAACATAATCTGGGTTTAACTTCAACTTGTAAATTTTTTTCAAATTTCAACAAGTGTTAAACATGATCTCGGTTTAACTTCAACTTGTAAATTTGTCTCAAATTTCAACAAGTGTTAAGCATAATCTCGGTTTAACTTCAACTTGTAAATTTTTCTCAAATTTCAACAAGTGTTAAACTTATTTTAGCTTGTATATTCTATCTTTCTAGGAACCATTTCCCAACTCTTTGCCCTCTAATGTGAACTTAAGTTCCACTTGGGTTCTCATTATGCATGTATTCCATAAGCATCGTCAAGTATTATATCAGTCATAGGTGTAGAAAAAAAAATCAAGCTAAAATTTTATTCATTACTTCGGCTAATAAAGAACAAGATAGTCTAATGATAGAAAAATTTCAGATTGCAGATATTCCAAGGCCTTGGCAACTCTTTGCCTTCATTATCTTCAAGCCGATATGCCCCATTGGCCAATACTGAGATGATTCTATAGGGTCCCTCCCAATTTGGGCCAAGTTTGCCCTTTCTAGGATCCTTCTTGTTACCGACGACTTTTCTTAAGACCAGGTCACCAACTTGAAATTCCCTTGGGTTGACCTTTTTATTATAAGCCCTGGCAAGCTGCTGCTGGTATGCCGCCAGTTGAATTGCAGCTCTCTCCCTTCTTTCTTCTAGCAGATCCAGATCTTGGGCTAAGAGTACATCATTAGTTCCATTCTCCACTGATTGGGTTTTGATTCCTGGGATACCGATTTCTAGCGGAATGACTGCTTCTGTGCCATAAGCCATGGAAAAGGGGGATTTCCCCGTTGATCTTCTCGGCGTAGTTCGATATGCCCAGAGTATACTGGGCAACCCATCCACCCACTTTCCTTTTGTTGCCTACAGCCTCTTCTTTATCCCATACAAGATAACTTTGTTGGATGCTTCTGCTTGTCCATTGCTTTGAGGAAAGCTTGGGGTTGAAAAGTAATTCTTGATTTTGAACTTTGCACAGAAGCTCTTGATTAGCTTACTGTCAAATTGTGTTCCATTGTCTGCAACTATTACTCTTGGGATCCCAAACCTGGTGATGATATTTTTCCATATGAAGCTCTTTACATCCACGTCTCGAATCTTGGCTAGGGACTCAGCTTCTATCCATTTGGTGAAGTAATTTGTTGCTACTAGCAGGTACTTCCTTTGCCCAGTTGCTTGGGGCAGTTTTCCAACAAGATCCATGCCCCATTGGGCAAACGGCCAAGGGTTGGATACTGGGTTTAGGTCTGCTGCTAGTCGGTGTATCAGAGGTGCAAACCTTTGGCACTTTTCACACTTCTTGACATAGGCTTTTGCATCTTTCTGCATGTAGGGCCACCAATACCCCTAGGTAATGGCCTTATGAGCAAGTGATCTGCTCCCAGCGTGGCTTCCATATACTTCTTCATCTATTTCGTACAAAAAATCTTTAACTTGTAAAGGATGTACACACCTTAAAAGGGGGCCAGTGAAGGATCTTCTGTAGAGATGTCCCTCTGCTGTCAGGCTGAATCTTGCCGATTTCAGTATGATCTTGAATGCCTCTTTGTGATCGTCTGGCAGTTTTCTTTTTTTCAGGAATGCTATTACTGCATCCATCCATCTTGGTCCCATGTCCACACACATTGCTTCACGCTCTGTGGTCAATGGTTCGATGCTCGGGCCCAACAAATAATCGACCATTATCGTCCTTGCCTTTCCAGGTTGTATTGCCCTAGCCAGGTTGACTAGGGCATCAGCGTGACTATTATCATCTCAGCTAATCTGCGGTAGCTAGAAATTCTGAAACAGGGCCATCAATCTGCCGACCTCCTTCGCATAGGCCGACATCTTTTCGTCTCGGGCTGCGAACTCGCCTGTTGTCTGGTTGACTATAAGCTGAGAGTCACAGAAGACTATCACCTCATCTGCTTCTACTGCAACTGCCAGTTTCAGTCCTGCAATCAGTGCTTCATACTCTGCTTCATTGTTTGAGGCCTTGAACCCCAAACGAATGGAGTGTTATAGTATCTGTCCATCTGGAGTTACCAGTACTACTTCTGTCCCCGCTCCTTGTCGGTTTGAATTCTTATCAACAAACAGTCGAAAGGAGTTGCCGATGTAAATGCTGTAGGGTCTGACTTTTTCTTCCTTCCTTTGTTCTATTGCCCTCGGTTGGGCTCCTCTTTGCTCGCTTGAACATCGTTCACCTCGGCTCAATGGAGCCCGATGTACGATGGATTCTGGCATGAACTTGGCCATGAAGTCGGCCAAAACTTGGCCTTTGATTGCTGTTCTGGGTATGAACTCCAGGTCATACTGGCCTAAGGCCACTGCCCATTTGGCTATTCTGCTTGTCAGATTTCCTTGCTGTAATAGGGATTTCAAAGGGTGTTTAGTTAGCACCACAATTTTGTGGGCTTGAAAGTAATGGTTCAGCTTCTTTGAAGCCGTTACTAAAGCCATCACCAACTTCTCTAGGGGTAAATACCTGGTTTTTGCATCAGCCATGGTTTTGCTTACATAGTAAACAGCCTTTTGTTCTCCTTTTTCTTCTCGGATTACCACTGCACTTATCGCATGTTCCGAAACTGCTAAGTACAGGAACAGCTTCTCTCCAGGTTCTGGATTTGAGAGAATTGGAGCCGTGGTTAAATAATTTTTTAAGTTGGCCAAGGCGGCTTCGCATTCCTTGGTCCATAAGAAGTCTGTGGCTTTCTTCACTAAGCTGAAGAAAGGTTTGCATTTGTCTGAGCTTCTGTTTATGAACCTATTCAGGGCTGCAGCCCTTCCAGTCGGCATTTGCACTTGTTTTGTCGACGTCGAGCTCTTTAACTCTAGGATGGCCTTGATCTGATCTGGGCTGGCCTCAATGCCCCTTCTGGTCACCAGGTATCCCAAGAACTTACCAAATCCAACTCCAAATGCATACTTCGATGCATTAAGTCGGAGCCGATATGTTTTAAGGATATCAAAGATTGCTTTAAGGTCGGCCAGATGACCTTCAGGTTCCTTGGTCTTCACGGCCATGTCATCGATGTAAACTTCCACTGTTCGGCCAATCAGGTGTCTGAACATCTTGGTTACCAATCTCAGGTAAGTTGCTCCTGCGTTTTTCAACCCAAAAGGCATCACTCTGTAGCAATACAGCCCCTTTGGGGTGATAAACGCAGTCTTCTCCTCGTCTGGGGGGCACATGACTATCTAATGGTACCCCCTGTAGGCATCCAGGAAGCTCATCCTTCCATGCCCTGAAGTGGCATCCACCAGTTGGTCTATCTTAGGTAATGGGAAACTGTCTTTGGGACAGGCCTTGTTTAGGCTGGTAAAGTACACGCAGACCCTTCATTTGCCATTTTTTTTTTCTTCATCACCACTGTGTTTGATAGCCATGTCGGGTAGTTTACCTCTCGAATGACTCTGGCCTCCAGAAGTCTGTCTACTTCCTCTTCCACTACCTTAACATGTATCAACGTCGGTCTTCTTGCCTATTGGATTACAGGTTTGGCCGACCTGTCTACATTCAGTTTATGGCAAGCGACCTCGGGGTCAATGTCAGGCATTTCGTAAGGCGTCCAGGCAAACATAGCGATCCCGGTCTTCCTCTCATGTTTACTATATTCCGGACTCGGTTCCATTGATAATTTTTGTTGTCTGTATTTCATTTCCATCCTTTAACTCTTTGTATTTGAGTTTAGAATTGTCTTGGGCGTGTTTCGAACAGGTTGGTTGAGCTTTTGTCCTAACTCTTGTTGCCCAGATTTTTAGTGATCCGCTCGAGCGGGTCTTCTTGCACTCAAGTGGAGTTTGTATACTTTCAGTAGCTTGTCCGTCTGCAAAAATACTACAGAGGTGTTTTTCACACTCGAGCAGATTTCCTTACGCTCGAGCAGGTCGCCCTCGAGCGGGTACCCTTGCGCTCGAGCGGGTGTTCGATGTCTATAAAAGTACTGGAAGAGTGTAATCTACGCTCGAGCAGGTTCCTTTTTATGCTCGAGCGGGTGGTGTCTTGTTTTGTGCCTTGGAGCTTGAGCGGGTATTTTTGCGCTCGAGCGGGTTAAGTTTTTTGTGTTTGACGCTCGAGCGTCCTATTCTCCGCTCGAGTGGGTCGTACGTATATCAGATCACAGTTGGGTCATTTTAAATCACTTTTTCAACTTCTTCTCTCTCTCTAACTTTTCAAAACCTTAATTTCAGAAGCCTCTCTCTCTACTCTTTCTCTCTCTCCCTAAGAATCCATATAGTTCTAGAGTGTTTCTACCTTGGTTCCTTTGTATAAAAGGTAGAGTTCGGCTTGGGCTATCTTTGGATCCGAAAAAGTGTTGATTTGGAGCATCTTTAGGTTTCTTTATCTTCCCCTTTGGGCTTCAAACTTTGAGGTAGGGATAACTACTCATTTTTTGATCTTTAACATAGATGTTGGGTATTTTGTATAAATGGTTTGATTTGGGAAGTTAGGGTTTGAGGTTTGAAATATTGAAGAGAGGGGTTTCGTTCTTTGACTCATAAATGTATATTTTGGGTCTTAAAATGAGGTTATTGATGTTTATTGTTAGAATGTGAGCCTTTGGGTCAATGTTGAGGAAATGGGGAGAAAAGCCCTAATTTGTTATCATAAATTAATTTGTATAATTAATTTGGAAAAGTTATGGGAATATGAAATTGAGTTGGAAATAATGAAATTGACTCATTTTGAGGTAGAATGGTGGAGTTGGATTCATTAATCACCTACCTTGGAAATGTTGATAATTTATCTGTTGGATGTAATTATTATCTGTTTAGAAATAATTACTTTGGGCTATTGGTGGAAGATAGTCTTGATTGTTGTAGACACTGCATAATGATTAGGTGGATTAAAACTAATCGGTTAAATATGTCATTGAATATGACGATTGAAATAATACATCGAATCTGTGTATTAATTGATCGTGTCTATGATAATTGTTTATATATATTGTATTGTGTAGAAGGAGATAGGGGATGTACTCCATGGTTTGTGAGGAGATAGGGAATGGACTCCTAAACCGGATATTATTTGGGAGGAGGTAGGGGATAAACTCCATTGATACAGCAAATCTGTGTATCATTTGTGAAGTATGGAAGTGTTTTAATATGAGTTGTTATCTCATGTGAATTGTGAAGTACATAAGTGTTTGTTATGAATATTAATTCATTTGAATTGTTGATATTGGAAAGGTCTTTAACATGAGCCGTAGTCTCATGGGAATTGTTTGGCCAGGTTCTGAGCCATGTTTATAAATCGAAATTGTTAAGTAAAGGAAAATGGAATGAAGCATGGACATATGTGTCATGGAACTGAAATGTGTTATGAATTGATTTACATGAGTTAAACATTTATCAAATGCTAATGTTTTAGTTATTACTCATATTATGTTTAGCATATCTCTACTGGATGTTGGCTCACCCTATATGGGACATCCTTTTCAGGTTCTGGTGATATGCCACCTCCAAGGACATAGCTTGGAAGGCTTAGAGGCGGAAGACCTTTTTGTTGATTATTTTATAGTAGTACATGTACATCAAGCCAACGACTTATTTTGTGTAAAGAGTTAGAACTCTATTTTGTTGAACCCAAGTGTTGACTTGGAAAGTTGTAAGCCTATAGGGCATTTACTTTTGTTGTCAACGTGTAATATCTTTTGTAAGAATACTCTAATGAATGGCAATATGTTTTATTCTCTTCGGTTTATGGATGTAATGAATGCATGATTTATGGGTTTATTTTGAGGGTGTTACAACTTGGTATCAGAGCGTACCAGGTTTGAATACTTTGGGTACGTGGGAAGTGATTAGTATCACAATGGGTTTGTCTCGCTTGTTAGAGACTTAGGTGTAATGTTGTGTGCTTATGTGATAACATGTTTATGTGACTATATGGGTATGGGATTTACTTTCTAGGATGTTGATTAGACCCTTGAGTTTCTGTGAGTCTTGTTGGAAAAGCACTTGATCAATGTTGTTTCTAATCGGAACTCTAGTAACGACATGGGACTGTCATTATCCGGAAATGAAATTTATAAGTGCTTATGTGATTATGTGCTTACGAGGAGTGAATTATAGTTGTCCATGCATTAGGACGCGAGTGTTATAGCTTCGACACATTTATGGATATGCTAATATTCTTCGTTACCTTTATTAGGATGTCAGGACGAGGACGTGGTGGTAGGCGAGGTAGGCCTAGGAGGCAGGAGGTGCCTATACCGGATGAGATTCCGGAACAGCAGGAGGGTGTTGGCCAGGCCAATGTGGCCGAGCCAGTAGTTTAGCAGGCCATGGGCACCTTAGCCCGCGAGATGGCAGGAGCTTTGAGGGAATCCATGGACATTCTCAAAGTTGAGAATCAGGTCCAGGCCCATGTTGCTGTGGCAGGGCCTTCTTTTTTGAAGAGGGAGTTCTTCCGGTCTAACTCGGACGAGTTTATGGGTGATCCCAAAGAGCCACTTAAGGCTGTTGAATGGTTGGAACATATGATGAAGATGTTTGAGATGCTAGGCATCGAAGACGGGGCTTTGAAGGTGACCTTGGCGTCTTTCCAGCTGAAGGGAGACGCGGGTTAGTGGTGGAATTTTGTCCAAGGCCGTATTGGTGGCACGTGGGAGGCCTTTGTAGATGCTTTCCAGGAGAAGTTTCTGTCCCCAGCTGTTAGGGAGAAGTTGAGGGAGTTGTTTTGCCAGCTCAAGCAGCTGAGTATGCTAGTGGCCGAGTTTGAGGCCGCATTTACTAGCTTGTCTAGGTTTACACCTAAGCTTGTGGCATCTGAGGAACGCCGTTGTCTTGAGTTCGAGAAGAAGCTAAGGCACAGGCTTAAGACTAGGGTTGTGGGGTCCATGACTCGAGAGTATGGACGCCTTGTGGATGCCGTGGCGCATCTTGAGATTATCATGCAGGCGGAGGAGGAGAGGGAGAGGGGCTCCAAGAGGAGTCAGGATGGTCAAAGGGACGGTAGGAGGCAGAGGGGTTCTAACCCTCAGCAGTCCCAGGGTGCTTTTGTGAGGTCTACCTTTCCAGTGCCGAGTTCAGGTTCTGGGAGAGGCAGCCAGGGGGACGTTACTTGCTACAAATGTGGTCAGCTGGGCCACAAGTCTCCAGCCTACCCACAGAGGGGAGAAGGGCAGAGAGTAGCTTCATCTTTGGCTTGACCTTAGAGCTAGAGTCAGGACAGAGGCCAGCCGCTCTCTTGTTACTAGTGTGGTCAGGCAGGACACCTAAAGAGGTATTGCCCGTAGTTGAGTGGCACATCTAGTGCGTCTGGTTCGAGGCAGACGCTGAGTTTTCAACCAGCACAGTCAGTTCAAGCCTCGAGGGCCAATTAGGGGGCTTCATCGTCTCAGTTTGTGCAGCAGTCTTTTGCTCCGAGAGGTGAGCAGGTAGACCAGAGACCTTTTGAGCGCGTGTATGCTGTTACCGCGCAGGATCTTGTACCGGCTCCATCTGTTGTGATAGGTACCTTTTTGTTTTGCAACTTGGTTGCTAATGTGTTGATTGATACGGGTGCATCCCATTCCTTTATATTCGCTGCATTTGCATCTGTTTTGGGGTTGGAGTTGGCGCAGTTAACATCTCCTATTTGTGTTGTGTCACCTGTTGGAGGTGACCAGCCGCTCTCTTGTTACTAGTGTGGTCAGGCAGGACACCTAAAGAGGTATTGCCCGTAGTTGAGTGGCACATCTAGTGCGTCTGGTTCGAGGCAGACGCTGAGTTTTCAACCAGCACAGTCAGTTCAAGCCTCGAGGGCCAATTAGGGGGCTTCATCGTCTCAGTTTGTGCAGCAGTCTTTTGCTCCGAGAGGTGAGCAGGTAGACCAGAGACCTTTTGAGCGCGTGTATGCTGTTACTGCGCAGGATCTTGTATCGGCTCCATCTGTTGTGATAGGTACCTTTTTGTTTTGCAACTTGGTTGCTAATGTGTTGATTGATACAGGTGCATCCCATTCCTTTATATTCGCTGCATTTGCATCTATTTTGGGGTTGGAGTTGGCGTAGTTAGCATCTCCTATTTGTGTTGTGTCACCTGTTGGAGGTGAGTTGATTTTGAAACAAGGTTGTAGAGGGTGTGATATAAAGGTCGCTGACCGCCGGCTTCTATTTTCTTTTGTAGTTATGGCTATGTCGGGTTTTGATGTGATTTTGGGTATGGACTGGTTATCGTCATACCGGGCTGTTATTGATTGTTACCGCCAGAGGGTCACCGTATGTACCGTGGGCGGGATTGTTTCCATTTCTTGGGGGATCGGGTTGGTAGTGTCTTGCCACCGGTGTATGATCCGCGAGAGTGGAGTGAGCTTAGTGGTCTTCTCGCTAGCTTTATGAATAGTGAGTGTGATGAGACCCAGATTGTATTGCCGAGAGTGGTTTGTGAGTACTCGGGCATCTTTCCCAAGGACCTTGTTAGTTTGCCACCACATCGGGAGGTTGAGTTTTTTATTGATTTAGTGCCCGGCACGACACCGATCTTCATGGCACCTTATCGTTTTACCCCAGCCGAGTTGAGTGAGTGGAAGGTTCAACTCCAGGAGTTGCTAAATAAGGGTTTTGTCCGCCCTAGTGTTTCACTGTGGGGAGCATCGGCCTTTTTTGCTAAAAAGAAAGATGGTGCCTTCAGACTTTGTATTGATTACTGAAAATTGAATCGGGCTACGGTTAAGAATAAATACCCTATGCCCCGTATAGATGATTTGTTTGACCAGTTGAAAGGGTCTCGTTGTTTCTCCAAAATAGATTTGAGATCAGGTTACCATCAGTTGAGGGTCAGGGAGGAGAATATTCCAAAGACGGCATTCTGTATGCGGTATGGCCACTATGAGTTTCTGGTGATGCCTTTTGGCCTCACCAATGCGCCGGCAGTGTTTATAGATTTGATGGACTGGATCTTTCGGGAGTTTTTAGATCGCTTTGTGGTCGTCTTCGTGGACGACATTCTGATTTATTCACCTTCGGAGGAGGAACACGAGGAACACTTGAGAGTGGCGCTTGGGTTGCTTAGAGCCCATAGGCTGTATGCCAAGTTTGGGAAGTGTGAGTTTTGGCTAAGAGAGGTTAAGTTCTTAGGTCATGTAATTTCCGGGGAAGGGGTGTCCGTTGATACATTCAAGATTGAGGCAGTGCAAGATTGGGCACAGCCTAAGAGTGTTTTTGAGATCTACAGTTTTCTGGGATTAGCAGGGTATTACCACTGGTTTGTGAAGGATTTCTCCAGGCTAGCTTCACCGTTGACTAGATTGACGTGGAAAGGGGTCAAGTTTGTGTGGAGTGAGACTTGTGAAAAGTCGTTCCAAGAGTTGAAGGTTAGACTTACCACTGTCCCAGTTTTGATTATTCCGGAGAGAGGTTTGGGTTATGCGGTTTACTGTGATGCCTTACGAGAGGGTTTGGGTTGTGTGCTGATGCAAGAGGGGAAAGTGGTAGCCTATGGCTCACGTCAGTTGAAAATACACGAGAGAAATTACCCTACACATGACCTAGAGTTAGCAGTTGTAATTTTTGCCCTGAAGATTTGGAGGCATTACCTATATGGTAAGAGATTCGAGGTGTTCTCGGATCATAAGAGTCTGAAGTATCTGTTTACACAAAGAGACTTGAACTTGAGGCAGAGGAGATGGATGGAGTTTATTAAGGATTATGACTTTGAGTTGCACTATCACCCAGGAAAGGCCAATGTTGTGGCCGATGCCCTTAGCAGGAAATCCATTAGTGATGTAGCTTGTATAGCCATCCAGGAGTGGGAGATGTTGGGTGCACTTGGCAAGTTTGATTTGCTGCTGGGCGAATCTGTTGAGTCTGTGACTTTGTTTTCTATTGTTGCGTAGCCTACACTTGTGACTTGAGTGTTAGAGGCGCAGAGAGGTGACCTTGAGGTAGAATCCCTCCGAGAGAAGATTTCTAGTGGGAAGGTTGAGAAGGGTTTGACTGTGTATCTCGACCTGAGTGTGAGATACCGAGACCGTTTGTTCGTGCCGGAATCTTGCCGAGAGGAGGTACTCCGAGAGTTTCACCATTCATGCCTTGTGGTGCATCCGGGAGGCACTAAGATGTATCGTGATTTGGGTCGCCAGTTTTGGTGGCGGGGAATGAAGAAAGACGTGGCAGTTTTTGTGTCTAAGTGTCTTACTTGTCAGCAAGTGAAGGCCGAACATCAGAGGCTAGCGAGTATGTTGCAACCCTTGCTTATAGCCGAGTGGAAGTGGGAGCATGTCATGATGGACTTCGTTGTAGGTCTTCCGAAGACTCAGCGGAGTAGTGATGCTATTTGGGTGGTTGTAGACCGGTTGACTAAGTCGGCGCACTTTATTCCTATGCGCGTGAGAGATTCGGTAGATCATCTTGCCGACTTGTATGTTCAGGACATAGTGAGGTTGCACGGGGTCCTAGTTGCGATCATCTCAGATAGAGATCCACGCTTTACTACTAGGTTGTGGCAGAGTTTGCAGAGTGCTTTGGGCACTAGATTGACCTTTAACACGGCTTATCATCCTCAGACTGATGGGCCGTCCGAGCGTATTATTCAGATCCTTGAGGATATGCTTCGAGGTTGTGTCCTTGACTTTAGTGGGTCGTGGGAGAGGCACTTGCCCTTAGTGGAGTTTGCCTATAACAACAGTTTCCAATCGAGCATCGGTATGGCACCGTTTGAGGCTTTGTATGGCCGACCGTCTAGGTCTCCAGCATGTTGGGTCGAGGTGGGTGATGCACCTTTGTTGGGCCCGAAGTTGGTGAGGGAAATGACGGAGAAAGTTGAGCTTATCCGTAGGAGGCTTGTTACAGCCTAGAGTCACCAAAAGAGTTATGCCGACCATAGGAGGAGGCCTTTGGCATTTGAGGCGGGTGATCACGTCTTTTTGAAAATATCACCTAGGCGGGGTTTGATGAGGTTTGGGAAGAGTGGGAAGTTGTCCCCTCGGTTTATCGGTCCCTTTGAGATCCTTGAGAGGATTGGGGAGGTTGCATACCGTTTAGCTTTACCGCCACAGTTGTCCGGAGTGCATGACGTGTTTCATGTTAGTATGCTTCGGAAGTACGAGCCGGATCCGTCGCATGTATTGGATTGGACCGACTTAGAGGTAGATGAGGATACCTCGAATGAGGAGAGACCGGTGCGGGTCTTGGATAGACGGGATCAAGTCTTGCGAGGCAAGACCATTCCCTTGGTGAAGGTTTTGTGGAAACATCACGGTGTGGAAGAAGCCACTTGGGAACGTGAGTTGGAGGTCCGAGAAAAATATCCGGACTTGTTTGTTAATGTTTAACCATGTAATGGGAGTTTTGTTTTGTGTTGATAAACCTTAAGAGCATTGAATATTTCTTAAGTTGTAAAACATGGTATATGCTTTGATTTATGGAAGCATTGTTGAATATGCTTGGAAAATGGAAGTTTATTTTAGCATTGCATATGTTAATTCTGTTTTAGAAGTGCAAATATATTATTGGCATTGAATATGTAAGTGAATTGTGGAATATGTGTTGAAATTGGTGAATTTCAAAGAAATGCATGTTGATAATGCATATTGAATAATATATTGTGATTTGCCTCTTGAAAAGAGATGAGATGACCGATAATGGGTCAGGTTGTTGAATATTGAGTTGTAATATTGTTAAGAATTGAGAAAACATGTTTTTAAAACTTGTATCTAATTTCGATGAGGAAATTCTTTAAGGGAGGAGGTTATAGCAATCCCGGTCTTCTTCTCTTGTTTACTGTATTCCAGACTCCGTTCCGTTGATAGTTGTTGTTGTCTATATTTCATTTCCGTTCTTTAACTCTTTGTATTTGAGTTTAGAATTGTCTTGGGCGTGTTTCGAACAGGTTGGTTGAGCTTTTGTCCCAACTCCTGTTGCCCAGATTTTTAGTGATCCGCTCGAGCGGGTCTTCTTACGCTCGAGCGGAGTTTGCATACCTTCAGTAGTTTGTCCATCTGCAAAAATACTGCAGATGTGTTTTTCACACTCGAGCAGATTTCCTTACGCTCGAGCGGGTACCCTTGCGCTCGAGCGGGTGTTCGATGTCTGTAAAAGTACTGGAAGAGTGTAATCTACGCTCAAGCAGGTTCCTTTTTGCGCTCGAGCGGGTGGTGCCTTGTTTTGTGCCTTGGCACTCGAGCGGGTATTTTTGCGCTCGAGCGGGTTAAGTTTTTTGTGTTTGACGCTCGAGCGTCCTATTCTCCACTCGAGCGGGTTGTACGTATATCAGATCGCATCTGAGTCATTTTAAATCACTTTTTCAACTTCCTCTCTCTCTCTAACTTTTCAAAACCCTAATTTCGGCAGCCTCTCTCTCTACTCTCTCTCTCTCTCTCTCTAAGAATCCATCTAGTTCTAGAGTGTTTTTACCTTGGTTCCTTTGTATAAAAGGTAGAGTTCGGCTTGGGCTATCTTTGGATCCGATAAAGTGTTGATTTGGAGCATCTTTGGGTTTCTTCATCTTCCCCTTTGGGCTTCAAACTTTGAGGTAGGGATAACTATTCATTTTTATGATCTTTAACATAGATGTTGGGTATTTTGTATAAATGGTTTGATTTGGGAAGTTAGGGTTTGAGGTTTGAAATATTAAAAAGAGGGGTTTTATTCTTTAACTCATAAATGTATATTTTGGGTCTTAAAATGAGGTTATTGATGTTTATTGTTAAAATATGAGCCTTTGGGTCAATGTTGAGGAAAGGGGGAGAAAAGCCTTAATTTGTTATCATAAATTAATTTGTATAATTAATTTTGGAAAGTTATGGGAATATGAAATTGAGTTGGAAATAATGAAATTGACTCATTATGAGGTAGAATAGTGGAGTTGGATTCATTAATCACCCACCTTGGAAATGTTGATAATTTATCTGTTCGATGTAATTATTATCTGTTTAGAAATAATTGCTTTGGGCTATCGGTGGAGGATAGTCTTGATTGTTGTAGACACTGCATAATGATTAGGTGGATTAAAACTAATCGGTTAAATATGTCATTGAATATGACGGTTGAATAATACATCGAATCTGTGTATTGATTGATCGTGTATATGATAATTGTTTATATACATTGTATTGTGTGGGAAGAGATAGGGGATGTACTCCACGGTTTGGGAGGAGATAGGGAATGGACTCCTAAACCGGATATTATTTGGGAGGAGATAGGGGATGGACTCCATTGATACAACAAATCTGTGTATCATTTGTGAAGTATGGAAGTGTTTTAATATGAGTTGTTATCTCATGTGAATTGTGAAGTATGGAAGTGTTTGTTATGAATGCTAATTCATTTGAATTGTTGATATTGGAAAGGTCTTTAACATGAGCCGTAGTCTCATGGGAATTGTTTGGCCAAGTTCTGAGCCATGTTTATAAATCGAAATTGTTAAGTAAAGGAAAATGGAATGAAGCATGGACATATGTGTCATGGAACTGAAATGTGTTATGAATTGATTTATATGAGTTAAGCATTTATCAAATGCTAATGTTTTAGTTATTGCTCATATTATATTTAGTATATCTCTACTGGGCGTTGGCTCACCCTATATGGGACATCCTTTTCAGGTTCTGGTGATATGCCACCTCCAAGGATATAGCTTGGGAGGCTTAGAGGCGGAAGACCTTTTTGTTGATTATTTTATTGTAGTACATGTACATCAAGCCAAGGGCGTATTTTGTGTAAAGAGTTAGAACTCTATTTTGTTGAACCCAAGTGTTGACTTGGAAAGTTGTAAGCTATAGGGCATTTACTTTTGTTGTCAATGTGTAATATCTTTTGTAAGAATACTCTGATGAATGGCAATATGTTTTATTCTCTTCAATTTATGGATGTAATGAATGCATGATTTATGGGTTTATTTTGAGGGCATTGCAGGCCTTATTTAGGCTGATAAAGTCCACGTCAACCCTCAATTTACCATTTTTTTTCTTCATCACACTGTGTTCGATAGCCATATCGGGTAGTTTACCTCTCGAATGACTCTGGCCTCCAGAAGTCTGTCTACTTCCTCTTCCACTGCCTCAACATGTATTAACATCGGTCTTCTTGCCCGTTGGATTACAGGTTTAACTGACCTGTCTACGTTCAGTTTATGGCAAGTGACCTTGGGGTCAATGTCAGGCATTTCGTAAGGCGTCCAGGCAAATACCTCAATGTTTGCTCTCAAGAAAGCCTTAAGCTCGTTTTCCTCTTCTTTAGCTAAGGCCGAGCCGAGAAGGAAGAAGCGTTCTTCATCTCCCTGTTGGACGAGGATTTTCTTCAGTGCTTCTTCACTCTTCTCGGCTGGCTCCTTGCCGACGTCATCTAGAACTTCCATGTCCTCGTCTTCGATCTCTGCCCTTTCTAGTTCTCGTATGCTGCAGGTGGATTTCATTGCTGCCATGGAGCAGTTCTTTGCCTGGAACTGATCCCCTCTGACCTCCTCTATCCCATGCTTTGTTAGGAACCGCAATAGTTGATGCAATATTGAGGGAACAGCCCCCATTGCATGCAACCATGGCCTTCCCAAAATAGCATTGTAAGGGGAGGGTGTGTCGATTATGGTGAATTTTGTCTTTATCTTCTTGGTGCCAACCTACATCTCCAAGCTTGCTGCTCCCAGTGGCCACGTCGGCGTTTCATTGAACCCGACCATTGGGCCATTGGATTGCTCCATGTCGTTTGGGTGAAGGCCAAGCTCCTTGTTACACCTGACATACATGATGTCACAAGAGCTGCCTTGGTCAATTAGGATGCGCTTCACTTGGCACTCCCCACCTGGAGGGATACTACCAAGGCATGGTTGTGTGGATGTTTACCATCTCCAGGTCGGCTTCAGTAAAGGACACTACTGGTCCCTGACACTCCTCGACCCAAGGTCTTTTCTGCCTGACCTGGTATATATGCTACAAGTGCTTTACCTTCTGGGTCTCCCCCCGTATTTCATTTTCGTTGACCTTCGAGTGAATTACATTAATTACCCAAGGTTTGCCTGCCTGTGGTTGCTGTGTTGGGGGAGGTGGAGCTGCTGGTGCCTGAGGCACTCTTGCTTGCTCTTCCCTTGTCCTGGTCTCATCTACAAGGTCCCTCAAATGGCCTTGCCTTACCAGGTCTTCCAGGTGTGCCTTCAGGGCTCTGCAATCCTGAGTCAGGTGCCCATCTTCATCGTGGTAAGCATAATGCTTTCCAAGGCTTCTTCCCATAAACTCTCCTGGTACCCTTGCTGGTTCTTTGAAATAGGGTTGGGTTCGGATTTTATCTAGGACCTTGTGAATTGGGATTCGGAATACAGTTGTGACTGCCTGTGTGGTCCTCAGTCCTATCTCTTGTTTGTTGGATCCGTTGTTACCTTGGCCTCGCTTTGGCAAGTCGTTTCCTTTCTCTTGCTTTACCGCCTTGGTCCCTGGCGTGTCTTCCTCGGCTTTGGCATATTTATCAATTCTGGCCATGAGCTCCTCCATACTTTTTGGCAATGTCTTTGCCAAAGACTTTCGTAGTGCTCAATCATCTTTTAGGCCGTTCTTAAAAGACACGACCGCCACCTCTTGGTTGCATTCGGGTATTCAGTTGAACACCTCATAATACCTTTTTGCGTAGGCCCTAAGGCCTTCATCCTCATTGATTGTAAGAGCCATCAGGGCGTCCACCCTTGATGGCTGTAGTTTGTTTGTCACGAACCTGGCCACGAACATCTCGGCCAGGCCTTCCTAGGTCTTCACACTTCCCTTCGGCAATTTGCGAAACCAATCTGATGTAATGTCCCCAAAGGATGAGGGGAACACCTTGCAGAGCAACGGCTCGTTCCCAGTGTACAGTGCCATTGAGTTCAGGTATAATCCGATGTGAAAGTTGGGGTCCGACTTAACATCGTATATCTGGAATCTCGGCATATTGAATCTTTTTGGTGCTTCAAATTTGTCCAACTCCACCGAGAATGGTGTTCTCGGCTTAATAGGGGAAGTTACCTCGGCATTTTGTTGCTTCCTCTTGAGGTAATCTCTCAAGTCCTCCTTGGTCCGCCCAAGAGCTCGACTATCTCCTGATTTCAATCTTTTAGGTGCACTACTCTCAGCTTCGTTGTGAGCCCTTTTCGATCTTTCTCCATTGGTCGCATCGAAGCACAACTCCTGTCTTTGAACATGCCGATGTTCTCTGGGATCTGCTTCCTTGGTGTGGTGTGTCCTTCGAGATTCTTCCCTTCTCGACTCTCCTCGCCCGACCTCCCTAGAAGGTCGGTGAGAGTGTTTTTCGCTCCTGGTGTGCTGTGGGGCTACAGGGATTGTTTTCTGCCCTACCTTCTGGGCATTGGCCGTTGGAATCGGCGTGTCCTGCAGCGGGAATGGTGGCTGCATGACGTTGTTTTGCATCATGAAATTGACGACCGATTGCAGGTCTGCTAATTTATTCGCCATCCCCTTCATCTCTTTGTCGCTCCGTAGGCATCTTTCTTTCCATACTTGGAGGTTATCCTCGTTGTAGTACTCATTTTGGTCCGATTTCTTCGGTATGTCGCCCTCCTGGCCGATGTCCTTTTCCTTCGTGATTCTTATCACGAGTCTTTTCGTTGCAGTTGTCTCTTTCGATGTCAAGGTCAATAGGTCTTCCACTCCCTGTAGGAGTGTTGTCCCCTGCTTTCTCTTTTTGTCTGGCCATCTATTCTCCTTTCCTTCCCACAGACGGCGCCAAATTATGTGAGTGAATTTCTGACCACACTGCCAACTCAGTATTCAACGGGAGAGCACTAGCAGAATAGATGGCGCCAGAATGACCTGTAATAGAAAGAAGAGATTCCGGCGGTGGTTCGTCCACCCGGGGGCACTCCAACGATCAAGTCAGTTATTTCTTAAAGATGTCAAAAGTGCTTAATTCATTATTCTGAGTATATATTGCGTACCTTAAACCCATGGGGGTGCCTATCTTTTTATAGTCAACACAATCCTAGTCCCAATAGAAGCTTAGCTTCAATGGTCTTCAGCTCAGTGCTTATCTTGGACTCTTCAATAGATAAAGATAAACTCTCTAAGAGCGTTATCCTTATCCAGGCTGAGGTCCTTCCTCATTCTAGGACTCTTGTCCCTTATCTGTTTATCCCGGATTTCGATATCTTCAGAGATAACCTCGGCCTAGCTGAGATCACCTCGGCATCACGACCAGGACACGTGGCACCTCGACTAACACGTCGGCGTCACCTTGGCCACATGTTGGTGCTCAGAAAATTTATCCCTACAATATATATATATATATATATATATAAATGATATAAAGGGAGCTTTACCTTATAATATATATTATAATATGTGTGTAGCTTTGCCTTCACAGCTTAAGCACTTTACTCAATCTCTTGCATTCCACGACTATGCTTGGGCATGAACTTCTTTATCACTTCTTGGAGAGCAGGATCTTATCCTTTAGTTGAGAGCATATCTATGATCAAGGAAGAATTGGATGCATTTACTGAAAAACCCCTTTGAACCATTTCCTCAACGAGTATTAATGCCTCATAGCACTTGTGTTGTCCAATAAATCCTTGGATAATAACGTTGTAAGTGACATCATCTGCCAAGCAACCATTTTTTTCCATCTTAACAAACAACTCTTTAGCTTCATGTAGTAGGCCTTCTTGACAAAGATGATTGGAGCATGCGATTGAAGGAAATTAAAGCAGAATGAAGATGATTGGGACCCAAATTTCATGATTGTTTGGGTAAGGCTTTAGGTTTAGGTTCGCGTCCTTGAGGTGCAGAAGTAGGGTTTTTGGTGGTGTTAGAGAGAGAACGAATTAGAACAAATAAGAAACAAGAGGTATGATTAACTTTAACAAGTAGAGATGGAGATGGAGATTCTTCTTCTTCTGCTTGACATCTTCTTCAAGCTCAGCTCTGTGCGTGAGAGAGAGAGAGAGAGAGAGAGAGATAGAGAGAGAGAGAGAGAGAGAGAGAGAGAGAGTAGTAGATACTGAACTGTGTAGCAAATGAGTACTCGCTTCTTTTGGTTGTGGTTTGATTTTTATAATTGGTTTTCTGAGATTTTTTAAAAAAATTATTAATTAATTTGAAAAAAAATAAATATTATTTTTTTGAAATTTGAAAAATTATTTCTACCTTCAAAACATATAACATCATTTGAAATTTATGAATGTTTTTAAATTTTAAATTTTAACAAAAGTATTTCAAGAAAACATATTCTAAAAATTAAACCAAATAATATTTAATCACTACATAAAACTTGTTATTTTTTATTTATTTATTTTTGGTTCATTGTTACCTTTTAAAATGTAATGGATAATTATAAATATTCTTTTTGAGATTTGCTTAAATTATAATTTGTCCCTTGTGATGCTTCGACGATATTTTTAATATTCAAAACATGTTTACGAGAACCTGAAAGTTCAAAAAGAGAACAACCAATGCAGATTCTCGATTGCCGTGATCAAATTCTTCAGAACAAGACTATATCTCTTATAAAAGTCTTGCAAAGAAATCATCGTGTAAAATAAACAACATGGAAAATCGAAAATCAAATGCGGGCCAAATATCCACATCTTTTATTAAACCAAGGTACGATAAGTTTATGAATAAATTTCTATTTAGTTGGGGAGAAATGTGATACCTCAAATGATTAATTAATTTTAACACCACGCTAATATCAACAAATATATATATATATAATATGTTTAATTTAATAGTTATATGTGTTAAAATATAATTTAATTAGCGAGTCATTGTGTCTTATTATATAATTAGTTTAAGAATTGAGTTAAAATGAAATTAAACCTAAAATTGGGTCAAAGTGAAATGAAACCTAAAGCTAAGCAAATATTGAAGATAAGTCTTAAGTCTTATGGATAAAAACTTGGCCTAGTGGATAAGGATGTATCCTGAGCAACGTGTCATGATCTAGCATCCTCATGGATTGATGCCACAGCTTGGCTCAGTATAAATAGGAAACAACGGCTGGTAAGTTGAAAGTAAGGAAAAATAAGGGAGGTTGGGTGCGGTAAATGGGAGTAAAATTAAGGATCAATATTAAGATGAGTAATATTATATTTTGAGTCATTATAAAATATTTTACGTATATTTTGAGTTAACATAATTTATTTTGTGCAATTCATGTTTTATAAATTATATTAATGTTTTAATTACGTTAATTATTTTATGAACCCTACATGCTTTAATTAAAATTCATAGTTATGATTGTTTAAATTTTAAAAATTATTGGACAAAGACTATATAAACATTTATTTTTGTGAAAACTACGGCGAGAGTCTCATGACTTGGGGGACTTAAATAACCATTGGTCTCCGATTGGTCACTTTGTGATTCTATTTGTCATTGATCTATTGATTTCTGTTTTGATTTTCACTTCGGTAACCTTTGTTTTGATTTTCCTTCTATATTGTGATTATGACTACTCTATTTATATTCTGAAATTCATTTATGTTATTTAAATTATTGATCAACTCCAATTAAATAATGTACAATGTTTTAGCCTAAATAATCATCCATGTTAATTTTGTGCTTTATACTTTTGATATAATATTTCTCACTCTGCTATATGCTTATAGTTGTTGTCCCTGTTAGGTGATGATATGTAAGGAAAAATGATAACCTTGTGTAATGGAACTAACACATGACTTAACACGGACTTTTTGTATTTTTTTTAATAATTGTCAGATCATCAATAAAATAAATAAAAGTTCCGATGAATATTTTTTTATAAAAAAAATTATTGAGTATTTCGATTATTTGTTTACCTATTTAATTTCTTTACTATTTTAGCTTGTCTCTGCCTGCGTCACTTAATTTGTTAAAATTAGAATTAATTAATTAGTTGCAACCTAAGCATAGATCATGATAACTTATAATGGTTACTTTTGGTTAAATTATAACTATGGTGGTTTTAATAATGACTAAAAATAGTATTCTCTTATAGCTTAAAAAATTGTTTATGACCCACGTGACTATAAGTAATGGCACGTTTATTTTTAATTTCAATTGCTAAAAGTGAAAAAACATATGATATACATTTTTTTTACAATAGTGTATAATAAATTTTCTATGAACATTTAAAAAAAAAAAAAGGCGTACACCATATATCCCGCTACTTCTAGCCATTGAATTTGAATAAATAAAAGAGAAAAAAGAAAAAAGAATTATTGATCATAATCAATGAGTTGCAACTAATATTATTTTGAAATGTAATCAAGAACCACGGTGATTGTAACTTAATGTACCACAATGAGAACATAACAAAACACGAGAAGTTCTAAACAACTTTAATTTGACAATTTGGTAACTTGACACCACCACAATGGCCCATTGTCTAATGCCATAACAGTTCCTAACTAACGTGAATTTTGATCGCAGGAACTAACACCAATTTTGATCGTGACTTGCATATAACACGTATGACACCTCGTTTAAGAGCAATGAAGAACAAGATAAATAATATATAGTGCTCTTGCAATTAATAATTAAAAAAAAAAAAAAAAAAGACGGTCTCAAAAGAAGGTTTCCAATATAGTCTCGCTCAACCACCACATTATAGTGTAGACATCAAATAGCCATTGTATTTACAAGCTTTGAAAACCTAAACAGCCATGTAAACGAGCCAACTCGGAATTCAGATTTACACGAAAATTTGTGTGCAACTTTATGGTATTCCACAGCAAGACAAGTAAAGCTTCCCAGGTATGGAATTCTGTTGTTAAATGTTGTTTCTCAGCTGCTGGAAGTAAAACTGATCTGACCTTCGTCAGCGTTGGACTTTAGTTGCTTGTACAGCTTTGTTCCCGAAAATGCTTCTAAGCTTTCTTGTAGATATGTCTGGGCGATTAGTTTCTTTTCACTGTGTGCATCAGGACAGCAACCTTTGCTTTTCTTAAAATTTATTCTCTCTTCTTAACCTGCACATAAAGAGAACGAAATTAATTTTCCAGATATACAGATTTCATTCTTGTCACATTGTTTGTTTCCTTTTTCCTTTATTTTTTCCCCTTTAATTCTAATCTTTTTCCTTGTATGTAGAAAATCAAAGGTTACATGTTCGTAAAAAAATCTTTTCTTTAGTTTCTATAGCCTTGCAACTCCAGAACAACAATGGTTGTAGAAAATCTACTTGGGTCAATCCAAATCTGATCATGACGAGACTCCCAGGGATAGAATCATAGAACTCAAAAACTAAATCATTAAGATGTATGAACAGGTTGCATGTTTATGAGCACAAGGGGCGTCCAAATAATAAAATTGACTAGCATACAGGAGTTCTAGTGTTCCAGATGAATGCACTGTTAAGGACAAGGGGAAAGGCAAAATGGACATAGAATGAATTCACAAGATATCCATTAAACTACAATAAAACAGGAGGACTCTTAAAATGGTTTATTGGAAATTGTTTCACATAAGAGAGGTAGGATTGGTTTGGGAAGTGATCAATCCAAACGGTTGTCTTGTCAGTGCAAAAAGCATAACCCTTCAATGGATTGCACCTATTTTGAATGGTCGTGATTATTTACAAAAGGATATGAACGACACCTATTCATACTTTACCAATGCAGGAGGTTTTGTGCATTTCAAAGCATTGATTCTGGACCCAACCGCATCTTTTCTCTCTCGCATTCTCTTGTGTGATACCTAGTCTAAGGACAATTCCTCCAAGTTTTTTCATTCTCTCTCATCAACATTATCAAAGCAAGGCTTTAGACATTACAGGATATGAAAAATTCATTTCATCAAAGCAGACTTCAAATCTAGTTTCTGTGTTCTCCACAAGCCAACGTGAGCGAATCAAATATAAAAATCACCAAGTACATAAACATATTTGAGGCAATTCACGTGGCAGTAGATAGTTAAAGGCTATGTACATAGTGATAGTGTTTCATTTGGGCAACAACAACTAACAGTTGATTAAGTTTGAATAACTAGAGGCAGAGGTTTGACACCGACCGTTTGACCAAAAAAACTCAGAGCATCATCGAGCTCATTAACATTACTAAACCTAGATTAGGGTTTCACTAACAATGATCTAGGATTAGAAGTATCTCTCTCTTCTAGTAGTATTAGTAGTACAACTTCAAGGAGAAGAGAATAGAAGAACCTTTGGGGATGTAATGATGATGAATTAAACTTTGACTCTTGGCTTGTAGGAAAAACAAACAACAAAGACCAAGCTCCTGCAACTGCAAATACTTCACAAATTTCTGGATTCAACAAGAAATTCTTACTGGTCCAAGATTATACAGCCTTTAAAACTCCATCAAGCATCCGACTAATCTTCCAAATTAGCACCCGACACCTTTAACAAAATCCCTGCACCATTATCAAAAGAGTGCAAATTGAAACAAGATCAATAAGTCAGAACCAGATCCTTAAGAGCTTTCACATAAAGCTTTAGCTTTAGTTTTGTAGAGCATGCTGCATAAGACTCAAGCTCAAATTTAAAAAAAAAAAAAAAAAAAAAACAAACAAACTAAAATTTTGTTATATAATGATATTCGGGAAAACCTGTGCCTAAAGGCACTCTCAACAGTTGTTTTTTGGTACCACACACTCTAGAGAACTTAATTAAAATAAATCAATTCAAAATGACAACAATTTCACTCCAATTTAAAACTTCACACATAAGAAGTTGAAATAGCAAATTAAGGTTTCACAAACTTCATAATTAAAATTTAAATAGCAAATTTTAGAAATAAAAATGTTATTGTGTTCACCATAAGCAAAGATAACCACGTCAAAACAACACACATGTAGTAATGTTTTTTAATTAGTATCATAATTGGGTAAGCTTTTCACTTCAGCAAATTTCAATCCCTTCGAGAAATAGTAACTAAATATTTTGGTAAAAAGAATAATCATCCTAGCTTATTAAAAAAAGAAGAAGAAGAAGACTAATCATCCAATTTAGAATGAAACATCCAACAATCATCAACACACAGGGAAAAGCAACACAACTCTAATGTTTCTCATGCGGATCAATCACTTGCGACAAACTCACTCCAATGCTTGAATTCGTTTTAAAAAATCAGCTAAACAAAATCATAATAGGAAAAGTAACATCAAAATACTTACAAGAAACTTGAAAACCAATAACGATGAATTAAGAGGAATTGAACATAATAAAATTCCAACACAACTCTTCTTGATAAAAAGCACCAGTGTCTCTCAATTTACCTGCAATTATCAAACTAAATACCAACAATTATCAAACTAAATACCAACAATTATCACATTCACACTTTTTTCGTGATCAAAATACATTTGACTCCTCATAGAAGGCTAAAGAAAAAAACAGTTAAAAAAGATCAATTTTATCATATAAAATAAAAGGTCACACTAGAGAAAATCCAAACAGATTATTGGTGACAAAAATTATAAGGAAAAACGAACTTCAAAAACAATTTGTCTCAAGTTATAATGGAGTATTTTAGAAGTAACCAGGAAAAGCAATATAAAGTCTTGGCAAAGTAAATAACAAACCGCTATCAGATTTACAATCACAACTTATTAGTGATGAGATTGTTCAAATATTTAAAATCAAGATCTTACACAATTATTAGTAATACATTATCTCTTTGTTTCTCACTTACCCATCAAAAGAAATAAGCTTAGAAATTATTCATAACACTTGAAAATATTCATAATATTTTCACAAGTGTTACTTACACTTGCCACTTCACTTAAGACCTCTGTCTTTTATTATTGCAACATAATCTTGGGTTAACTTCAACTTGTAAATTTTTCTCAAAATTTCAACAAGTGTTAAACCATCTTCCTTTAATATAACCTCGGCTTAACTTCAACTTGTAAATTTTTCACAAAATTTCAGCAAGTGTTAAACCATGTTCCTTTAACATAACCTCGGCTTAACTTTAACTTGTAAATTTTTCTCAAAATTTCAACAAGTGTTAAACCATCTTCTGCTTGTAGATTCTAACTCCCAAGCATTATTCTCCAGCCCTCTGCCCTCTACCCTCTAATGTGAACTTAAGTTCCACTTGGGTTCTCATTAAGCATGTGGCTTTTGATCTTGTCGCCGATGTCAGATTCAAACAAGGACTGGCCGAGGTTACCAACCTCAGTCTCTTTGTTAATCTTACTGGCATGCACTTGGCTCCAATCTGTATATGATTTTGCTGATATGACAAGTCCAGGTTAACCCAACTTAGTTCAACTCTATTATATGCAAGTAAAGTTTCTATTCTGTCATATAATAAGTCTAAGTTATTCGTTATGTTTTACTTAGAAACATCGCCAACTTAGTTCAACTCTACTATATGCAAGTAAAGTTTCTACTCTGCCATATAATAAGTCTAGGTTATTCGTCATGTTTCGCTTGGAAACATCACCAACTTAGTTCAACTCTATTATATGCAAGTAAAGTTTCTACTCTACCATATAATAAGTCTAAGTTATTCATCATGTTTCAATTAGAAACATTGTCAAGTACCTGTTTAGTCACCATACACAAGTTTAAAATCAATCTAAAAACTTTTATTAATATTTCGACTAATTACAAGAGAAAGCTTGAAAAACAATAAGATCAAGTGATAGAAAAACTTCAGGTTGCAAGTATTTCAGGGTCTTGGCAGCTCTTTGCCTTCACAATCCTCAATCCGATATGCCCCGTTGCCCAAGACCGAGATAATTCTATAAGGTCTTTCTCAATTCGGGCCAAGCTTGCCTTCTCTAGGATCCTTCTTGTTGCCGATGACCTTTCTCAGGATGAGGTCACCAACTTGGAACTCTCGCGGGTTCACCCTCTTATTATAAGCCCTGGCAAGCTGCTGCTGGTATGCCCCTAACTGAATTGCTGCCTTTTCCCTTCGTTCCTCTAGCAGATCCAGATCTTGGGCTAAGAATGCCTCATTGGTCCCATTTTCTACTCCCTGGGGTGCCGACCTCTAATGGAATTGCTGCCTCTGTGCCATAAGCCATGGCAAATGGGGATTCCCCCGTTGATCTTCTCGGTGTAGTCCGATATGCCCAGAGTACACTGGGCAACTCATCCAACCACTTTCCCTTTGCTGCTTGCAGCCTCTTCTTAATCCCATCTAAGATAACTTTGTTGGATGCTTCTGCTTGGCCATTGCTTTGAGAAAAACTTGGGGTGAAAAAATAATTCTTGATTTTGAACTTTGTATAGAAGCTCTTGATTAGCTTATTGTCAAACTGTGTGCCATTGTCAGCTATTGTTGCTCTTGGGATCCCAAACCTGGTGATGATGTTTTTCCATATGAAGTTCTTTATATCAGTGTCTCGAATCAGGGCAAGGGATTCAGCTTTTACCCATTTGGTGAAGTAATCTGTTGCCATCAGCAGGTACTTCCTTTGTCCAGTTGCTTGAGGCAGTTTTCCAACAAGATCCATGCCCCATTGGGCAAATGGCCAAGGCCTGGACACCGGGTTCAAGTCTGCTGCTGGTTGATGTATCAAAGGTGCAAATCTCTGGCACTTCTCACACTTATTGAAATAGGCTTCAGCATCTTTCTACATGTAGGGCCACCAGTATCCTTGAGTAATGGCCCTATGAACAAGTGACCTGCCCCCAGCGTGGCTTCCATATACTCCTTCATATATTTCATACAGAAAGTCTTCAACCTGTGTAGGATGCACACACCTTAGAAGGGGTCCAGTAAAAGGTCTTCTACAGAGATGTCCTTCCGCTGTCAAACAGAACCTTGCCGACTTCAGTCTGATCTTGTGCGCTTCTTCTCGGTCGTCTGGCAGCTTTCCATCTCTAAGGAATACTATTATTGCATCCATCCAACTTGGTCCCATCTTCATATATATTGCTTCACGCTCTGTGCTCAGTGGTTCTATGCTTGGTCTTGACAAGTAGTCAACTATTGTCGTTCTTGCCTTTCCAGGCTTTATTACACTAGCTAGGTAGGCTAGAGCATCGGCATGGCTGTTGTCATCTCGGCTTACCTGCTGTAGTTGGCAATTTTGAAATAAGGCCACCAGTCTGCCCACTTCCTTTGCAAAGGCCGACATCCTTTCATCTCGAGCTGCATATTTGCCTTTTGCCTAGTTGACTATAAGTTGGGAGTCACAGAAGACTATTACCTCGTTGGCTTCCATGGCTGCTGCCAGTTTTAACCCTGCGATTAGTGCTTCATATTCTGCTTCATTGTTTGAGGCTTTAAACCCCAAACGAATGGATTGTTCTAGTATCTGCCCATCTGGCGATACTATTACTACTCCTGCCCTTGCTCCTTGTCGGTTGGATCTCCTATCAACAAACAACCAGAAGGAGTTGCCGATGTAAAGAATACAGGGCCTGAGTTTCTCTTTGTTCCTTTGTTCTGTTGTCCCTCGCTGGATTTTTTCTTGCTCATTTGGACCTTGGCTCAACGGAGCCCGATGTACAACGGCGTCTGGTGTGAACTCGGCCACGAAGGTGGCTAAGACTTGGCCTTTGATTGCTGTCCTGGGTTTGAATTCTAGGTCATATTGGCCAAAGCCCACTGCCCATCTGGCTATTCTGCATGCCAGATCTCCTTGCTACAACAGGGATCTTAAAGGATATTCAGTTAACACCACAGTTTTGTGGGCTTGAAAGTAATGATTCAGCTTCTTGGAAGCCATTACTAAAGCCAATGTTAACTTCTCTAAGGGTAAGTACCTGGTCTCTGCATCTGTCAGAGTTTTGCTTACGTAGTAGACTGCCCTTTGCTCTCATTTTTCTTCTCTGACTACTACTGCACTTACTGCATGTTCTGAAATTGCCAAGTATAATAACAGCTCCTCTCCAGGTACTGGATTTGAGAGGACTAAAGCTGTGGTCAGATACTTCTTTAGGTCGGCCAAGGCGGCTTTGCTCTCTTCGGTCCATAAGAAGTCTATGGTTTTTTTTACTAGGCTGAAGAAAGGCTTACATTTATCAGAGCTCCTGCTTATGAATCTGTTCAGGGCTGCAGCCTTTCCAGTCAACATCTGCATTTGTTTTGCTGACGTTGGGCTCTTCAGTTCTAAGATGGCCTTGATCTGATCTGGGCTTGCCTCAATGCCCCTTCTGGTTACTAAGTATCTCAAGAACTTACCAGACCCAACTTCAAATGCACACTTTGATGCATTGAGTCAGAGCTGATATGTTTTAAGGATGTCAAAGACTGCCTTTAAGTCTTCCAGATGATCCTTAGGTTCTTTGGTCTTCACGACCATGTCGTCTATGTATACCTCCATAGTTTTACCAATTAGATGTCTGAACATCTTTGTCACCAATCTCTGGTAAGTTGCTCCTATATTTTTCAATCCAAAAGGCATCACTCTGTAGCAGTACAGCCCTTTTGGGGTGATAAATGCAGTCTTCTCCTCATCTAGGGGGTACATGGCTATCTGATGGTACCCCCTATAGGCATCCAGGAAGTTCATTCTTCCATGTCCTGAAGTGGCATCTACCAATTGGTCAATTTTGGGTAATGGGAAGCTGTCTTTTGGACAAGTCTTGTTCATGCTGGTGAAGTCCACACAGATTCTCCACTTCCCATTCTTTTTCTTCACCACTACCGTGTTTGATAGCCATGTCGAGTAATTTATCTCTTGAATGGCTCTGGCCTCCAGGAGTCTATCTACTTCCTCTTCTACTGCCTCCGCATGCATTAACGTCGGCCTCCTTGCTCACTGGATTACAGGTTTGGCCGACTTGTCCACATTTAGTTTATGGCAAGTGACCTCGGGGTCAATGCCAGACATCTCATATGGTGTCCATGCAAACACCTTTAGATTTGCTGTCAAGAATGCCTCCAGCTCTTTTTCCTCTTCCTCGGCTAAGCCCGAGCCGAGAAGGAAGAAGCGTTCTTCATCCTCTTGCTGGACAAGGATTTTCTTCAGGGCTTCTTCACTCGGCTGGCTCTTTGCCAACGTCATCCAGGACTTCCACATTCTCGTCCTCGATCTCTACTGTTTCTGCTTCTCTTATGTTGCAGGTAGACTTCATTGCTGCCATGGAGCAATTTTTTGCCTGCAACTGATCCCCTCTGACCTCCTCTATTCCATGCTCTGTTGGGAACCGCAATAGCTGATGCAATGTTGAGGGAACAGGCTCCATTGCATGTAGCCATGGCTTTCCCAGGATATCATTGTAAGGGGAGGGGGTATCGATTATGGTGAACTCTGTTTTTAGCTTCTTGGTGCCAGCCTGCACCTCAAAACTTGCTACTCCCAAGGGCCACGTCGGCGTTCTATTGAGCTTAACCATTGGGCCATTGGACTGCTCCAAGTCATCTTGGTGAAGGTTAAGCTCCTTGTAACACCTGACATACATGATGTCACAAGCGCTGCCTTGGTCAACTAAGATGCGCTTCACTTGGCACTCTCCAATCTATAGGGATATTACCAAGGCATCGTTGTGTGGATGCTACACCATCTCCAGGTCTTCCTCAGTAAAGGACACCACCGGTCCCTGGCTCTTGTCTTCCCTAGGTCTCTTCTTCCCAACCTGATACACATGTTGTAGGTGTTTTACTTTCTGGGTTTTCCCCCTTATCTCATTCTCATTCTTATTCACCTTCGAGTGAATTACATTGATCACTTGAGGTCCGCCTGCCTGCGGTTGTGGTGCTGGTGAGGGTGGTGCTGTTGGTGCCTGGGGCAGTCTTGCCTGCTCTTCTCTTGTCCTGGCCTCGTCCACCAGGTCCCTTAAATGACCTTGTCTTACCAGGCCTTCTAGATGTGTCTTCAGATCTCTACACCCCTGAGTCAGATGTCCAGCCTCATTGTGGTAAGCACAGTGCTTGCTAAGGCTTCTTCCTATAAATTCGCCTGGTATCCTTGCTAGTGCTCTGTAATAAGGCTGATTCCGGATTTTCTCCAAGACTTTGTAAATAGGGATTCGAAATACGGTTGTGATTGCTGTAGACGCGTCCGCGAGGGACCCCGCTACAGTTCGGACTCGATTTGTGTCACGGTTCTTAATCTTGAACCAAAGAGTCCAAATCTGGCAAATCGTTTTGAGAAAACAGATTTTAGGAAAGAAGTGCCAAACATGGACTGCTTTGCCAGATACAGAGTCGCCACCTAAATATTTTTTAATGGGGGAATTTAGGAAACCCTGACTCGGTGCCGAAGGCCACATGTCCGTCATCACCAGAGTTGTCTCGGCTCGGGAGCTTGGGTATGATCGGGGAAGGTCAGCTATGAGCACCCCCTTTCGCCCGGTCCGAAGACCGGCCTCTACTAACCGTGATACTCTGTTCTTATTGAAACGTTATATGTTCCTTATTCCAATTGTTGCCTAGAATTACTATGTTTGCGCCTCAGCAAACAAGTATAGACTAGATTGCCTAATTTGGAAACAGCATCTGCATATCGTTGGTTTTTGAAAAAGCGCTTTTGGAATTTGCTAGCTTGCAAGTCAGGCTAAAACCGGATTTCACGAGTTTTTCCAACCTTAACAATCCAACCTTCACCACCGGGCATTCAAAAGTTTATCTCATTAAGCACTTAGCCACTGTAAGCACTTATCATGGCAACATTCACACGCATGCAATTGCAAACGAAAATACTCATCTCCGTGCCAACAACACACTGTTAGCAACATGCATGTCCTAGGTTCATAGTCAAGTGAACTATGCAACACATGGCAAGATGCATTAGAGTAGGCTTCGGCTAACCTAACATGGATTGTGAATGACCAATTGATGCTGTGTTTAATTTGGAATTTGAATACAAAATGCAGTTAGCTGATGTACCGAGACCGGTGCATGCAAAGCAATGTATAAAATGCAGCTGCATTGCATGGTATGCTATTTAAACGTGCCTAATCTACCATCATAAGCAGGTAAATAAAAGGGAAGAAAGACGTGGGATTGGAAGACATACACCCCACTCACACACACTTATTACAGATTTGCCCTCGCTCGGAGGGTACAAATAAATATTATAGTCCGAATAACAAATAAATTAATTATTACAGAATTTCTACTTAATTAACAGAAAGAATGCAAGATGAAGGAGAGAGATGGCCACAGCCTCCGCCTCGAGATGCGCGAATGATGTATGCTCGAACCCGTCTTGCCCGGAAAGTCCGTACCATACCAAGGCTGTCTCTGTTTACACTGCCCTATCTCTCTGAAAAATTCCAAAGTGTTGGGACAGGTTTATTGCATACTGCAGAGGACCACCGACTGGGAGAAATTCCCACCGGCAGTGCATAATTTCCACCGGCTGCTTCTAGACTTATCGGGCCTTCACCAATGGCCGGTCGGCATTGAATTATGCCGGTCGGCAGAAACTTCCTGCAGGAGACAGTTTTGACAGCAATAGAGAACAGACAGCATATGGCATGGGATTTCAGGCACATGTGAGCATGGTCATGTTTCCCATCATGTGTTGAACTCAGGGGAACATGGCCCTCGATGCTCGAGCCATCAATGGTGAATGATAGCCCAAGAGATCGAGCTTGCCATTTGATGAAAAAATGCATGCAACACACAAATGAGGACCAAGGCCTTATCATGTCGAAGTCAAAGGCCCCGGTGACCGAGAGTTAAGGCACGTTACATCACTTATGGTATGAACGCCCCTTGACCCTCACACTTGGTTTGACACCCCAAACCAAGTAATGTAATGCATGTTATGCAAACATGGCTCAAAATGCAACATGATATCAAGATGCAAGGCATGCCAAGTGTCATGCAACTAGTATGACAAGCATGCAATGTTAGGCATACAAGATGCAAATGCAATGTAAATATGGACACTTTAAGCAATAGGATCAACGCAATACCACACTTGATGAGACAATTATGCAATGGACATAAGACAAGCATGTAAGAGAGCCTTGTACCATAAAGGGGCAGGTCTTGATCCACCCCAAAACAGTGGCCAAAAGTGCCTAAAAGGTGGACCAATACCCATGCCAACAAGCAAGCCAATGGTCCTAAGGTTAAGGCACAAAAAGGAGGCACTTCACTCCCACCAACATGACCACTTATGGCATGACTTGGACAAGCCAAAACAGAAATTTAACATGGAAAAATGGACTCCAAAACCCATTAATATGGCAGCTTAAGTGGCTCCAAAGGGATGTGTGCACCAAAGCTCATATCTAGGCATAAAAGGGCACACCCTCAAGGCATGAAAGAGGTCACACATGCACACATATAAACATGATTCATGGACTGAAATATGGTCCTAAATGATGCCAAATCAAAAGGACGGTCATAGTTATGCATGCTAGAGGTCAATATGCTCAAAGCTTACAAGCCAAAACACAAAAAGATGACACCAAACAAAGCAAGCATGACTGAAATGAATGGCCAACAGACCTTAAACATGGTAAAATAATGCCAACATCTTCATGGAACCAAGCCAACACATGCAAGAATAATGGCCTAAACACAAGATACAATTCTAGGCCAAATGGAGGAATGCAAAGCAAGTATACTAAGCATGCAAATGGGTACAAATCCGGCCAAAAACAGAGATCAAATATGACCTAAAACACCCAAAAAAACTTCTAAAATGGGGCCAAAAATGATCAAGCTTGCATGTTACCCTTTTAAGCCAATATGCAAGGAAACATGACAATGAAGGGAGAGGGGTGTCCCTCCCCTATGCAAGACTTCAAACCACCTTCCTCACCACTGAAAACCAAGAAGACCAAAACACTTAAGCAAACAAAGCCTTACCAAAGAGGCAACAAAAAGGCCAAATAAGGCCTAAGAGGGTGAGTTTGAACTCAAACCACAAAGGACCCTTAATGAAAGTTCTTAAGCATGAAAATATAAGCCTTTTTTATGTTATGCACAAAAACTAAATCAGCAAGTAAGATAGGTAAAAGACTAGTGCAAGTTTGGGGAAACTAAAGCAAAGTGCTCACCCTTGAAGCACCACTTCAAGAACAGCCTAAAGGGCAGCCCCCTCTTTTGATCCAAAACAAGCCAAAAACCTTCAGAAATCACCTCAAGTCCTTCAATCTCGGTAGCAGGTGTAATGGTGTGCTATTGGGTGCAAGAAGTAGGTAAAATCACACTGTTTAGGGCCAGAGAAACACACAAGGAGGAGAGACAGAGGGAAATATAGAGATAGGGTGTATCTATATGCTGTAAGCTCTGGTTTTTGCTTCAAAGTCTCTAACCTAGAGCAAGGGAAGGCCTCGTCCTCTTATAGAGTCCCTCTTGCCAAAGCTTATACACAAGCTTGCTTAGAGGGAGATCCCTCCATACACGTGTATGGGGGAGGCCAGAGCGTTGGTGCCACGCTATCACAGCTGGCACAAAATCTACATAAGTTAGAACTGACACAGGTCGGTCGGCTGCCCAAAATGCATTTTGACAAAAGAGTACCGCACCGGCAACGAAAGGTGCTGACTGGCAGAAAAGATTGCCGATGGCAAGCAAATAACCAAGCCTTGTGGCCCTCTAACACTGCCGGTGATGTGTGGGGATGCCTCACAAGGCATTCCCTGCCTGTCCAAGGCAAAACACAAGTGTTTGGTGCAAAACCAGACACTAAACAGTCAAGTTCGGAGATCCTGAGGCAAGGCGCGTAGCCGAGACCTCCGGGAACTCCAAACGAACACAAACAAGGGTAATCACCAAGTGTTCCAATGGTGACGTCCAAGTCTTGAGGACGGTCAAAAATGGGGTGTCTACAGTTGCCCCTCTTTGACAGAACTCGAAAGTCATAACAATGACGGGAGTGAATGTCAAAACCCAAAGAAGACCCATTTTTGACAAGGCCGAAGACTCAGACAAACTGCAAGACAAACAAGATATGCGCCCGAAGGCAGGGGCAAAATGCAAGACAATGCACGAAGCCAAGCATAACTTAAGATCATGCAAAGAAAGCTGTAACGAAGCACACATGCGACAATTTTAAGCTAGTATACACCGAACTACACTACAATGCAGAAGGGATGTAAGAAAATCATGTAATTCTCAATACGTCTCACTCGGAGGATAAAATACCTGTGCGGCTCGTCTGGTTGCGCCAGCCTCAAATGAACCGTGCATACAATATCGTGCCTGCAAAGAAAACAAACTTAACAGGTACAATATTGTTAACAACATGCATAATAGTGTACTCGAAATTCGTGACAACGCAAAGCGAGTGGGGAGTATAACAATGCTGCGAAGGTACAGATGTGTAAGTGGAACATGCGGTCTACCCAGGCAATGAATTTGATCGTAAGCATGCGGTCTACGCAAGCAATGAAATTGGACATAAGAATGCGGTCTACGCAAGTAGAATATGCGGTCTACGCAAGTAACGAAATTGAACAATCATGCGGTCTACGCAAGTGATGTAATTAACATGCGGTCTACGCAAGTAAAACATGCGGTCTACGTACGTAATGAAATTGATTAATCATGCGGTCTACGCAAGCAAAACATGCGGTCTACGCAGGTAATGAAATTGAACAAACATGCGGTCTACGCAAGCAAAACATGCGGTCTACGCAAGCAAAACATGCGGTCTACGCAGGTAATGGAACTGAACAATTATGCGGTCTACGCAAGTAATGGAATTGAACAAACATGCGATCTACGCAAGCAAACCATGCGGTCTACGCAAGTAATGGAATTGAACAAACATGCGGTCTACGCAAGCAAAACATGCGGTCTACGCAGGTAATGTAAGTAATTACAAACATGCGGTCTACGCAGGTAATGTAATTAACATGTGGTCTACGCAAGTAATGAAATTGATTACAAACATGCGGTCTACGCAGGTAATGTAATTAACATGCTTGAACATATGTGAGTGAGGACATATCATTCATAATGCAGGGATGCAAAACACTGTAACACAGCGTAATTGAAGCGATTTGTGGGAATCCTCAAGACATGAAAAGGATACGGGAAGGAATGTTCTTCGTACGTATCGAGCATCACTCGCAGAAGTTGTGGCCTGAGGTCAACTCGAAGGTCCACGTTTCAAAAGTGCGTTTCCCCGCATGGTCTCAAGTAACGAAGGTGCGAAACCACGTTGTTGACCCGAACAAAGGCATGGAAGGTGCGTTGACCGCAAGGGGAGTTTTACTGGTATCCATTCCGATACTTGGCTACCCTGTCATTCTATGTTTTACTTTCCTTTTCACTAGTAGTTTAAGCACATTGCACTGCCTCGGGCAGGTTTTATTCTTTCTCAAAATTACGCATTTTGCAAAGCACGCGACGGGAATGAAACAACCATTTTATTCAAAAGATGTTTGCGTTTGTAAACTTTCTATGCATCGCATCGCAAGGTATCACACCACAATGTGAACGAAATTGAACTCATTTTGAACACCGAGTATTCGCATCGTAATAATCAGGCAGTGAACCGACTTACAACTCGATAAGCAAATGTACAAAGGCATGATAGGACCAAACAAGCGTGAGTACAACTCGATAAATAAATCAAAAACTCAAAGAGAGTGAAATACAACTCGATAAGCAAATGTTCAAAAACTCGACAAGCAGACAGGCGTGACTTCGCAAGAATCAATCACCGGGGGAGGGATCGGAGGTGGTGGAGTTCCCCAATCCCTAGCATAAACAGCTCAGGGAACCAGGAGGAAGCCCATCGGCCAGGAGGAGAGGCCATCGGCCAAAAATTTGTTCGGTCGGCAAAATACGATGGCCGGTCGGCAGAATGTTTGGCCGGCCGGCTATGAATGAGGGAATCACCAGAATGTTGACACCTGTCCTCTACCCAACCTTGTCTCCTACAAAAGACCCCAACTTCGTAGTTTTTCTCAATTCTACATTGATTTGCTCTGATGGAAGAGTTTCTTGCTCAAAATCTCACAGCTTGGATTGCTAGCTTGGATGGCTCGGAAAAGTTGAATTTCCGGGGTTTCGGCATAAATGCACTATTCACTCTAGGTCGTACCCCGTTGCACCTCCCGTTTCTTCAAGCTGCAGCAAGGTTTTGGAATCCGGTGACGCATGTGTTTAGCTTCGCTGGGCAAGAGATATGTCCTACCTTTGAAGATTTTCGAGCCTTAATGGAGTCCGAGCGCGACGAGGAGCTCCTGCCCCAACTTAATTTTGGCCATGCCCAATCCTTAGGGCGAATGTGTGGAATCAGCATGCGTGACGCTCGGTCTCTAATTTGTGATGGGATGCTGGACATTCCGAGTTTGACCGATCGATTTTCTGATGCTGGTGATTGCAACAACCATCACTGGCAAGGCTTCCGGTGACATGCCCTCTGCTTGTGCATGCTATCCCATTTTCTATTCGTCTCAGGCTCTGGAGGGTCTAGTGTCCGGCTGATTGAGGTTGCCTAAGGCTTGAAGGAGGGCAAGAGCTGTATTGCCATGACTCTGGCCGAGACGTTAATAGGCTTAGACGTCTTTTATCGTCATGAGACGACCAGATTAGCAGGGAGTCCACTACTACTACAGGTAATGTTTCCCACCGAATCTCGCATTATGCATTGCTCACATCACTCGGCCCTCAAGCTCGGTCTTTTCTCACAAAACCCTATTCTCACTTTTCTCTCCTCGTACATCTCTCTATTCTTTACTCTCTCATTTTTCATCCCTCCCCAGGTATGGTTGATGGACAAACTGCAGGTTGTGGACTCTTGCCCAGCATATTCAGCTCGCGGCTACTCAAACATGAAACTAGCATGCAATGGTGGCTTAAAATGGTAAAAGGGCAGACCTTAACCCACCTCAAAACAGTGGCCAAAACAAATGCAGTTAGCGTATGAGGGATGGTGGTTCGCTTGGATGTGCCGCTTGTCCGCAGACCGTATTGCTTGGCGGTGCCCTTGGTTGAGCCTTCCGGCAATGAGTTACAATATGCCCCGGCAGACTGGGATTCAATTGATTGGTCTTACTCACTGTGTATTCTACTTCCCATTTCGGATTCGACGCCAATTTGGCCATGATCAGACCTGCCCGCCAGAGGGGATAGAGTATCCTGCTGCATTCCCAGCCCGAGGCACACAACTTGCTTGGCAGGCCACTGCGTGGAGGATAAGAGAACTCTTGGCCCCCGCTCCTACTTTCAGTTGCACTTTGTCTGACGAGTGCGTGGATTGGCTCAACGAAGAAGCACAGATTGGGCCCAGCTTGGCATCAGAGGCTTCGACCAGCTCTGGGAGGGGGC
>NW_021024878.1:1155429-1224564 GCF_004153795.1 Camellia sinensis | reverse complement strand
AATTGTAGTACCCTAGATGGCATCCTATTAATAAGGTAGGTTGCTGTAAGAACAGCTTCCCCCCAGAAGAATTGTGGAACATTTGTGGAAAACATTAGCGATCTGGCAACATCTAACAAATGCCTATTTTTTCGTTCAGCGATGCCATTTTGTTGTGGGGTGTCAACACATGAACTTAAGTGAACTATCCCTTCTTTTGCTAAAAATTCTCCTAGAATGGAGTTGAAATAGTCCCGAGCATTATCAGACTTTAGAATTTGTATTTTTGACTGGAATTGTGTCTGAATCATAATGTGAAAATTTTTGAAGATTTGGGTTGTTTCAAATTTGTCTTTCATGAGGAAGATCCAGGTTAATCTAGTATGATCATCTATGAATGAGACAAACCACCTAGTAGAACAATAGCCAGAGGTTGATCTTCGATCAGTCACTGAACCTGCCCAATCTGCATCTGAAAAAATCTCAATTTTTCTATTTGTTGTTCTTTGGAAGAAGAGACCCTTTCCTGGTGTCATTTTTAGGTACCTCAATATTCTGGTCACAGTATGAGCTGCTCTTTTTTTTTATCAGCAAAGAAAAATTTCATTTAACAGCATGAAATTAAAGGTATAGGAAGATGACATGCATCGAGAGAGATTCGGAAGTATAAAAATACCCCTACTACTGCTACTCGCACCCATACAACCAACCCCTAAGCCTCTCGATTTTTTAAACAACCAAGTTAAGAAGAATTTAACTGAAAAATTAAACTACATGAATCCCCACATAATTATCCCACCAAAACCCCCAAAACAAACTAAACAGAAACTAAACAACACCCCAGCAGCCCCAACCACCCAAAACAAAATCTAGTCTAATCTAGTCAACCCACCAAATCAAAGCAACAGACCACGCCTCTGCCAAGACCCACTCCACCTGCTGCTACAACTCCCAAAGCCCCACACCTTAGCTGCTAGCTCACGCTACCCCTAGGCTACTGCAACTCCCATCTCCCCATGCCCACACCGGCCGAGAATACTCCATAGCCACCACCGGGAAAGCTCCATGCTTCAACACCCCTACTGCAACACAAGAAAACTCCAAGCTGCTGCACCTCCGCTGCTGAAGACAGAGCTACACCCACTGCCAGGAAGACTCCAAGCTTCAACACCCACTACCGATGACACCACACCCACAGATCACCACCCCCTGCTGAAAACACAACACCCATTGCCACCACACCCACATAACATCTCTCACCAGGTCACCAAACAAATGAAAGAAGATCATCCCTCAAACTCTTACACGAAGTGGAGCGCTCGAGTGACAACCGGACAGAACAGGACGACCCCTCAAACTCTTAACCAGAATGCATCCCTCAAGCTCCAACTCGCCAAAAGCGCACGAATGAAATATCTGAACGACTGAGGACAAACCTGGACGGCCCCGAAGAAGACCCTGGACAGCAAAGAAAGACACACCTAGGTGGAGAAAATGGGGGACTCAAGTTTATTGAACGAAAAAACTAACAGGCAAACCGAAACGAGCTAGGCCAGCCGACCGCCATAGCCAAAGGCGACGGCCAGCCGGCCAAAAAAGAGGCCGGGGAAGGAGGTTTTTAGAGAGAGAGAGATAGAGAGAGAAAGGGAAGGAGGTTCTGGAGCTCCTACATGACTGCACAGCTAATGACCCTTAACCCAATTATTTTTCATGTTTGACCACCAAATCCGAGTTTCAAAACATTGGTTGTGCCCATACATTTGGGGCTTGTTTTGTGGATAAATGGGGCCTCAAAATTGGCCATTTTGATGGGCCTTTGCCTTCTTCGAGGGCCTTGCAATTCATTTCGGCCCTTTTGGGCTACGGACTGAGAGTTCCAAGTCACTGAGAAAGTTGGGCTTTTATTTCGAGATGTGACAAGTCATTGGAGGGTTGAGCTTTAGGGGCGAAGTCATAAGCCTGTTTGGTAGAACTGTGGGAAAGTGCTTATACCTTATACCTTAACAGCTTATAGTTTATAACTATGAACATAAACTGATTTATGACTTATAAATTAAGCTTCTCCTGCCCCACTCAAAGAATAAGTTGATTTCTGACTTACAAAAAGTTATAAGCTGTATTGTTAAGCTAAACCAAACAAATCAAAATAACTTAAATTAAGCTGAAAGCTGAAAGCTGAAATAAGCTGAAATTAAGCTGTACTAAACAGGGCCATAGAAGGTTTGGGATTTTGTATCAAAGAGATCAGACATGTTTTTTTGGGAAATGTTATGTTGTGTAATGTATACTGTATATAATTTTAATACAAAATTATATAAGTTTTTACCAATTTATATAAATAATCTTACAAAAATACATAAGTTAAATACAAATTCAAATAAATTCGTGAAAACTTATGTAATTTTGTAAATTTACGTGAATTTATATTTAATTTTTATATTTTTATGAGATCACTTATATAAATTTATAAAAATTTATGTAATTTTGTGTTAAAAATTATATACGGTGTGCACTAAATTTTTTTTCTAGTAGGTTCTTTAGCTTTTGTGCATCAAGTCATAGAGGGCTTGGGCTTTGACGTCAAAAACATGTATGATCGTTGGGCTTTTGTCATACCAAGTCATAGAGGGCTAAGGCATTTGTAGTCCGAATGTCGAATGCTGATTATGGTGTTGGAACTGGTCCTTCTCCGTCGGCCTCACCATAAGGACAATTTCTAAATAATCGAATATCGAATGCCGAATGTTATCTGAATGCCGTATGGCCTACTTACATTGAGTTTAATGGTTAAATATATATATATATATATATATTGGTTAATTTCACTTAATGAAAATAGATAAATGATTTACATTGAAAATAAATTACAAAATTAAGATTTAAATTGATAGAATAAAAAGAACAACGGTTTATTTTGTTATAAGAATCAAACTTTATTATTATTTTTTTATTATTATAATTTTTTTAATATTTTATTATTCTAATATAATATTATTTTTGCTAATAAATAGAAAATTGAAATATAGGGCACATACCAACTTTAAAGGTTTTATTATTATGAGTCCGGATCATCGGTCGCACTTCCCTGCAGCCCTCCCTGCCGCGGTCTCCAAAACGACGTCATTTTGTTTAGTGTTATAATTATTCCCCCCCCCCAAAAAAAAAAATTTTGAGCTTTCTGCCCACTTTCATTTTGGGGATTTGGTGTAGTGGTCTGAACAGTTAGGGAATCAAAGAGCTCGGTGGTGGTGCGGAAGGATGAGGCGGAGTAGAGGTTGGAAGTGGTGGAGGTGGAGAAAAGAATGAAGAAGATGAGGCGAGAGAATCGGAAGCCAAGGACGAGGCTGATGAGGTAGCAGAGGTAGTGGAGGACTGGCAGAATATAGCCGCGGGAAATTTGATTCCGCTATCTAGAGACGCATCCAGCGGCGGTGAGCCTCTGAATCTGTTGTTCCGGTAGTTGATGTAGCAATGCTACAATGCAGACAGCTTCATTTTTCTCTCTTCTCTGCTATTACCAACACAAAGAGAGAGAGAGGGTTGATGGTGGAATGGAGATATATGATGTGGGTATAGAGAGTTATTTGTGAGTTCCTCCCTTTGAAGTTTGGACTTTGATTTGGGGTTTGTTGAGAGAGAGAATGAGAAGGTTGGGGGAAGGGAATAGCGGAGCTGTGGGGTGGTTGGTGGATATAGGTAAACGAAAGAGGCTAGAAAAAAAAAAATCAAAACGATGTTGTTTTGAAACGAGGCAAGAAGGGCCGCAGAGAAGTGCGGCCGACAATCTAGACTCTAACTACTAGTACTATGAGAGGAGTCCAAATCATCGGCCACACTTCTCTATAGCCCTTTTTGTTGCGCTTCAAAACGACATCGTTTTGAATTTTTTTTTTCCAACCCCTTTTCGTTTACCTATACCCACCCACCATCCTCTTCTCTCTCTCTCTCTCAACAAACCCCAAATCAAAGTCCAAACTTCAAATGGAGGAACTCACAAATAACTCTCCATACCCACATCATCTATCTACATTCCACCATCAACCCCTCTCTCTCTCTCTCTCTCTCTCTTCTCTGTTGGTAATAGTAGAGGAGAAAGAAAAATGAAGTTGTCTGCATTGCAACAAAGCTACATCAACCGCCAGAACAATAGATTCAAAGGCTTATCGCTGTTGGACACGTCTTTAGACGACGGAATCAAATCTCCAGCGGCTATATTCTGGCAGTCCTTCACTACCTTTGCTGCCTCATCAACCACATCCTTGGTTTCCGATTCTCTCGCCTCATCTTCTTCCTCCTCTTCTCCACCTCCACCACTTCCAACCTTTACTCCACCTTATCCTGCACCGCCACCTAGCTTTCCGATTCCCTAACTCTTCAAACCACCCCCACCAAATCCCCAAAAGATGAAAGTGGGCGAAAAGCTCAAATTTTGGGGGGGGGAAAAATAATAACACTAAACAAAATGACGTCGTTTTGGAGACTGCGACAGGAATGGCAGCAGGGAAGTGCAGCCGATGATCCGAACTCTCATTATTGTACAATCAAAACGTGTTCGTATGATGTAGTGGCCACACGTAGTCACCAACAATAGTAGCCAGTGGTAGTCATGAGTGATAGATGATAGTTAAAGAGGAGAGAAGAGGAAGAATGAAATTAGGTAGCGTTTAGTAGAGTTTTTTAAATATGATTTAAGAATAGAGTTGTATTGAGTTTATGAATTTTGGAATTATGATTGGAGTGTAGAAAATTTATTTGATTATGAGTTTTGAAAAGAGTTTTGAATGTTTGATGTAACATGTGAAATAAGAAAATTTGTTTGGTTATGAAAGAGTTCTCAAAACTTAATTTAAAAAGTTATAACTCTATTAAAATTTCTGATCAACACTCATAACCAAACTCTTTTTAAAATTCAATTCAAAAAATTATTTATTAACAAAAAATAACATTCATAACCAAACTCTTTTTAAAATTCAATTTAAAAAATTAATTATTAACAAAAAAATAACATTAAAAAAAATTTAATTGAAAATAACTGAAAAAGTTATAACTCATAACTAAACACAAAACTCAAAACTTTATTGAAAATTCTATTTAAAACTCATAACTAAACTCTTTTTAACATTCAAATAAAAAAAAAATGTCATTTTGGTTTAAAAAATATCAAAAACAAATATAAATTTTTTTTCTCCAAATAATAAGTAGTGATTGGCGATTGCAACCCCAAAAAAAAAATTACACTATTTCAGTCAACCATCCAAGGGGACGTCCGGGCGGATGACCGGGTAGATCCAAAATTCAAAAATCTTATGCTTTTTAGAATAGAGAACATGAAATAGAGAGAGCAGCCAAATGTGAAGGAGAATTACATTTTAAAATGTGTAGTGGAATCATATTTTGAAAACTCTATCCAAACATGAAATGCAAATGGAGAGGTGGAATTATATTTCTAGAACACAACCAAACACAACCTTTTTTTCTTTTAAATTAGGGGTGGGCAACGGATATATCAATCTGCCCAAACCGACCGAATCGAACCGATCCGCTGCATTTTAGACGGATGAGTGATAATGAGCGGACGGTTCCAAATTGATTTTTCCCAATCCTCCTAGTTTTTGACGGGTGGTGAATTTGAGGTTCCTTTGGCCACAACTGAACCGCCAAACCGCGAGTACCCCTAGTAATTTGTAAGACTTTGTGTTTTCAATTTGTTTAGATATTCTGTTTGTGTTTTCAATTGAAAAAGAGTTTAAATATTCTATTGAATATATTTTGTTAAAAAAGAGTTTTTAATTTAAATATATTTTTTGAATTGAAAAAAATAAATGTATTATTTATCTATATTTTTTATTTTTTAAATGTAATTCTAAAAATAATAAATAAAAAAGATGATATATGCTGGTTGGTTTTTGTTTTCAAAAACAGATATAGATGTAACAATACAAAGACATACAATTTATACTACTGCTCTGTTCATGATTTTGATGGTTTGAATTGTTTTTATATTTTAAGAATCACAGATTGTAATATTTTATGTGGATGAGGTATGCTGTGATTATAATATGTGAATGAGTCATATAGTAATTGTACTATTCTAAAGTTTCAAACTTTCTTTCTTTGGATGAGGCATGCAGTGATTGTAATATTTTTTTAAGTCATTGACTGTAATACATTTTTTTTTTTTTGAGGAAGTGCACAAACTGAATTATGTTGAAAATTTATAAAATTTTAAACCGCCAAACCGATTCCCATCCATTCGCCAATCCGCCAATCTGCTCAATCCACATTCGCCGGATTGGCGGACGGATACGAATTGATTTTCTCTAATTTGCCAATCTGGCGGACAGATGACGGATTGGGAGTTACGTGGTCGCAACCAACCCGCGCCCACCCCTACTTTAAATCAGTGAAATTATTTTTTTTGTGATTACAAGAGTTTACTAAATTTTGTAAATTATTTACAAAGTTTATAAATGAAAATGAACAAATAGTTTTATATATATATATATATATATATATATATATATATATATATAATTTTTTAAATATTTATATATAACTCACAAAATTATTATAAACATGGGTAAATTACACTTTACCCCCTTAAGTTTCAAGGTTTTCATAATTTAGCCCTTCAAGTACTTTTTTTCAACTTTGGCCCTTAACCTTTGTAATCTTTCTCAATTTACTCTTAAAACTAACTTTCGTCCAATTTTGCACAAAAATTGCGACGTGGTATAAAAATAAGTAAATTATACTTTGCCCCCCTTAAGTTTCACAAATTTTTCACTTTTCACCCTTAAAATATTTTTCTTCCCTTTAGGCCTTATTGTTTGTAATTTTTCAATTTACTTTCAAAATAAAGTGCTGTATAATTTTAGATAGAAAAATGCCAGTTTTGTAATCATGTTGCACAAAAATAAATTATATTAAAATTCGGTTGAGTTTTCCAAAACAAAAAAACAAAAATTAGATTGTGGGGGTTAAAATTTAGATTGTGGGGTTTGGGGTTTGGGGTTTGAATTTTTAGTTTTGGGTCTTAAAATTAGACAGAAATTAGTTGTGGGCATAAATTGAAAAAAAATACAAATATCGTGGGCTAAAGAAAGAAAAATAATACTATAAGGCTAAAGTCAGAAATTATGTAAGGAGACAAAGTGTGATTTATTTATTTTGTCGCATGACATATTCCTTTCGAAATTTGACCGAGTTTAAATTTTGGAGTAAGTTGGAAAAAAACAAACAAACAAACATTACTAAAAATGATTATTTTAAAGATCAAAATTGGAAAAAAAAATTATAAAACTTAAATGGAATAAAATTTAGTTTACCCTATAAACATTTATCAAACATACCTTAAAAAAGATTGGGAGTTGTTGCTATGTAGGGATGACAATTTAAACCCGCTTCGATGGAGATTCGACCCCCCAACCCCGACTAGAATAGTTTTTCCCTGAAAAATAAAATATTCCCAACGGGTCGGGGATGGTATTCGAAAATGAATCATCAACAATTTTCGAGCCAGGGACGATGATACATTTTCCAATCTCAGTTTGATGTGCTCGTCTAGAGTATTTTTCGATGATTTGAACAGTTCATATTGTAGGGTTCGTTAATAATATTATCCAGGTAAAAAATCAAGTTAATCACATATTTATAACCCTTCATATTGTAAGATTTGTCAAGAATATTATCCAGGTAAAAAATTAAGTTAATCAGAAATTTATAATCCCATGATTAGGTCTTAATTATTTTTAGAAATTTATAAAAATTATATTAACCGTTAATTTTTATAAAAATAAATATACTTTTATTATATAATTGTAAATATCTAATTAATTTAATTTTTTACATTAATAATTTTAATAATATTTGGTGACTCAAAAATTCATGATTTGAATATGTCAAAATGACATCATTTTTAAAATAAAATGATATCATTTTGATACATTTAAATTATTATCACATAAATTCAAATCACTGTGCATTTTTCTAATAATTTATTTAAAAAATCTTATCATATAAACAATTTATATTATTAAAAGAGATTCGGGATGAGGCACTACAAGAGAGCACAGTATCCGACCGTGCGTTTGACCTACGAATCCCCTTAAAAATGAGTTGTCAAAAGTGGCTGTTGTTTTTAGAGTGGTTCAGGGAGATACAGTAATGACTCAGATCATTAGTTTTAGTGTTTTAATGAAACATTAATAATATAATAATGAATAAAAAAAAATAATAAAAACAAATCAAGTCCAAACATGAGTGAAATTTACTATCAACTCTAAAACATTTTTGCAGAGAGATATGATGCAGCCCTAGCTGTATGACGCAAATCAATGACAATCTGATGAGCTATGAGTGATGGAGCCATGAGGTCACATGCCCATCCCTGTATTTTATTTACAAAAATAATAGTTAAGGCACCATAATTTATTTGGTCATCATAGCGTCATTGTGACATGCCATTTGATGAAACAATAATGATAGAGACTACTAATTTTGAAGCTCTAAAAAGACTACTAATGATATGACACTCAATAAAAAAAGAAAAAAATACAACACCAAAGTCAAAATATCAAATCATTCCTGATGGAACCCACTGCCACATCATTAATGATAGCACTAATTAGTGCTCTCACTCATTTCCTTGATGAAAACATCACATGCCGTTGCCAGGGGGCTTGGAATCTCTCCAGTCAGTCTCTCTAGTCTTTCTCCTTCTAACGGTTCCGATACTCTAGAAAAAATTTAACAATCTAAATCACTTCGTTAAAAAAAATAATTTAATTTAATTTTTTATTTTTTTAATAGAATGATGTAGACTTTTGAATGCTTTATTCGGTGAATATGGACCACTATAAAGAGGAATGGTATGAAGAGGACCTTACTCATTGCTAGGTAGGATCCCAAAAATCAACGCTGGATAACAGGGACAACGGCATAAATATATAATATTACGGTGGTATTGCATATACTAATTAGTATATTAATTAGTATATTAATACTATTTAAAGCATTAAATTATAGGAGAAAGTCTTTATATTTTTATCAAATAATGTTATATGCATCAATTAACGTACTAACTAGCACACTAATTGATAATGTAACATAATTTAAGAGATTTTTAATATTTGTAATGTAATTAATGATTGAGGTCAATAATAATGTTATAACTAGTGTTTGTACACTCCTTAATACACTAATTGGTGCATGCAGCACCACCAATTTTTATCACTTTATAATTATTTTGTGTTGTTAGTTGTTTTTTGTTTTTTTTTCAATTGTCTCTCGATGATATACAAGTTAATTACATCAATCTTGTCTGAAATTTAAAAACATAATACAAATATATAATTATATCAAATTTTATAATTTTAAAATAATTATATTGAGTTTTTTTAAGACTTTAATTTACATGATAATTAATCTCATTTTCATTAATAATTTGTTAATTATATAAATCGAAAAATAATACTATTATTTCTTTTACACTATATTGTATACTATATATATATATATATATATTTTCCATTTATGTTTGTGTTTTTAGATAATGTGTGTTTAATTCTATTGAAGAAAAAGCCAGTATAATTATATTAAAAATTATAAAATTTGATATACATTTTTATAAATTTTAAGAAAGTAGATGTAATTTATCATAATATATAAATATGGGGTCATGTGTTGTTGTGAAGAGGACCAAGTCATCATGAGAATGATGTTTATTAGGCATTAGATGACAAAGTGTTTATTCCAGAGTGAGTTATTCTATTTTTCTCGACACAATATTACTTTACTTATGCGAGATGAAAGGTTCCAAATTCCAATATAAATTATTTCAGATAAAGTAAGGGGAAAATACATTCAGTGTGGATCAGATTTTATTTTTTTATTTTTACAAATACATGGAAAATTTTAGAATTTTAATTATTAATTTTTATAAAGTTTTCAACTTATGTGTAGTTTTTTTGTACTTTTATACAAAATTATTATTTTCCCTAAAAATAAAAATAAAAAAGTCAACAAATGCAATTTTCTTTTTCCTAAATAAAATAATCCTATATCATTCATGTTTGTGAATCAAACATAGCTTGAACAAGGCGATTGGCCTAATGGTTCATATACCTATTTCTTAAGACAATAAGAAGGTAAGAGATTGATGATTCGAGTTAATGGAGCCATTACAGCTCTCTTGTTGTAATTTAACTTATTAATCTTCTAACATCCTATCGTGTGCCCAAAAAAAAAAAAATCAAACATAGTTTAAAATTACATATGGAGCCAAAAAATTGTTGTATAATTCAACGAATTGTATTCACATCCTCTTCATCAATAAGATATATGTATTTGTAAATTTACATTATTAGTCATTATAGTTTAATTGAAATATCACTTTAGTTCTTATCATTTTAATTTGAATAATTTTAATTTTACTTCTTTGAGTTTTGTTACAATGTGATTTCTTCGTTATGAGTAATTAATATTTCATAGAGAAAAACACATGTCAAAGTAAAAAAATCAAAGTAAAATTTAAAAAACAAAAAAACTATAAAGAGAGATTAGATTACAATAAAATTAAAAATTAAATTATTTAAATTAAAAATACAAGGATCAAAATAAAATTCACTCCAATTAAAAACGAATAATGTAATTTACCAAATTATATATTCATTTTGCAATACAGGCAGAGACATGTGGGTCTGTGGTCATAATGACCATACCCTTTGAAAAAAGCTTACTTTTATGTCGTTCTTACACGCTAACCCCACTCTTCACGTCGTTATTAGTAGTTTACCTTTTTCTTTTCTTTTTTTCTTTTTTTTTTAAACTCCGGCTGAAGTTTACCTCGTAAAATTAATATTTTTAATTATTTTTAATTTAAATTATTCGCATACTTTCATTAAAATTAATATTTTAAATTATTTTTAATCTAAATTATTCGCATACTTTCATTAAGTAAAATTTATGAGTAAAAATATTTTAATTATTAAATTCAATGTAGATATATATAAAAAGAAAATTTATTTATAAATCTCATTTTGAGAAATGGTGATTTGATTAGTTTCAAAAGTTTTCTTATAAACTAATTGGTCTTATTGATTTTGGAAAAGTAAATTTAATTTATTATTTGAAAATTAAAGTTACGGTTATACCTTTATTTCTATTATATTTTTTCTTTTTGCTATAAAAATAAGATACACAACTTATGGAAATCAAATTTGGAATGAATTTTTATATAAGAATCTTTTTTATTTGGAATGAGTTGAAATATAAGATTTTTCAAATATTTCAAAAGGAGTATAAAAATGACTTGAAATATAGAATTCTTCAAACATTCTAAAAAGATATGGGATTCTGCAAATATTTCAAAAGAAGTACAAAAACACTTTGATAAGTTTTGAACAAATGTATAATTTCAATCTGTAATACTCCAATATAACACTCCAAAAAAATTTTCTTATTATATTTTTCCGAACGCAACACTCCAATATAACACTTCAAAAAAACCTCTTTATTATATATTTTTTTTCTCAAATGTAACACTCCAAAAAAATTCTTCAGTGTAATATTCTAATGTAATACACAAAAAAAAAAAAAATCATAGTGCACTTTTTCTAAACGTAATATTTCAATGCAACGCTCCAAAAAAAAGGATGTGGAATTGTTCAAACCATTCTAAAAGGATGTGGAGTTCTTTAAACATTTCAAAATGAATGCAAAAATTTCTTAGTAAACTTTGAATAAATGTATGATTTTAAGTTGTGAGTGTTACATTTGAAAAAAGTACACTAAGCAGTTTTTTAGTGTTTTTATCTGTGTTACATTGGAATGTTATATTTGAGATTATATTGATTGAAATGTTGCATTTAGAAAAAGTACACTAAGAAATATTTTTTGTGTGTTACATTGGAGTGTTATATTTGGAAAAAGTTTAAAGTGTTATATTGTTACGTTTGGAAAAAGTACACTAAGGAGTTTTTTAGCGTGTCACATTAGAGTGTTAAGTTGGAACGCTACATTTTTATTCGTAATATGGGATTTGTTCCAGAAGAAGGAAATATCCACAGCCTCCATAGTACGGATTGTCCAAATGTGTAATTTCACATTTAGAGAAACACACATTTATCCCTAAAAAATCAAACCCAAAATTGTAAATGACTACCTTTTTGTGTAATTTTCACTTTAATAGAACTTTTGAATTCATAAGAAAAAAAATGGGGACTAAACAATTCACATGATTACAATTTGAAATTTATTGGTGCTTCACCCTATATAAAATGTCTAAAATATATTTTTTCATTGAGTTTACTGATTAAAATATTATTTTTTTCAATTTTATTTAATGAAAATAGATAAATGGTTTAAATTAAAAACAAATAAAAAATTTAGTGTTTAAATTAATAAAAGAAAAACTCACGATTTATTTTGTTACAAGACTCAAATCTTAAGTTTTTTTTTCCCCCCAAAATTAAATAAATTGTTTGAATTATATTCACAATGGAATTTGCAACAATGCCCTTCAAATACAAAAGGCTCCCTATGTCTCTAATCGCATAATAAATGACTTTTTTTATTAATAAATCAACATGTCAATTAACAGTTTTAATAATGTCTAAAATATGTTTCAATTAACAATTCATGTAATTTTATTGTTGTATAGGAGAATAGTTATAAATTTCAGTTTTTTCTATTAATTTTGTTAAATAAAAACGTTTTGATAAGGGAGTATTTGTCATTTCTAAAAGCAGATAAGGTAATTTATACATTAGACCTTGTATTTTATCCAAAATAATAAGAAATGCTTATGACCATCTCAATGAATGAATAATGCTTGGGACCCCCTTTTGGGGGTCACCCCCTCACCCCTCCTTTGCCACGTGGCGGTGGTGATTGGAGGAGCAGGAAAAAAAAGAAAAAGAAAAAGAAAAAGTAACCAATGAGAGAGAGAGTGGGTCAAAGGGGGTGGGAAAAAGGGGGATGAATCATTGTTGCTCAATGAATAGTCATTAGATTCAATATGTCTAAAAATTATACTAATATATATAATACATTAAAATTTGGAAAAATTACAATAAAAAAAAAGAAAAAGAAAAAGGATTTGAGCCTTGTACCCAAACAAATTTTGAATTTTGAATTTTATCAGTTTAAAACCTAATATATTGGTTTATTTTTAATTTGAATCATTTGTCTATTTTCGTTAACTAAAATTGGTGAAAAAATATTTTAGTCATTATACTCATTGTAAGTGTACAAAAAAAAATAATACCTAACATATCATTTTTAATTAAGTTTAATGACTGAAATATTACTTTTTGTTAGTTTTACTTAACAAAAATAGGCGAATGGTTTTAGTTTGAAAACAAATAAAAAATTAGAGTTTAAATTGACAAAATTAAAAATTAAAAATTTATTTTGTTATAAGGCTAAAACCTTGAGTTTTTTTATAAATGTTTTTCCCTTAAAATTTTATCATTTTTCCTATTTGGACTATTGTAATTAACATGACCCAAATAACAATAATAAATAAATAAAATTTACCATTGCACTGTCCATAACAATCACCCATTATTAAATTATACTAACTTTTTTTAAGATATGAAAAAAAAAATTAATTCTATAAATTTGGCCTCTTTAAAATATAAATTCACATAATATTTTGTTATCTTACTACCGACTATGCATTATTTTAGTTACTGAAATCTTGATTAATATTATATCCTTGAACCACTTGCATTAGTCTTTTTTTTTAATTCTTCTTTTTTTAAAGAAAAATTATTGATTCACCGAATTTGAACTTGTCCAAATTGCCTAAATTACATAAGCCAAACGACCGGCCAAACGACCGTCAGACGACCTGCGTCACCCTTGTCAACCTACATTCACTCATACAACCATTCCAATGACTGGCCGGACGATTGGCATAAATAAATTTGGACAATTCAGGCGAGTCCAAATTTGGTGAATCTAATAATGCTATTTTTTAAAAAGTTAAAATTATGTCAAATTTATAAAAATTATTATATTTTTTCAACTTTAGAAGAGGCATATTTAGGACTATTTTGGGAATTTGACACTTTTTAACTTTTAACCTATTTTATGTCATAATAACTCTCTATTTTTTTAAAAAAAAAATTAAAAAAATTAAGCTTTAACTTATTTCCCAAAACAAGCCCTTAATTATTCTTATCAAAATAGAAAAGAGGGAGAATTATAACCTTGAAGGGAAAATTTAAAAAAAAAAAAAAAAATCATTACTATATTTGAATAATAATAATACTAATGCTTGACCTTTAGGTGACAATAGCTAACAACCAGTCCAACTTCCAAGGAAAAAGCGGATTTTAAAAAGAGATATATTAGCAATTCTTAATAATTTATTATTTTTTGAGCCGTGATCCATACACCCAGTGGGGGTCGCGCCCCCAGTGACGTGGCGCGCCTCCACTGGCTGAAAACTTAAAAAAAAAAAAAAAAAAAAACAGTTTTTTTTTTTGGACCAATCCGGGGCCGACACCTCACTGGGGTCGACCCCCAGTGGGGGTATGAAGCTTTTTTCTTATTTTTTTTATCAAATCTCTTATATGAATATGATATTTATATACATATAGATTTGTATAGATTCCACACTCAAATAGAAGATTTGATAAAAAATTTAATAAATTATTTAAAAATTCATAACATTTTTATTTTAAAAGTTATTGGGGGTTGCTATAGTTGTGTAGTTGGCGTTATAATAAGTTATTTTAATAATTTTTGAATTTTTTATAAAAGATATATAAAAAAAAGTAAAATGTTATATTATTTTAAAAAATAAAAAGATAATAAATATGTTATTTTAATACAATGGTGCTAGGACCCAGCATCTCCGGTAGCCAAAAAAAAAATCTTCCAATCATGCAGTGCCATGTGGCGAGGGAGTTCATTGGGGCTGGGGTCTTAAGCTTTATGCATTTTAATATGTACCCAACCCAACCAATTCTTCATTTTGATAGTAATTAGTTAAACAGGGATGATATAAAAAGATGTTCTATAATAATTGACGTATAGCATGGCTCTAAGAAAGCAAAATGTAAAGTAGTGTTTGCTTATTAGAATGAAGAAAAGTAATATGATCATTTATTAAAATATTTATTTTAATATTTGGTTAGATTAAAAAAATAATGATAATCATATTATAAGTGAAATAATATTTTACTATTTTAACCAAGACAAATGGTCATTCTATAAAAAAAAAAATTTAAAGAATTATTATTTTATTCCATTATATTTTATTTTGATGAATTAAATAGAAAAGAAAATTCATAAAATAAGATACGAATGTGACATTTTTCCTCACATTTGTATGATGCCGTGTAAATCTTCCAGGTTGACAGCATTCAGTTGGTTTGGTTCTACTTTTTAAAAAACAGTTTTTAGGATTTTTTTTTTTATTTTTCGTATTTTAATGTTTCTAAAGAATTTTTTTAATATTTTAAGAAATTATTTTTAATTTTTAGACATGCCTAACATAAATATACTTAAAAAATATAACATTTATGAAAAATATCTTTAAAAAATACACTACCAAAAAATAAGAAAATTCAGTATATTTTTCATACTTTTTGTGTTTTATTAATTTTTTAAAATATTTTTTCATAAATATTTTACTATTTAAATACATTTAAGCAATGTGCATCTAAAAATATTAAAAAAATTGCTTAAAATTAAAAAATATTCACTAAAAATAAAAAAATACAAAAAATAAAAATCTCAATTTTCAAAAAATTAAAACCAAACACACAATTGTTTTTCAACAACTTTCTCTCTTTCCATGTGAGAAAGGCAAAACAAAGCAAGAAGAATAATGAAAGTAAAAGCCAAGTGGGGACAATTTTAAAGGGGGGGGGGGCTGGCTGGGGGACCCAATCTCAAAGACTCTAGCTAATAAGTTTAGGATTTGGCTTCCTTCTAATCCGATCATAGATTGAAAGGTGTTGTTAGACTTGTAGAGGTCTATCATGAGTTTCATTTCGATAATTCGAACCATTCAATGTATAGAACTTTTCGAGTAATATGTGCCTGTAAAAAATCACTTTGATCAGATATTGATAACTACATAATCAAATCAGTTTTGTATAAAAAAAATAGATGATGAAAAATAAATGGTTTAGAGAAATTTGATCCGATGAGATAGCTATCGATATTCAATTAGCGTAATTTTTTACAAGCCCATAGTATTCAACGAATTCTACATATTAAACGATTCGGATTATCAAAACGGGATTCGTGATGAGCCTCTACGGACCTCACAACACTCTCTAATTCGTTCACAAATTAGAGGGAAGCCAGACCTAAGTGAAAATGACTTTTTAATGGAATAGGTTTGGTAAACAATAGTTGGGCAAAGTGTAACTGCTAGTGACAATACTATTATCTGTATCCACTGAAAATCAGTCTTAACCAATGAAAAGAAAACTAACAGTTAATCACTCCCCTAATCATGTTCAAAAGTTGGGGCCACAAACGTTGTCTAGAATATTATGTGGGTCTCTTTAGTCATTAGCTTTAAAATTTTCCATATATTTATATGAAAAATGTTACATACAATTTTATTTATATTTATATTTTTACAGTTCAAGACACCAATAAGTAGATTTCATATGTATTTCAATAATGATAAGTAATTCTAATTTTAAAATTCTAAACAGAACTCTAGTGATGTAACAAGAAAAAAAAATAAAAATATAAGTACACACATTACATTACATGTTGATCCCACTCATTGTCACATTACTAGAGCTCTCTTTAAAATTTTAAAATTAAAGCTCTCAATCTTTATTTTATGTATTTATGAATATGAGTCCCATTATTTTATAAATGAAAAATTAAAATAAAAAATAAAATTATGTGTAACATTACTCTAATATGTAAAATTGACGCGTTTTGCATAGTAATGGAAGTGGTTCGATTTGTACCAAAGGAACTCAATTAGAGCATCATGAGTTGTTCCCTTATCTTGACTCCTTTTGTTTGTTGTTGGAATGTCACTTCCATCCACTGATTTTGGCATCCTGGAGTTACCTACAGACCAAGAGTGACATGGGTTTGCCCGACCCGAACACATAAATGAGTTCAATTACACAAGGGTCAAATCCAAATTTGCTCCCACCAAAAACATTATTCATAGGTTTTTGTTTTGAGAGGGGGGTGGGTGGAAGATTTCTCCTAACCTTTTAAAGTCATTGTAAACGGATGAATCATAAACATAAATTGTACCAATCACTTGTAAATGTTTTTTTTTAAAGAATTCCACAAGTTGCACTACAAAGGATAATTGTCTCTAATGGGGCTGCTTTATTCCAAAATTTATGAAGGTTAAAAAAGAAGATTAGAACATGCTAACTAAAGAGGCAATAATGAAAGGTGTATGCATGCACCACACAAATCTGTTTGAACATCTCCAACTATTTCTTCAAATTTGAAAATGTTTAAATTTGACATCACTAAATTAAGCACTCCAATCAAGGTCTCAAATTTATTAATTTATTATATATATATATATGTATTTGCATAGGTTTGTGTTTCAATTTTTTTCGACAAACCCACAATGTGCGATGATCACAAGGAACCAAAAGAATAAATTTGGCATCCACTCCCCAAAATGTTAAATTGGACAGCAGGATAATGCCAACCTCCAAGTTTTTTGGGTGAATCAATCTCCAAGTAGCCAACTACGCCAAAGGCATCTTCTTTGGAGCGCTTATAAACACATCAAATATTGTTTTTTTGACTTGCCACATAATATTTCGCATATTTGTTGGAGGTTTCTTTCATCCAACTTGCCCTTGAACCATCTTGGTCACAATTTCTGTTTCTTGTCAGCATTTATGTATCAAAACTAGAGGGGGCCAAGCTCACTAAGATTCCGATTATGATGGAACCAAAGATGAAAGCCATTATAAATTTCTCAGATAATACAATTCAACCAGCTATGGAAGAGATTGCGTAAATGGCCCAAAGTCACATATTAGGAGACAACAATCCAAAAATCCATTTAAAAGGGCACTAACAAAAAACCACACAGAACAAGAAAGAATGGAACTCAACAATCCCTATGTATATTCTACTATACTACAAGGATATCCAATGTGTGACCCAGACATTATACAAATGATGAATAGAAAAGGGAAGTCTGTCTCTCTCTAATAGATAATAAACCTTGTGACATCTCAAACAACTGGTGATGAGAAGGGGATGATGACACAGAATTAGACACTCACATGGAAACTCATTGCATCAATAGATCATGACGCAAAGGGCTGTTGCCTGCCTTGTCCGTTGTATCCATCATAGGGCTTAGTTGACTTGTTAGACTTCCTCCTCAAGACTACAACCCATGTAATTGCTTCCAACAAAATAGCAATAATACCCAACCCAGAGATCACAATTATGTAAGCCGATCTCCACTTCTTTGCAGGTAGCAAGATGTCTAGCCCCTTAAACACATTGATGATGCCAAGGATGACTATGGCATATCCCATACTGTGATGATATATATTCCAGTAAAATCGGAACTTGTGGTCCTTCCGTGGTCTTAGGAGCAATGCAAAAACCTATATGAAAAGCAATGCAGAGAGTGAAAACTCATCAAAAGATAAAACATTTAAAAACCAGTATCAAATAAATTGTTGCATACTAATACACCCTCAGATAGACAAAATGACAAAACTAATGCGAAAATTATAATATCCAGCAACAAAGCATTCAAACCAAAAGCTAAGAGAAGAAAACAGTTTAAATTCCCTAGCACTCCAAGTACATGAACGAGTATAAATGAATGTAAGTTTTCATGGAAGTCAGGTAGTATCCCAATTTTATACCATATCAATTTTTACATCATCTCAAAATTTTAATACAACGCTTAAAATTCTAAAATTGTATTAGTCTAAATGTTTTCAGTTTCATTACAGGCTTCAAGACAAATGACATCAATACTCAAGGGTAATGACAAATAACAACAACAACAACCAACCAACCAACCAACCAACCAATCATATAAGTACAATGAACACAACATTACACAACTTTCTACAAGAAATTTTGTTGAAGAGAAGAATACCTGCACAGTTGCTAGACAGAAGAGTGCAATCCCAATGTTGCGATGATGAGTGTATTGCACCCCCTTCGATTCACTTCCAAGCTTAAGTCCTGTTCCCCATCCAGCAACCCCAATAGCATAGGAAGAAGACTGGCAAAGGGCGTGGAGATAAAACCATGCAGGATCGGCCGACTGGAAAGTTCTCAGGTACCTTGCGATGATGGCTCCAACAGGAAACATGATTCCCCAACTCACAACATTCAAAACCCCATGAAGCTGACACAACAACAATCTAATTCAATTACCGAGATATAAAATAAAAAATAAAACATTTACTAGCCTACTCTACCCTGCAGCTGATAGATCTATTACCGATACGAGCAACGATTTAGACCACTAATTTTGATACTCTAATAGAGCACTAATAATAGGGCAATGAACAAAAAATAAAATAAAATAAAAACAAATCAAGACCAAGAGTACACTGTCAACTCATTAGAGCTACCTTTAGATCTAAAAAATTAGAACTCCAAAACATTTTTCTGCCAATAAACCTTTCATATGATGATTTTGCTTTGTTCTGTATTTTCTTTTAGGTAATTGTTGGGTGATAAAACCGTCCAAACAATTCCAAAATCACTCATTTCAGTTTCATAAAAACCACTGGCTCTTCAATTTCACACACAACAAATTCATTTTTTATTTGAAAAAAAAGAAAAAGAAAAAAAAGAAGTTGCTTTCAAAAATTAAAGATCTGGGACTATAATATCTAAAACGGAAAAGCAAAAGAAACAAAAAACGCAGTTTCCGCTATATCTCAGATACCGTTCTTCCAAATACTGACAACATATACTCAAAGCCTGTTAGATATTGTAGTGATCTATATCTGTCTTTTTCCCCCCCAAAAAAAAATAAAAATAAAAATAAAATCAACTTTTTGGAACCTAAAATCTGTTGATCAATCCATAAAAGCCTGTAAAACAGATAGAAGACAGAGAACTCTTGTTCATATCTCAATCATATTCACAGTAAAATAAATAAGGATTAAATTTTATTGATTTTTTTTTAAAAAAAAAAAAAAAAGAAGAAGAAAAAATGGAAGTAAATTTGGAATGAGAGAGAATAAACGTACATTTTTCCTCCTTGTCCTAGATCCCCCTCCGGTAACACCATTGCTCTGTCCCTTCAACAAATCTAGGGTTCCTATAGAGTTAAGATTCGCGGCCTGAAAAGCATGCGGGTTCGGAGAACCATTAGTAACCGAAGGCCCAACCTGCCAGACCTGGTTCAGAGTCGTCGCCGTGTTGTTCGGCAAAGTCAGCGTCGCAAAAATCCTCATCATACTTCCCGATGACTCGGCAGACACGGCCGTAAAATCGAAAGAAAGATTCGAAGGCGCGTTCAAGCTTTTGGAACTGATATTGAAGGTCTTCACAGTCATCACACCGTTCGAGTTCTTGAAGGCTACGAAAGCCTGAGACCCGACCATTCCGGTGGCTGTAGGGTTTATGGCCCATGAAATCCAGCCGTCGGATTGCGCCGGAGGAGCGACGAAGGCTATGGAGAGAGTCGAATTGGAGGAGTAGTAGGTCCAGTGGAGGTAGGAGCTCAACTGTGTCAAATCGCTGCAGTATTCGTAGAGCTTGTTCGTGAAGGACTGTGTGGTACAAGTGAGAGATTGTGATGGCGAGATTTGGGAAATCGCGAGTAAAAGCCCTAGAATTAGAGCAGAAAAGCGAAGAGAAGCCATTGAAGACACAGATGAGAGAGGAGAGAAGTAATGGTAACGGCTAATTTTAGTGGACGTGTGGAGAGATTCCACTAATTGTGTTTGTGGCAGAGATCTATACCGTAATAGAGAGAGAAGAGAGACAGAGAAATGAAAGTGAAACGAGTTAGTGGGAGCTGGTATATAGTGCGTCATGATTCTCGTGTCTGTGAAGGTGTGTTAAAGTGTGCGAATTGGGTAATGACACGTAATCTGAATTCAATTCACGCGGTGATGGCAGACGTGGTTGACTCAAGGGCCCGTTTGTTTTGGGAGATAGAATGGAGGGGATTGATAGTGAGGGGATTAATAGTGAGGGGATTGTTAGTGAAGGGATTAATAGTGAGGGGATTAATAATGAGGAATTGTTAAATTATTTTTATATAAAATAATAAAACAAATAAAAAAATATAAAAAATTAAACATTATATTTAAAAAAAAATTCCCAATATATAAAAAATAAAAAAAATTCTAGTCCCCTCACTATTTTCTAATACCATCTCTACCTCCTCCTTACCAATCCCCCTTCCAAGGGTATTAGCAATACCAAGGGACTAATAGTCCCAACCCTTTCTCTGCAAACAAACAAACAGGGACTTTAGTAATACCTTGGTATTACTAGTTCCAATACCATCCCTATAGCCCAAAACAAACGGGGCCCAAGTGTCCTGGAAGTGAAGTCCCATAGCGTGGATGACACAACCTTTGTCTTATTACACCATCCCACACAAAATAGTAGTCTCTTTGAAATTCAACTCCTTTTTTTTTCATAATATAATTATTATATTTAAAATTAATTTTTTAAATTTATTATATTTTTTTAAAAATATCAATTATAATGAATATAAAAAAAAAGTAAAATAAAAAATTCATATTATTTTAGTCATTGATTTTTGAAAAAAATTAATATTTTGTGACAATAAAAAATAAAATAAGGAACTAATATTTTGAGACGGATAAAGTAACACTTTTATTTCCATGGATGGCACAATTATTAATGGGATTTAACCTTCATAACAAAATAAATATTTAATTTTTTTAATTTAAATTCTAAATAATAAGTCTATTATTGGATTGGATCATTCAATCATGCCAAATGGGTCCACTTTTAGAACTTATTTCGATAATTCGAACCGTTCATATTTTAACATTTGTCAAAAATATTATCTTTATAAAAAAATCAAGTTGATCATATAATAAAAATTGCATGTTTGAATTAATTTTATATGAATTGTTTATTTTCTAATCGTTCATTTTTTTTTATATACAAAACTAATATGAATATGTAATTTCCGTTATTTAATCAATTTAATTTTTTACATGAATAGTGTACTCGACAAATCTTAAAATATTTTTTGTATGAATGATATACACGACGAATTATAAAATGTGAATGGTTTGCATTATTAAAAAAGAGGGAAAAGTAGGTCCAATGAACCCAACAATACCTCTTGAGAGAAGCCAAGCCCTAATAAAAAGAGTTATGCTAGAGACTTTAAATAATGTATTAAATTTTTTACCAAATTTCTCATAGGTGTAGGATCTACACACATGTGAATTTATGTAAGACCCACACACATATAAATTTTTTTTTATAAATTATTTTAGATTTATAGTATTTTCTTAATTAAAAAATAGGAAAAGCATGCCCACTAAATTCCTTAATTCATGAATTATATATGTTTTTTTATTTTTTATTTTTTTAAGCAATATATGTGATTTTAGTTGCGTGGTCGGGTGCGTGAACGAGACGAGATGGACGTAGCGCAATTTTCGCGCTATTGATTGAGGCTTATTTTTGTCAATTTATTACCTGAATAATGTTATATGGATTAATTGATATATTAATAAATATATTAATAAATAATATAATATAATTTTAAAAAATTTATATATTTATAATTTATATAATGAGTGGACTCAATAATAATGACATAAGGTATGTTGATACATTAATTAATATATTAATTAATACATATTGTATTATCTTTTATTACTCTAAAAATGCTTAAAAGCCTCAAAAATTTTATTAAATGTCTTACATAGGTGTGAGACCCACATAGAATCTCACACCCATATAAGATATTTAGTAAAATTTTTGATAGAATATTTAGATCTCTAGCATTACCCTTATTACTCTACCAAATTTGAAATAGATGAATGGGGACAAATCCTTTTCATTCAATGTTGCTAAATGCTAATAGAACAATGCTATATATATATATATATATATAAATCAATTAGTGTACCAACAGATGATGTGACATAATTTTAGAGATTTTAAATATTTATAATTGGTATAATAAGTGAGATCAATAATAATAATATAACACAAGTTGATATATTAATTAGTGCATGTAGTACCACCAACGTTAATAAGTATCTTTTATGCATTATTTAATCTTAGAAAGCGTGTTTAAAATATTTTAGAAATTTGTAAAAATGTTAAAAATATATTGATTTTAGAAGAAAAAAAAAACATACATTGGATTTAATGAGAAGTGTTTATATTCTTCAAATTTTTTTGTCATGTACTTTATACCTCGGGGCACTTGCTAGTAAGACGTTTTAATATATGCTATATGACTCATGCTATCTACGAGATAAAATAACATATTATTTATAAAAAAAATATATAATAATTATATTTAATTTTTTTCATTCTCTCTCACATATATAAAATGTTATATATAAGTTTAAGAATTTTATAAAATTATATATATATATATATATATAAGTAGGAGCTTAATATACATATAGTTTAATTTTGTGAAGCTCATAAAAATAGTTTTTTTTTTTCAATCCCATAGAAAACAAATTTAATTGTTACAATTTATTGTTTTATATTCAAAAATCAAAATCAATATAGATTTGTAAATATTTTAAAAAGTTTTAATTGTCAATAAATTTTGATAAGATTGTAATTGTGTAAAATTTTAAAAAGAGGTTATTTAATAGGTGTTATTTATTTTTTTATTTAAAACTCAAATTCAGTTAATTTAGTCATGTAATTAAAATTCTAAAATAGCTTAGTCAATAAGTGCATTTTACTTTTTAAATTCAAAATCAACATATTTAGTCAACACATATTTTAAAATTTTTCAATATTTGGAGTAATTTGTAATCAAGTATGACGTTTATAAATTATAAGATCCAACGGAATAAGATTTTATTGGAGATCAATCCAAGTAAAATTAGTGAAATATCCCTCTCCAACTTTTGATATTATGAGAGATTCAGTATGTTTTTTTCTTATTGTTTAAGGTTACTCAATAATATTATTAGAGAAATTTCAACTTGACATAGAGAAATTTTTTTTTAAAAAAAACTGAATTTTTTTCTCTGTTCTAAAATTTCTATGTGAAAATGTTGAAGAACCCTAACTACCATGAAAATGTTGCATCTATTTTATCTTATAAAATCTTAATATCAAGAACCTTAAACTACAAATCCCTTAATCCAAGTCTTCTTTTTAATTTTTTAAAAATCTAAATTCAACAAATTTAACTTTTAGTCAATACAATTGATTTTATTTTTGTATATTTTAAAGAAGGTCAGGCAATATATGCTTTTAAATTTGTTTTAAATCTAAAAATTAACAAATTAAGTTGTTACGTGTACTTTTTGTTCTATTTAAAAAAAACATAAAAATTAAAAAAAAATATTGTAAACTCAAGTAGCAAATTGTAGATTTGTTTTTAATTTTTTTAATAATATCTTTGGTTTCTTCAATTGAATTTGGTTGTAATTTTTTTTCCATTCTTTAATTTTTTTTAAAAAAATTTAGCTGTGTATATTTTTGCAAACAATATCATGTATTATGAGTCAAACGAAAATGAGAGATGCTAGAAATAGAGATACAAAAAATATGAAATAGATAATGATAGATAAAATCGTGTATGAAATGTATTTTAAGCCTATAAAATCTATATAATAAGGCAGAAGTGATTTTGAAAATGTCCTATACACATTTGTCCTATTAGGACATTTGAACGGTTAAGATTCATTTCTGCTTGAGGATGGATAGTAGAGATAGACTCTTCTCTCTCACTCAACCTCAACTTCCTGTCCAAGAACACTTCAAAAATAAACCTATCTGTCTCCTAGTCTCTACAGAAGAGAGACTCACGCTCATCAAATTCTCTCTCTCTCTCTCTCTCTCTCTCTCTCACATTTCAATAATTTGAACCGTTCATATTTTAACATTTGTCAAAAATATTATCTCTGTAAAAAATCAAGCCGATTAGATAATAGAAATTGCATGTTTAAATTAATTTTATATGAATTGTTTATTTTCTAATTGTTCATTTTTTTCATACAAAACTAATCTGAATATGTAATTTTCGTTATTTAATCAATTTAATTTTTTGCATGAATAATATACTCGAAAAATCCTAAAATGTTTTTTGCATGAATGATATACTCGACGAATTATAAAATGTGAATGGTTTGTGTTATTGAAAAAGAGCTCAAAGTAGGTCCAATGAACCCAACAATACGTCTTCAGTCTAATTTGAAACTGGTAAGAAGCCAAGCCCCAATAAAAAGAATTATGCTAGGGACCCTAAGTAATGTATTAAATTTTCTACCAAACTTCTCAGATAGGTGTGGGACCCACACACATGTGTATTGTGCGGGAAATCTCACATCGGTCTGTGAGGGACTACTTTCCCACCTTATAAGCAGGCTGGCTCCTCTTACCTTGCATAGGCCTTTTCTCCCAGTGGAGGAGGAACAAAATCGTGCGGTCGGAATGCCAAAGCGGACAATATGTGCAAGGCACAGGGACCGGTGGCTTTAATTGGCGCCGTCTATGGGAACGTTTAATAGACAAACTCTTGTCTTCCAAGCTCATCTGATTGCCTTCCATGGCGAACAATGATGAGATACCATTGTTCGCCGTCGACGGTGTTACCTCGGAGTCAGCCAGACGGAGAGATGGACTCCCTGCCGTTCCAAACATGGCGGCTTGGAGACTTCGCCAGGAGGACATTCAAGTGACGCGTGGGATAAGCGTGGTAGAAGTTTTGGTAACTCTCGGAGCCCAGACGGGCACCGGTGGTGACGAGAATCGCACGCCAGGCGTCTAGAGCACAAGTTAAGGGACCAAGACGCCGTCATCCGGAGAATGGCGGCGGAGATGGAAAATCTCAAACGGCATGTCAAAGGGAAGGGTGTTGTTGGAGTGAGAGACCACAGTGAGCGCACCCAACCACGCCGTTCAGGCAGTCAGAGCCAGCGGCACACTCTCTCCCTTTTTATCACCAGAAGCTACAGGGTTGGAGAATCTAACGCGTCTGTAGAGAAGTCTAGCACGCAAGATAGTACCTATCAACCCTCACGTCCAGCAACGACGTCGAGGTATTCCTATTCCGCTCGCTCAGAGGACTTGCAAGCAATCTTAAAGGAGCGGGCTCGCCGGCGGGAGACTCAAAGGGTGCCGGCGCTCCAGCGGCTATCTTACGGGGGCCGCGGGAGTGAAGAGGTCATAATGCCACCACCCGGCCCAGCCATGCCTCTCCATCTAGACACAGATTTGGCGCGGCTGAGCGCCACCCCCTTCTCTCTTGAGATGGAAACCACTCATCTCCCCACGGGCTTCCACCAGCCCAAGTTTACGCTCTACGACGGAAAGACCGATCCATACATGCATGTAAGCCACTTCCGGCAAGTCATGGCTGGACATAGGCGCAATGAAGCTCTTATGTGCCTTATCTTCCCGTCAAGTTTGGGTGAGCTGGGCATGAAATGGTTTGAGAGGCTGCCAGAGGGAAGCATTGAAAGGTGGCAACAGTTGGCGGAAGCATTTGTGACTCGTTTCAAGACCAACACCAAAACACCAAAGGAGGTAGACCACCTTCTCAGTGTCAAAATGGAGTCGAGCGACACACTCAAGGCATACAACTCCAGATACTGGGAAACCTTTAATGAGATTTTAGATTGCCCGATCAACCTGGCAATCACCCAATATAAGCGCGGTCTCCCGGTCGGACTTAGGCTGCGGGACTCGCTTACCATGAACCAACCGACATCCATGGGCCAACTAATGCAGCACATCTGGGTAGAGGACGATGCGACAGCTTCCACCGCGAAAACAACTCCGGTGGTAACAGACAAGAGGTCGGCTGGCAAGGTACACGCGGTCAGACAGGAGTCTAACCGACCAAATGATCGCGCTGAGGAATCTGACCATGGGTCAAATCATCAGAACCGGGGAAGGGGCCGTCGGAATGACTGAGCTGAATACCCTCGCGATGATGCAGCTGATGCGAACAGAAGGTTGAAAGCTCGGACGGGCATCACCATGGTTTTCAAAATTCTAATCTATCACATACTTAGTGAAATCCGTGACGAGGATTATCACGACCCAAACCCGCCCCTATGGGTTTAGCACCGTAACCGGCCAGTAATCCAAGATTACCGAAGGCCTACTTAACAGTAAAACAGTAAAACAGAGTACAGGAGCCAAAAACATGCTAAAATGGTGGTCCAAAGCATGATGCATGTTAAGGCTATAGGTAGGATTGCACTACAAGGGTATCATATATGCAGTCAGTGACAAAACAGTATGTACATATATACAATCGTTCAGTTCAGGGACCTAATCCCTATTAAATAGTACGGTAACAGTTTACAGTTTACAAGATAGAACAGAATGGGGAAAACTAAAACACCCCATAGCCTTAGCTTGACAGGCTCGGAACCTCGCAGTGAGGCACATAGGTTGGCTTGACAAAACTGGAGTTTACCCCGAAGCTTCTAGCTGCGGTCTGGTGCCTGTACATCTACATATATATATATGAGCAGTGAGCTAAAGCCCAGTGAATAACGTAATGCGTAAAGAGGTTAAGAATGAATGTCCTTTCAGTATTGAAAACAGTCAGTTGATTCAGTATATCAGTCATTCAGTCATATGTGGTACATCCATTAGCATAACAGTACAGTAAACAGTAGGTCTTAAAAGACCGAACAGTAAATGATGGCCATCAATCAGTAAACAGTAGTAGTTCCAACAAGGGAACCGACAGAGATCTCTGTAACAGTAGCAGTAAACAGTAGTTGCTAAGGATGCCACAATACAGTTCAGAATATAGGACATACATTCATTCGATTAACAGTATCAGTTCGGAAAGCAGTACAGTTCAATTGTTCAGAAGATAATCATTTTGAACATATCTTTACACAGTTGTTACTCACAGAGTTCTGGGCTACAGTAAAGCTAGAGCGCGTCCCCAGTCGCCAACCCTACACAGTTTACGGATTGAACACACACTAAGCTACACAGTTAGAAAAGATAATAGCTTAAACCCTAATTTGCCTCGGTGTGTTCTACATCTATATCCTCATTAAGATGTCTTAAACTAAGCCTAATAATGCCTAGGATGAGATGAGGATGCAAAGATGCACTTTAAAAGCATTTTCAGAACTTTCAGAAAACAGGGTTCACGCTCGAGCGTATGTTACTCCGCTCGAGCGGACATGCAGACAAAGGTTTCCGCTCGAGCGTAGAGTTACCCGCTCGAGCGTTCTGCAAAACAGTCAAAAGTGTTGGATAGGTGAAAATCACGCTCGATTGGGCGCTCGACTCCCGCTCGAGCATGAGGCACAATGTCTCGCTCGAGCGTCAATTATTCTGCTCAAGCGAACTTCAAAACAGTGAAAAGTATTGGGAGCACGAATTACACGCTCGAGCGCCAGTCACCCCGCTCGAGCGTGAATTCAAAATCTGGAATTCCCAGATTTGAACCTCAAGCTCAAATTCAAGTTTTAAAACATAAATTTCGATCATCTTGGGCTGATTTTCCAGAAAACATCCCAAAACTCATAGTTTAACATGATTCCAAAGCTTAATTGTAAAATCAAGGCCCAAGGGTATTTCAAACAACTCAATTTCAAACCAATTTTCAAGAATATGAAAAACATGCAAACATGCATGAATTTAAACCATTTCAAAGCTCAATTTCATGCTCTAATGAGCCAATTCTTCCAAGGACAAGATGAAATCATGGACTTAAACACAATATGAACATGCATATAACATTTTACCATGAAATCAACTCACAACTCAACAATTCAAACATGCATGCATGGAATGAGTTCTAATTCAACATTATTGAACCAATTCTTGACTTAACTCTTTAAACTACCATGATCCATGCTAGAAAGGACTTAAATACACAATAAGGAGGATGAAATTCATACATAGGTTCCTCAATTACAAGTGCTCAATATGCAAGAATCCTTCAATCTCTACAAGACTCTAAGCCAAATTGTGAAGAACTCAAGCTTTCTCTACCTCTCACTCTCTCAAGTTGGCAAGAACAAGAAAGATGGGCTGATGAAGTGTTGTAATGTTAACATTAGAGATCAACTAAGAGGCTCATGAAAGTCCACTAAGTGGCAAAATGGCAATTAAGTCCAACTCTTGTAATTTAACTCATTTTAATTTAGTTTAATCATACCAAATCACATTTTAGATAAATACACCATAAAATCATATAAATTCCAATGAACACAAATCATCAATCAATTTCAGATTCGGCCGCCGATAAGGCCTTCAATTCGCAATTTAAACACAAAGACATGAACAGATAATCAAACAGTCAACAGATAGACATACAATTAAACAGATATACTTGATCAATTCAGTTCCAGATTTCAGTCAGTCAATTCAGTACTTCAATCAATTCAGTTACCAATCATAATCAGTCTCAGTTTAGCAGTAATCAGTGGTTAATCGATAAACAGTGACGAGGGTTGTCACAGTCTCCCCTCCTTAAAAAGAGTCTAGTCCTCTAAACTCGAGTTACCTTCGTTTTGGAAGAAAACAGGATTCAGTGGAAACAGTTCAGGATATCTTTTAGCCATGTCATCTTCCCTCTCCCAAGTGGCATACACGCTACCATGGTTTTTCCAGTCAACTTTCACTAACGGGATTTCTTTGTTTCTCAACTTTTTGATCCGTCTGTTTACAATCTGAATAGGCCGTTCCTCGTAAGTGTAGTCATCACTCAGCACTACACGAGTTGGCTCTATCACATGGAAAGGATCCCGGAGGTAGTCCCTCAACATAGAAATGTGGAAGACGTTGTGCATATGCCCCATTTCAGGAGGAAGCGCGACTTGATACGCCACCGGATTGATTTTCTCAATAATCTCATACGGTCCGATGTATCTAGGCGCTAACTTGCCTTTGACTCCAAAACGAGTCTGGCCTTTCATCGGTGTTACTTTCACAAACACGTGATCACCCACTTCATATTCTCTATCCCGTCTTCTGACATCAGCATAACTTTTCTGTCTGCTCTGTGTGGTTTTCAGTCTCTGTTGTATCAGTTTCACTTTCTCAGTCGTTTCGTATACAACCTCGGGCCCAAGCAAAGGCCCATCTCTGACTATAGGAATACTGTTCACGTTAGCATTATCATCAGTAGATACAGTCAATACAGAACACAGATATCCCTTACACCACTTTCTAATCAATTTAACAGCTTTCACAGATGAAATCAAATACGGAGGAGGTACTACTCCAACCCCATTAAACACAAATTCGGGTAAATCCGGTGGACGGAAAACTACTTGTTTCATTACACAGTCTATGGTAGCATGGTATTTTGTTAACTAGTCCATTCCCAATATTACATCAAAATGATCAATGTTCAGGGGCAGTAAGTCAATAAACAAATGTGCATCTCCAACAATAATTTCACAAGCAGGGTACATATATGCACAGGTCATAGATTCCCCAATGGGCGATGATACAGCTAACAGATAATTCATGGGTTCTAATGGTCTATTCAGTTTTCGCGAAAAAGCATGTGACGCAGATGAATGCGTAGACCCCGAATCAATCAGTACATAAGCATTTTGAGTACAAATAGAGAGAATACCTGACACAACGGTCTCGGTATTCTGCACCTCTCCCGGTACTAGGGTGAACACTCGGCCCTGCCTCATGGGCTCTTTCCCGATAGCTTTGGGGTTCGGTTTTGGTGCAACAGTTGATATTGCCACGCTTGGTGCAGCTTTACTATTGACTTGTGGAGCAGATGGGCAGTCTTTAACCATGTGGCCCACCTTGCCACACCTATAACAGGCTCCAGGTATTTTGTTACAGACCCCTTTGCGCTTCTTGCCACGCTCAGAACAGGGTGGTATGAAACCACTTCCTTGGCTGGGGCTAGTTGTTAACCCCGTATTCTGTTTCTTATTCAATGGGTTATGCTTGCCTTTCTTGAATTTAAAACCCTGCCTTTTACCACGCCATTCAGACGCTGGTGTTTTAGTTTTCACTACAAGAAATTGCATTTTTTCGCAACGCAACAAAATATGTTGCTAAAAGGGAAAATTCGTTGGCAAAGAGTTTTACCGACACACAAAGCTACGTTGGCAACCCGTAGGCAAAAGTGAAAGTTTTTGCCGACGAAATTATCATTGCGTTGGTAAAAGTAATGCCTTTAGCGACGAACATAGTCGTCGATAAAAGCCTTCATCCATCGTCGGCAATTTACCTTACGTTGGTAAAAGTCATTCAAATATGATGATTGTGTGGTACTTTTCGCGACACAAATTTGCATGGGCAAAAGATATACTTTTACCAACAACTTATGCGTCGGCAAAAGTAAACTTTTGGCGACACATTTACATCGGTAAATGTTGTCATTTGCCGACGATTTGTTTGTCGCTAAAGCTTTACTTTTGGCAACGACAAATTGGCATTGGCAAAAAATACGCTTCTACCAACACAATATGAGTGGGCAAAAGTAACTTTTAGCGACACATTTACGTCGGTAAATGTTGCCATTTGCCAACGATTTGGTTGTCGATAAAGCTTTAGTTTTGGCAACGACAAATTGGCATCGACAAAAAATACAATTTTAGCAACACAATATGAGTGGGCCAAAATAAACTTTTTGCTACACATTTACCGATAAGTTGTTTGTCGAGAAAGTTTTACTTTTTGGCAACGACAAATTTGTAGCGGCAAAAAAAATTGAAAATCAGATATATATTTTTTTATAAGATTTACATATTTACAAGAGGCATCCCTCAGGCACTACTGTCACAAACTAATAACATTGATATTAAATCACCTAAAGTTGATATGTAGGCAAAAAAACACTGTTGAAAAATATGCTTTTGGAAGCGTTGTATAAAACCTAAAAGGATAAACTCACTAAAATACTCAAACACATCCAAATTGTGAACCCATAGTAAAAACAGCAGATAACAAAATGAAATCATGAAACTAACAACAACCCAAATTTGCAGCAGACTAGCATCTAGTAGTAGCCTGCTTCACAGCAACATTGCAGCAGCAGCAGCCCAGCAAAATTCTGCAGCAGCAGACTAGCAGATCAGTAGCAGCAGCAGACTAGCAGAATTAAAGATGAAGAACATTTAAGCAACAAGACAATCACTATTGTAGTGTGTTACCGAGTGGAAGTAGTAAAGATGAAACCATATTTTCTTTCTTTTGGTAACAAAAATTGAATTTCAACGCAATCACTATTATTGAAGTTAAACAATAATTCTATATTTAGAATTTAGTATGTTCAAATTTGTAAATCTATACTTACAAGGATATGTTCAAATTTGTAAATCTACACTTACAATAATTCCGATTTGCCTTACCGCCACCAATGATGCTAATTATAGTTGTATCAGTGACCAATTAAGGTGTTTAAAAAGATAAAATCCACATCAGGGACGTTCTTAGTTAGCTCGCAGAAAAATAATCCCAAGTCTACCACTACAAACTCAAGTGTTATTCACAACGTTCATTTAGAATCTTCTAGTATGGACATAGGGCCATATTTTAATTAAATGAGAGGAAAAGCTGAGGGTAATCAAAATATGAAAATACCTTGTGTATGCTGATATTATTCCATCTTTAGTGAAACTATCTTCTTGTGTGCCAATCTCATGCAAATACAGAATCAGGATTGCTGCAAGACTGCACCAAAAAAATTTCAATCCTCACCTATAACCAATAGTCCAATTTCCAATCAATAATTCAGAAATCATACCACATTTCTCAGCCAGGCATGACAATACTTTGTGGTTCCAAAGCATGCCCTGCAAAATGAAATCCCGACACCTACATAAGAGAATACAGAATAGAACATAAATCTTGAATGTAGCCATTTCCCACCTCAATGATCTACCATCTAAGGTAAACCCATGCACTGATTGAATACATCGAACCGCTTACTCCTCCTTTGGGTAAGTAATATATCTGGGATAGAAATCATGTTTAAGAACAGAACAGTTGTAGTGAAGTAATGGAACAAAAATATGTAAACAAGCCAGTATCAACATACAACTGGATTAAAAGCAGAAATAAAATGCATCATCAGATTAGGCAGTTTCCTTGTACATATGAACTAATAGAATAAGCAAGAGACTGAAATGAACAAGCAATGTTTGACACTGACAGAAACGTTTTGAAGTATTTATAACTCAATTTCACTTCTCAAGGAAGATAAAAATAAATACATAAACAAAAACTAGCAATAATGAAAACACTTAGACTTACACACTACAAGTATTGTTTGCAAAATGTTGACTAGCACCAGCTGCTGTCCGAGATATAGACACCTTCAGCACCTTTTCATACTAACCAAAATACTGTCTCCGCTGGAGAAGTTGCTAATAAAATGATAAAACTGTTAATAAATACTGTCTCCGCTGGAGAAGTTGCTAATAAAATGATAAAACTGTTAATGAACAGACCTATACCCCTGTTGTGAGGGGTGGGAAGGGGTGAGAGAGAGAGAGAGAGCAGAAATGTACACACGTCTTCATCTGCCAGATTAAGAGGTAACCCCACAATGTAGACAAGATTTTGTTAAATCACTCGCACACTGCAAACTCTGAAGGCAGCAGTTTATACTAACAAAAATCTACTTACAGAGTACAAATCATGAAATGCAACCACAATTTGAGGCCTCTCTCTTCTCAATACTGGACTTGGTGCACACTTGGGACTGTTGAACTTATTTAAAGGTACTTTTGAAATAATTACTAAAAGAAGCTGTGGATGTGTTTGGCCAAGGCTGCTTACAAAATGCTACAATATGGACATGCATGCGTTGCACCTTTTCTGATGGCAAATTTGAACCAGTTACTATAATTAATTAGGTACATAAAAATGACCCCCCACTTAACCAATAAGCTAAGAACCACCTTTGGAGTAACTTCTTATAAAAGTAAGACATTTGCTTAATTTTGCATCATTTTTGAAATTGTAAGTATTCATTCATTTAAGATTATGGCCTCCACTAAATCCAGAGTTCTCAAATCTAAACACCCCCCCCCCCCCCCCCCCCCCAAAAAAAAAAAAAAAAATAGCATCCTAAAGAAAGCAGGTGAAAGTAAGAAGTTGCTCATTATTTTCCATATTCTCATGAATGAGTAATCATTTATTTGCAACAAATATAGAAACAATAATCCATTGTAATCATAGGTAGGATTAGACTGGTTGATGACATTTCTGAAAGCATTTATACACTCACAGAACTGGTATTACCCTACCATGTTTTGCCATATAATTTTATGCACAAATCCATCATTGAGCATGGGATCCTTGCAGAAAAATGACTTCCATCACCACGACTAACATAGAAAAATTGCAACAGACATTTCACAAGTTGTAAAACTGATTTCATACCATTAGTATTGTTGGCTCCTCCATATCTTTAACGGAACTAATTCAAATCATGGATTTGTATCCTCAAACGCTGCCTAAAATATGAGGGAGGCATTTAATTCTCATAAGATAACTAAATTGCCTCAAAGATAATCCACTAAGTTCGGTTCATCACTCCCCATAATATAACCAGCCACAATTAGAAGATATATTTGTTCAATATAAGGGTTATTATTATTAAGTATAACTATCTTTAAAGGTTCACATTAATCTTAGAGACCAAATACAAAGATTTCCAGTACCTGTTTGCTCTTCAAATTAACATAATAACAAGTGGCTAGAAAAAGGTATGCTACTCACCTCCTTCTGTGACTGATAATAGACAATGGGCAGGGGACAGGAACAACAATTGCATCGATTCTCAGATAATCGCTCTCGGATCCTGCTGTCTAAATCAGACTCCTCACCATCATGACATGACAATGACGGATAAACATCTGCTGCCTTGTGCCAACATTTGGGCTTGTCAAACCGAATTAAGCTATCAATGGACTTCAAAGCAGCTGATGGCACATGAACCTCACCATTTGAATCTTCCTTCAAATATGAACCATCACTCCGATGCTCACGATTGGGAGCAAAAGCACAGTAATTAATGATTCCCCAATGATCAAGAAACCGAACAATTCGTGTTAAATCATCAATATCAATGCCAGCTACCAATTCTCGGAAATCATCAACTGACAGTCTCATCTCTGGATTCTCCATGTACTTGGAAACAATCCAGTTACGACATTCCATGTATTTTTATGGCCTATGTTCAGTTGACTTCCCGGAGAAAAAATGTGGCACCACTTGTCTCTCTAATCTATGCACAGTACTGGGCGAAAACCAATCTGCTCTCCAAAGAAGCTCAAAACCAAATGAGAAAAACTAAAAGCAAATTAATATGACATGATGAGAAATAGAGCAATATGAATATTGTTAGCACAAGATCAATAAAGACAGACTGAAACAAAACAGCATAGCAAAATATAGAAGATAATAGGCAAGAAATGATTGTGGTCTCTCATCCAGGTGAGAAAATAAAAGAAATGAACTCTATGTGAAAGCAAAGTATGTGATATGGTAATATGGGTGGGATTTCTTTTTCTTTCGTATTTTAACGGGGCAATTTTAATATTATGAAAATACACAACCAATGATTTTGCTTCCTACCAAATCTCACTACTTTTGATGACAAATGAAACCTATAAAATAAAAGAGTTCTCTTTCTCTCAATTTCTCACCTAATTTATAAACCAAAAATGATAAAAGATTTCTCTTTCTCTCCATTTCTTATCACTTGATCCAAACAGACTGTAATATTAACACACATGCAGAGAGAGAGAGAGCAATGTGCCAATGGGAAACTCCAAATCAACAACCCAAAACCTAAAACTCACAAGTAATAATATGGCACAATGAAAGAGACAAACATATAAAAATAATAATTTGAGCAAATTTTTACGAATACATATAAGCATGTGTACATAAATAGAGAACAGTATGAGACATAATAGTTCAAATATCAACCTAAACAGAGCAGATTAGGGCATAAGAAAAAAAATATATATATATATATATAGAGAGAGAGAGAGAGCAAGCACCTGCGTGCATTGGAACAACATGAACTCGATTAGCCCCAAAACACTTCACAACCCCTTGACCCTCCATAACCGGAGGCGGCGTAATCACATACGCGGCCGTGGAAGAAGACCCCTGATCGCCAGCCAACACCGGACTATCCGCCGGCACGGCTGACAGCGCCTGGAGCTGTCCATGCGATACGTTCTCCAATATGACGCCGTTCTGCTGGTTCTTGCCCTCCCTACACTGAATCGCCTTCTCCAGGGCCACAACCGCAAGCACAGAGGAGTGGGGGCGATTGACTGTGTGCTTGATCATGGGAGGGAAGTGGGAGATTCGAACCCCGCTATCCGATAAGACCTCACTCTCGCGGGCAATCGGAGCCAAATCGGTGGGACCCGATTGAGGGTCTTCTTCGAATTCGGATTGTTGTTGTTGGTCGAGGTCGTCGTCGTCTTCATTTTCTTCGTCATCATTGTCGAGGTCGTCGTCTTGGGGCTTGGATCATCAAGTGATTTGGGGGTCTCTCTTTCGCTTCTTCTTTCTCCACTTGGTGCGAGTCTCTGTGGAAATGGCAAAGTAGAGAGAGAAAGAGAGAGAGAGAGAGAGAGAGAGAGAGATTGATGAATTTTGAAAATTGAGTAGGAGAGAGAGAGAGAGAGAGTGAAAAAGTTAGGTTAGTGGGGTTTGTTTACCTGAGAAGGAAGCTGGCATTGCTGAAAGAGAAAGAGGTGGAGTGAAGGAGAGCGAGCGAGAATAGGGGGTGGTTTATGCAGAGATTTGTGGGGTCTGGGATTTGGTGCTGTCGTGGTTTGAACTTGAAGTATCGATGCTACTACAGAGCTACAGAGAGAGAGAGGAAGTTCTGCCTCTGATTTTGTGGCCCTTCTATGCTCAGACGATTAATGTTGGAAGCATTATAGAATCTCCATTTTTTTTAATTAAATTTAAATTTAAATACCAATTATCTCTAATGCCTCTGTATACAGGTTTTCCCCAGCTTTATTTTTTCAATTATAACAATAATAAAATGTCATTTGAAAACTTAATTGATCTTTTACAGCATTTTTAAAAGACTATTAAAATTGAAATAAATGCTATAAATAAATTAAACTAATTTGAACACTAAAAATCAAAATTATATTTTCAAAATTTAAAAAATTATTTATGACCTCCTAAAAAATAAAATTATACAAAAATAATAAGTATTTTTTTATTTTTTCACCATTTTTTTTTTTTAGTTTTTTAGGAAAAAAATTACAGCATTTTTAAAAGACTATTAAAATTGGAATAAATGCTATAAATAAATTAAACTAATTTGAACACTAAAAATCAAAATTATATTTTCAAAATTTAAAAAATTATTTATGACCTCCTAAAAAATAAAATTATACACAAATAATAAGTATTTTTTTTATTTTTTCACCATTTTTTTTTTTAGTTTTTTAGGGAAAAAAAATTCTAAAATAAGTTTCTGAAAATAAAACCAAACATATTGAAATTGATAATTTAACCAGATTCTTTGGAAAAGTTTAGATTATCTCAAATTAGCCATCTAAACTTAAGAGTGTTTTTGGGCTTGATGTGTTCATTTTGTGATCTAATTTGATGATCACTTTAATTTTACAATTCAATAATTAGAATATTTAAAAAAATTTGAAAAATTATAATAAAAATACAAATAACTAAATCACCTCATTTCACCACCAAAACTTTTACCGACGAATAGTATTATCGTCGCTAAATGTTTAACTCTTTGTCCATGCCAACTTGTTGTCGCCAAAAGTAAGCACATTAATAGCGACGCTTATTGCGTTGCTAAAAAATAAGCCTCATAGCTAAAATTTATGAAATTTTGGTGCCAACCATTATTTTTGGCGCCTAGTCAATGTTATGCTTTTTTAGCGACGATCGTAAATTGTGTTGGTAAAGGTCTACTTTTCCCAACGAAATTGATCACTGTGTCGCCAAAAATATACTTTTGGCTATGAAAAATTGACGTTGTCGCCAAAAGTAGTCGCCAAAAGTGCAATTTCTTGTAGTGTTTCAGTGCGTCGATGTTCGATTCAACCATCAAGGCTCGGTCAAGAACATTCATATAATTCGATAATTTCAGAACATTTATTCTGTCGAGTATTGCAACATTAAGGCCGCCTTCAAACTTTCTGGCCTTATTGTAGTCAGTGTCAACCATATGTGGTGCATATCTAGCAAACTCGGTGAACTTCGTTTCATATTCAGCAACGGACATTGTGCCCTGTCTCATCTGAAGAAGGAACTTGAAGGAATGGGAATGGAAAATGTTCTGATCCGAGAGAGTGGACGCCGCGATGTGGTGCTAACATTCAAGACAAAGCAGGAGAAGGTATTAAAAATACAGCCTATTAAAGAGTTGATTTTGGAGTGGTACGAGGTTATTTTGGAAGGAAAAGATGGGCTGGTTCTGGAACAGGAAAGGTGTGTGTGGATCAGCTGCTATGGTATTCCATTAAACTTATGGAATAGTACAAATCTGAGGAAAATTGGTGGGCTGTGGGGAAATTTTCTGTGCTTTGATGGTGATAGTTATCACCCTAAGTCCTTTGCGTGTACCAAGCTTAAGATCTCCACCAAATGCATGGAACCAATCAATAAGGTTATCAAATTGGAGTGCAAAGAAACACATTAACATATATTCAGTCATGTCATAGCCACACACTTATCATGCTTATGTAATGCCCTAATCGCTTTTCTAGGATATCCTATAGCTCATTGGGACACGTGTGTGCGGTATAACTCGTGGTAAGTATCGCTCTGATACCACTCTATCACGACCCAAACCCGCCCCTATGGGTTTAGCACTGTAACCGGCCAATAATCCAAGATTACCGAAGGCCTGCTTAACAGTAATACAGTAAAACAGAGTACAGGGGCATGGCGGAAGCCAAAACAGTAAATAAACAATGTCCAATGAGCTGTGACAGTGCCTGGCGGAAGCCAATACAGTAAATAAACAATGTCCAATGAGCTGTGACAGTCTGTATGCAAAAACACTTTCATTCAAATATATACAGTCAGACAAAACAGTATGTACAATCTATACAGTCAATCAGAACAGGGACTTAATCCCTATTAAACAGTACAGTACAATAAACAAAACAATTACAGAGACAGGAGGGGGAACTAAAACACCCTTAAGCCATAACTTGACAGGCTCAGAACCTCGCAGTGAGGCACACTGGTTGGCTTGACAAAACTAGAGCTTACCCCGACTCTTCTAACCACGGTCTGGTGCCTGTACACTTACATATATATATATATATATGAGCAGTGAGCTAAAACCCAGTGAATAACATAATGCGTAAAGAGGTTAAGAATGAATGCCCTTACAGTAATGAAAACAGTTCATTAATTCAGTATATCAGTCATTCAGTCATATGTGGTACATCCATTAGCATAACAGTACAGTAAACATATATGAGCAGTGAGCTAAAGCCCAGTGAATAACGTAATGCGTAAAGAGGTTAAGAATGAATGTCCTTTCAGTATTGAAAATAGTCGGTTAATTCAGTATATCAGTCATTCAGTCATATGTGGTACATCCATTAGCATAACAGTACAGTAAACAGTAGGTCTTAAAAGACCGAACAGTAAATGATGGCCATCAATCAGTAACAGTAGTGGTTCCAACAAGGGAACCGACAGAGATCTCTGTAATAGTAACAGTAAACAGTTGTTGCTAAGGATGCCACAATACAGTTCAGAATATAGGACATACATTCATTCAATTAACAGTATCAGTTCGGAAAGCAGTACAGTTCAATTGTTCAGAAGATAATCATTTTGAACATATCTTTACACAGTTGTTACTCACAGAGTTCTAGGCTACAGTAAAGTTAGAGCGCATCCCCAGTCGCCAACCCTACACAGTTTACAGATTGAACACACACTAAGCTACACAGTTGGGAAAGATAATAGCTTAAACCCTAATTTGCCTCGGTGTGTTCTACATCTATATCCTCATTAAGATGTCTTAAACTAGGCCTAATAATGCCTAGGATGAGATGAAGATGCAAAGATGCACTTTAAAAGCATTTTCAAAATTTTCAGAAAACAGGGTTCACACTCGAGCGTATGTTACTCCGCTCGAGCGGACATGCAGACAAAGGTTTCCGCTCGAGCGTAGAGTTAGCAGCTCGAGCGTTCTGCAAAATAGTCAAAAGTGCTGGATAGGTGAAAATCACGCTCGATTGGGCGCTCGACTCCCGCTCGAGCATGAGACACAATGTCCTGCTCGAGCGTCAATTATTCCGCTCGAGCGGACTTCAAAACAGTGCAAAGTACTGGGAGCACGAATTACACGCTCGAGCGCCAGTCACCCCGCTCGAGCGTGAGCTCAAAATCTGAAATTCCCAGATTTGAACCTCAAGCTCAAATTCAAGTTTTAAAACATAAATTTCGATCCTCTTGGGCTGATTTTCCAGAAAACATCCCAAAACTCATAGTTTAACATGATTCCAAAGCTTAATTGTAAAATCAAGGCCCAAGGGTGTTTCAAACAACTCAATTTCAAACCAATTTTTAAGAATATGAAAAACATGCAAACATGCATGAATTTAAACCATTTCAAAGCTCAATTTCATGCTCTAATGAGCCAATTCTTCCAAGAACAAGATGAAATCATGGACTTAAATACAATATGAACATGCATATAACATTTTACCATGAAATCAACTAACAACTCAACAATTCAAACATGCATGCATGGAATGAGTTCCAATTCAACATTATTGAACCAATTCTTGACTTAACTCTTTAAACTAGCATGATCCATGCTAGAAAGGACTCAAATACACAATAAGGAGGATGAAATTCATACCTAGGTTCCTCAATTACAAGTCTAGAGGCTCAATATGCAAGAATCCTTCAATCTCTACAAGACTCTAAGCCAAATTGTGAAGAACTCAAGCTTTCTCTACCTCTCACTCTCTCAAGTCGGCAAGAACAAGAAAGATGGGCTGATGAAGTGTTGTAATGTTAGCATTAGAGATCAACTAAGAGGCTCATGAAAGTCCACTAAGTGGCAAAATGGCAATTAAGTCCAACTCTTGTAATTTAACTCATTTTAATCTAATTTAATCATACCAAATCACATTTTAGATAAATACACCATAAAATCATATAAATTCCAATGAACACAAATCATCGATCAATTTCAGATTCGGCCGCCGATAAGGCCTTCAATTCGCAATTTAAACACAAAGACATAAACAGATAATCAAACAGTCAACAGATAGACATACAATTAAACAGATATACTTGATCAATTCAGTTCCAGATTTCAGTCAGTCAGTTCAGTACTTCAATCAATTCAGTTACCAATCATAATCAGTCTCAGTTTAGCAGTAATCAGTGGTTAATCGGTAAACAGTAACGAGGATTGTCACAAGGATTACGTCCGGTTTCCTGCTAAGATAGACGACGCGCAAAAAGGCTTCAATCCACCGTACCGTTGTACATATCACCGGGAGCGAGGACTCCGGACAGAGGACTGTTTGCCTCTGAAGTAACACTTGGAGGAGTTAGTCGCAGCCGGACACTCGGATCTTTACATTGATAGGGGAGTTACGGCCGCGCATTCCACCCCGGTTGATCCGCATGGACTGGATGACTTGAAGGCGCCTCCTCAAGGAGTGGTTAATGTGATCCACGGCATAGTGGAGCCGGCGCGTGTATGCGAACTCCGAGGAATGATCAAAAAGGCTGAACACATGAGAGAAGGTTTGTCAGTCCAGCACGCGATCAAAAGGGAAAAAACCGAGCAAAAGACGTGATTAGTTTCTCTACCAGGGACCTAGAGCACATTCAAATGCCACACAACGACGCCCTAGTGGTCACTCTTCGCGTCAAAGAGTTCGACGTCAAGCGCATCTTAATTGACCAGGGAAGTTCGATTGAGATTATGTAATACGATGCATTCAAGCAACTCAAACTTCGTGATACAGACTTGGCTCCGGTGACTTTGCCATTGGTTGGTTTCAACTCGCAACCGGAATGGCCTTTGGGAAAGATAATTTTACCAGTCAAAGTCGGAACCGTGGTCAAGCAGGTGGAGTTCTAGGTACTGCAGTTGCTGTCTACGTACAATCTGATCCTCGGTAGGGGATGGCTTCACGCTATGCAAGCTGTAGCGTCGACCTACCACCAGGCTATGAGATTCCCCTCGGCTATGGGGGAAATTGAGAAAATTTGGGGCGATCAAGTCATGTCGAAGCAATGATTTGTGGCATTAAATGGAAGCCGGGCTGCCAAAGGCTTTGTCCAAATGATCAAAGGATCGGAGGACCAGGGAGTCCTTGAAGATGTGGGTGCCAAGGCTGAGGACAAAGCTGTTGAAGAGTTGGTAAAAGTACGGATTGACACGGAAAGTCCGAACAAGTTCTTTTTGCTCAAATCAAGCCTTACCGCCCAAGAAAGAACCGAGATAGTAGAGTTCTTGATGGCAAATATCGAAGTCTTCGCATGGTCGCCCTACGACGTGCCCGACATCGATCCAAGCTTTATTTGTCATCACCTCAACGTTTTTCCCGGTGCACGGTCGGTCATTCAGAGAACGAGAAGATCGGCGCTGCACCACGTCGAGGTAGTTGCGGAGGAGGTAAGGAACTTGCTTGAGGCACAGGCTATTCAGGAAGTGCACTACCCTCGGTGGATTTCAAACACGGTCGTAGTGCCCAAGAAGAATGGGAAGTGGCGAGTTTGCGTCGACTACAAGACCGTCAACCGAGCTTGCCCTAAAGACAGCTTTCCCCTGCCCCGAATAGACCAGCTGGTGGATCTAACCGCCGGACATAACAGGCTCAGTTTCTTGGATGCCTACCGCGGTTATCATCAGATTGCCATGCATGGCCTCGACCATGAAATCACCTCCTTCACTACTCCAAGGGGACTCTTCTGCTACCGAGTCATGCCTTTTGGTTTGAAGAACGCTGGGGCGACTTTCCAAGTATGGTGACCAAAATGTTCGCTCCTCTGCTAGGCCGGACGATGGAGGCTTATATCGATGACATGGTGGTCAAAAGTCGGCATCAAGCAGACCACTTGTCCGACCTAGCCGAGATGTTTTCCATTCTCAAACAGCACAAGTTACGCCTGAATGCGTCCAAGTGTGCCTTTGGTGTGGGATTCGAAAAATTCTTGGGCTTCCTAGTCATAAACCGAGGCATCGAGGCAGACCCCACACAAATCAGAGCCGTACAAGAGTTAAAGCAGCCAAACTTGGCGAAGGACGTGCAGCACCGACGTGCAGCATCTTGCCGGTATGGCAGCCGTGCTTAACAGATTCATAAGTCGGTCATCAGATCGCTGCCGCCCTTTCTTTCGTGCCTTAAAATCCAAGTTTTCATAGGACGAGGAATGCGACAAGGCTTTGGCCGAGCTAAAGGCATATCTGTCTTCTACTCCATTATTGGTGACACCAAAGGCCGGTGAAGAACTCTACCTTTATCTGGCCGTCTCTCAGCATGCAGTTAACGCGATGCTTGTCCGGTCAGAAGGCATCCAGCATTTCCCCATTTTTTACGTCAGCAAAACCATGCTACCAGCAGAGTCGAGATACTTGCTGCTGGAAAAACTTGCCTTGGCGTTGATGATGGCCTCAAGGAAATTGGCGCACTATTTTCATGCTCACACAATCATCGTTTTGACCAAGTTTCCCCTCAAAGCCTTGTTCGAGCGGGTAGATTTCTTCGGTCGAATCCTCAGTGGGCGGTCGAATTGGGACAATTTGACGTCAAGTTCCAACCACGAACTGCCATAAAAGCACAGACCTTGGCCGATTTCGTTGCTGAATTCTCACCTGGCATTCATCCGCTATGCCCCTGAGGAGGTGAATGCAGGCTCAACCGAAATTACACAGCAGGGCGATGTTGGCAACGCTGAACCTGCGCGCCCCGCCGTAGAACCTCCAACCGGCATGATACTGCAGACCAGCGATGTGGCGACGGACTTGGGCATAACAAACCAACCTGTTGGGTCCCGTGCCGCATCGCCAAGGGGGGTGGAATTGGAACCGATCAGCCTTAAACCTGAACCCGAACAACCGAGCAAATCCCACTCCAAATCAGGCTTGGAAATTAACGCGGTTACTGTCTTGCAAACTAAGGACCGAGGAAGAGTCTACCCCGGACGGATCATGTAATCCCACTCACACTTACACGGATAGAATTAAGGGGCAATTGAGAGGGAGATTTATAATCTGGCTTTGGACCGTGGAAGAGGTCGAACAGGTTAGGGCCGAGCATGTTTGGGCTGAGATCACTTGGGCCTGATTTGGAGTGGGATTTGCTCGGTCGAGGCGCAGCCCCTGTCTAGGCCGAGCTAACTGGGGCTTCCTTGGAGGTGATCTTGCTCGGTCGAGGCCCAGGCCTGAGGTCTGCGGCCATGTGGTTGACCGAGCTCCTCCAGATTTGGACTTGCTGGGCCGAGATGAGCATCTGCTACACAGGTTTTGGGGGAGCATGGTTTAGTTAGGTGGAAAAGTCTTCTGTTCACTGACTCGGCTTATCTTAAACTCGGTTATGCCGGAATGCTACCGAGCTCGGCTGTTATGGAGCTCGACGAGTGGAGCACTCAGACACGTTGCGCAGCACAGACGTGGAAGGCCGAGGTGATTCCGCCGATCTGCCGAAATCCCATTAATGTTGTCTGGCGGTTTGGTTAGGTGGTGATTGTAGGATTTGTGCTGACAAATGAGAGGGCAACTCCATGTGTCAAGAGACTAATGGGAGCATATATAAGCGCAGAAAGTATATAAGCTTGACAGCGCCCCCCATGCTGGGAGGGAACATCATTTGGTGAGAACAACCTAAACACAAAACTCTCTCCTCTCTTTTTATATCCTTGAGTGTGTGCTAACTTGACCGTCGGAGTGGTTTTCCAGCCACACGCCGCCGGGTAGCTCACCGCTGTTGTGTTCGCAGGTCGATCGGACAGACAACGAGCTTGGACGAAAGGAGTACGGGCATCACCAAATATTTGCTCTCCGTACATGTATTTATGTGAGATTTACACACATATGAAAGATTTGATAAAAAAATTTCAGATATATAATATTTTCTTAATAAAAAATAGAAAAAACATGCCTTCTAAATTCCTTAATTCATGAAATATATATATATATATATACTTTTAATGCAATATATTTGATTTAGAAAATGTTATGTATCTCAAATAAATTATCAAATTTCTTTTATAAGTATGGGAGTGACATAAATCTCATATAAAAGGTTTGGTAAAAAATTTAATAATTTATTTATGGCATTGCATAACTCATGTGATTTAAGTTGCACGGTCAGAGAGTAGAATAGAATGATAGGTGCGTGAACGAGACGAGATAGACATAGCGCAATTGTCGGGGCTATTGATTGAGGCTTATTTTTGTCCATTTATTACTTGAATAATGCTAAGTGTATTAATTAATATATTAATTAGTGTATTAATAAATAATGATAATACAACGGGTTCCAGGTGAAACAAGTCGGACTGATCCACGCTCCTTAAGCCTATGTCCGAATGACCAAGCCCACCAGAAGACCTGCACAAGAGTTCAACGGGGAACGAGGAGTCCTCCGACGAGCCCTCCGACGAGCAAGTTAGAGAGAGGAATGGAATGTGTAGATAGATTGGAGATAGAAAAACTTAACCTTCTTCCTGTCTTCGACGTCTGCTTATATCCTCTGGTAATCATTTCGTTGTCCCTTCTGACCTGTCACCTTGGCCGAAAGTTTATGCTCTAGCTTACCTTATTCATGGTGAAGGCGTTCTGTCCCGACGGAGAAGGGTTATCGCAATAAATGCTGTAAGGGGTTTCATTAATGGCGATGTGCCGTGGCAATAACTTTGCAGATCTTTGTCTGCTTATGTGGCTTGCCCTTCTCTTGACATGTGTCTTGATGCCATTGGTTCTTATTGCTACGCGGGGCTTTGGCAGTGCTGGGTCGTAGTATTTGAATTGTGTATTGAGCCCTAAATAGTGGGCTATAATCTTTATGGGCTTACCCATGTCAAGTAATATGGCATAATTTTAAAATTTTTACATATTTATAATTTATATAATAGGTAGAGTCAATAATAATGATATAAAATAAAGAGGAGTGATGGAAACCCCCTTCAATCACCACCCTCACCACCCCCACACACACATGTGGCAAGTGGTGATTGGAGGACAAGGGAAACCAAAAAAAAGAAAAGAAAAGAAAATCCAATCAATGAGAGAGAGAGGGGGTCAAAGGGGGTGGGAAAAAAAAAGTCTTAGACATTTTTGTAAAATGAAATATATTAATACATTAATTAATATACTAATTAATCCATAGTATCACCTTTTATTACTCTAATAAATTTGGGATGGTTGAATTGGAGATCGGTCCTATGTAGTTAGATGTTAATAGAATAATGCTATATATATATATAGATAGATATATATCAATTAGTGTATTAACTAGTGTAATAACAGATGATGTAACATAATTTTAGAAGTTTGAGTATTTATAATTTGTATAATAGATAGGGTTAGTAATAATGACATAACACTAGTTGATATACTAGGTTTATGTAATACTACCGATATTAATAAGTGTCTTTTATGTATTATTTAATGTTAAAAAGTGTGTTTAAAATATTTAAAAAATTTGTAAAAATGTTAAAAGTATATTGATTTTAGAAAAAAAAAATACATTGGATTTAATGAAAAGTGTTTATATTCTTTAAATTTTTTTGTCATGTACTTACACCTTAGGGCACTTGTTAGCAATACCCTTTAATATATATTATATGACCTGTGCTATCCACAAAATAAAATAACATATTATTTATAAAAAAATATAATAATTATATTTTTTTTTTTCTTTCCTTCATTATTCTTCACAAGCCCACCATTAAGCATCCATTTATACCACAATTTCCTCCATCTCAATATATATATATATATATATATAAATAGGAGCTTAATATACAAATAGTTTAATTTTGTGAAGCTCATAAAAATAGTTACTTTTTATTTTCAATCCCATAGAAAACGAATTTAATTGTTAACTTAAAATTTATTGTTTTATATTCAAAAATCAAAATCAATATAGATCTTTAAATATTTTAAAAAGTTTTAATTGTTAATAAATTTTGATAAGATTGTAATTGTGTAAAATTTTAAAAAGAAGTTATTTAATAGGTGTTATTTATTTTTTTATTTAAAACTCAAATTCAGTAAATTTAGTTATGTAATTAAAATTCTAAAATAGCTTAGCCAATAAGTGTATTTTACTTTTTAAATTCAAAATCAACAAATTTAGTGAACACATATTTTAAAAATTTTCAATATTTGAATTAATTTGTAATCAAGTATGATGTTTTTAAATTATAAGAGCCAACTGAATAAGATTTTATAGGAGATCAATCCAAGAAAAATTAGTGAAATATCTCTTTCTAACTTTTGGTATTAGGAGAGATTCAATATGTTTTTCTTATTAATTAAGGTTACTCAATAATATTATTAGAGAAATTTCAACTTGACATGAAGAAATTTTTTCTTGGCTCCGTTTGGTAAGAGTTTCGAATCATAGTTTCACCCATTGATTTGAGTGTGTTGTTTATTTTGAGCTTCCAAATCATAATTTTATGCCCATTTCTCAAAACTCAATTCAAAACATAATCATTACTTTTCAAAACTCATAACTAGGAATGGCAACGGGGCGGGGCGGGGCCGGGGATCACACTCCCCGTCCCCGATCCCCGATGGTCGAATTTTCCCCGTCTCTGGCCCCGGCCCTGGCCCCGGCCCCGATTCCCGACGGGGATCCTATCACTGCCCCCACCCCCGCCCCCAACGGGGATCGGGTTTCCCCGACCCCGAGCATTCCCGGCTAAAAAAAAAATATATATATATTTTCAGATGCCTCAGACACACAGATCTAAAATAAAAAATACTATGTTTTATCATCATCAACAACAACAAATACAGATTTAAACTTTAAAAAAAAAAAAATTGATCTAACACAGACACAACTCACACAGAAAAAAATTGATCTAAAAAAAAAATTTGATCGGCGACAGATCTCACACAAACACACACAGAGACAGATCTCACACACACACAGAGACAGATCTCACACACACAGATCTGAGCGACGCCGTCGGTGGGTTCGGAGGTGGTGACACAGATCGAGATCGAGAGTGGCTGGCGGTGGCTGTGGGTTCGGTGGTGGCGGCAGAGAGACAGACGTTGTGCGGCGGTGGTGGTGATGTCGCCGTCGGTGAGAGAGAGGGGGAGTCGGGGCCAGCGGTGGTGCTGACGTCGCCGTCGGTGACCGCGAGAGAGAGAGTTGACAGCGAGATGAATGACAGAGTGGGAGAGAGTTGAGATGAGAGTGAGGGAGAGAGAGATGAACGAGAGAGACTCTCAGAGAGTTGAGTTGAGATGAGAGTGAGGGAGAGAGTTGGTTTATTATTATTATTATTATATATATTATTATTATTATTATTATTATTATTATTATTATTATTATTATTATTATTATTATATAAATATATAATTTTAGGAAAAAAATTAGTAAATAAACCCACTAAAATACAACTTTGAATCCATAGTTTTAAATCCTACTCTTTTGAACCTACTATTTGATAGTGTTGATAATGAGCTTATTATGCAACGATTTCAAAATATGAAATCTCGTCGTGGTCAATTGTAGAAGCTCGTGTATTAGCATATCTTTTTGCTTAAATAATAGTATCAATATATTGAAATATTTTGTTTAAAATATTTTATAAAAATAAATTCAAACTCTATTTTATAAAAATATTTTTAAATATTTTAATTTTGTTGTTATGTATTTGGTTATGATTTGAGTGTAGAGTTGTGAAAATAGTATGGAGTTTCGAATTATGTGTTTGGTTATGAGTTTTAAAAATAATTTCTTCATTGAGTTTTGTTTTATGTGTTTGGTTATGATTTGAGTATAGAGTTGTTTTTAAATTTAAAATATTAACATTTTAAATTACTTAAATTTTTTGAACATTTAAATTATTTAAATTTTTACGATTTGAGTTTTTTGAATATTTATTTTAATTTTTTACTTATTAAATTTTTTAGATTATTTAAATATTTATGATTTAAATTTTTTGAATATTTATTTTGAAAAAAAATTATTTCCTTTGTAGTATTTTCAATTAAAAAATTGATTAATGTTATTTTCTGTTAATAATAATTTTTTTTAATTGAATTTTAAAAAGAGTTTGGTTAGGAGTGTTGATCAGAATTTTCAATAATGTGAAAATAGTGTGTTTTGTTATGAGTTATAACAATTTGAATTAAGTTTTGAAAACTCTTTTCAAAACTCATAACTCAACAAATTTTCTTACTTCACATGTCAAATAAACTTTCAAAACTCAATTCAACACTCTATTCAAAAACCATAACCAAACAAATTTTCTACACTCAAATATAATTCAACAACTCACAAACTCAAAATACAACTCATACTCTCAAATCATATTTACAAAACTATACCAAACGCAACCTTTTTCTTTTTGAAAATTTGAAATTTTTCTGTGAGGACAAATTTTTCTATGCCAAATTTTCTCTATTATGAAATTTTTATGTGAAAATGTTGAGGGACCCTAACTACTATAAAAATGTTGTATTTAATTTATCTTATAAAATATTAATATCAGGAACCTTAAACTACAAACCCCTTAATCCAAGTCTTCTTTTTAATTTTTTTTAAATCTAAATTCAACAAATTTAACTTTTAGTCAATACAATTGATTTTATTTTGGAAAATGCCTCGTAGCTCGATTTTTAAGGCTCGAGTTTGGCTTGACAGCCCAAAACGACGTCGTTTTGGGCTGTCTTTTTTTAATCGAGCCTTAAAAATCGAGCTACGAGGCATTTTCCAAAATATAATCAATTGTATTGACTAAAAGTTAAATTTGTTGAATTTATATTCTTCTTTATTTCTTTCCCCTCCATTCGAACACAGAGACGGAGAGGGAAGAGAAGAAGGTCGCCCAGCCCGTCGCCGCCGATCGCCCAGCCGTCGCCCAGCCCGTCGCCGCCGATCTCCCAGCCCGTCGCCCAGCTCCGATCGTCGCAGCAGCCTTCTCCTCCTCCTTCCTCCTTCCACCTCCTCTTCCTCCTCCTTCCTCCTCCTCCGCCCCGCCTCCGCCTCCGCCTCCTCCTCCCCCTCTGAATATGCCCCCTCCAGTCCTCATCCTTCCTCCTCCTCCCTCTCTTCTCCTTCTCTTCTCCACCCTTCTTCGAGCCACAAATTCGAGCCACAGATTCGAGCTACGAATCGGAACCGTTTTATTTTTGTGTCTGAGTCAGATTTTAAAGAAGGTCAGGCAGTATATGCTTTTAAATTTATTTTAAATCTAAAAATTAAAAAATTAAGTTGTTATGTGTACTTTTTATTCTATTTAAAAAAAACATAAAAATTAAAAAAATTTGTAAACTCAAATAGCAAATTGTAGATTTGTTTTTAATTTTTTTTAATAATATCTTTGGTTTCTTCAATTGAATTTGGTTGTAATTTTGTTTCTTTTTTTTTTTTTTAAAAAAAAAATTTGGTTGTGTATATTTTTGCAAACAATATCACGTATTATGAGTCAAACAAAAATGAGAGATGTTAGAAATAGAGATACAGAAAATATGAAATAGATAATAATAGATAAAATCGTGTGTAAAATTTGTTTTAAGCCTATAAAATCTATAAAATAAGGCAGAAAGAATTTTGAAAATGTCCTACACACAGTTGTCCTATTAGGACATTTGAACGGTTAGGATTCATTTTTGCTTAAGGATGGATGGTAGACTCTTCTTTCTCACTCTACCTCAACTTACCGTCCAAGAACACTTCAAAAATTGTTAGGTTTTTTCTTGGCAATCCCGTTTGAACAAAACTTCTTTCAATTGTACTTAATTTTGCACTTTTTATTTCAGTGAGGCTATGAGTGTTTAGATGCGAATCTAACTCGAATTGTTGCCTTGCAGAGAAGTTTGTGATGTTAATACTTTCAAGATTGCCACTTCGCTGATTATGATGGGGATCGAGCTGCCTGGTCAGCTCGCGGGGGTCGAGAGGGCAGCGCCCAGGCAGGGTCGAGGGGCAGCGCCCCCGAAGCAAAATATAAAATTGCATTCGAAGTTGCATGTCTGCCCTTGCTCGCTCGAGCGAAGGAGTTCTCACTCGAGTGAAGGCTGCGTCTAGCAAAAAACCTGAAAAGGATGATTTTACGCTTGAGCGCAGGTTGTTTGGCTCGAGCAAAGCCACTTATGGAAAACACGCGTTTTTGGTTCCTCACTCGAGCGAGAGAGTCTTCGCTCGAGCGAGCATCACGATTGAGATTTCTATAAGTACGTGTTTCTGTCAGATTTTAGGATTACTTCTCCAGATCTTCTTCTTGGGTTCTAGGGTTTATATCTGGGGATATTTTGCTAGTTTTCTTTGATGTTTTGATTGAGTATTCAACTCATGGTTTAAAGAGTATACATCAAAGGATTATTTATTTGTTCTACACAAAAGAGAGAGTTGTTCTTCGATGGATTCTGAAGAATTTGAGCCTGAAGCTTTGGTAGATTCCGAAATGGCTCATCGTTAAGACAATTCGAAGGTGAAAACGGGGTTGGAAAAGGCACATAGAGGTTGGATCAATTCGGGCGTGGATTCGCTAGGTAATTCATTTATATCTTTTTAGTGGATTATTTTGTGGCTGTTGCCCATGATTTTTTATCACAATTGGAGGTGCTCCAATTGTGGTTTTTCCACGTTAAAATCGTTGTGTCGATTTGTCTTGATTGTTTGATTGCGATTGTTTTATTGCTTTAAATTGATACATAATCACAAATAAATATCTAGCAGATTTCTAGATTTTTCAATTGGTATCAGAGCGGGTCGCTCTTTTGTTTTTTAAAATTGTTGAGCGAGATCTTGTTTGATTTGTGATAATGGATTCAATTCGTGAGGGAAATTCTATGGTTCTACCACCCCTACTTGACGGATTTAATTATTCGTTTTGAAAAGCTCGGATGAGATCGTTTTTAAAATCTATTGATGAAAAATTTTGGCAATCTGTCATGTATGGGTGGACTGGACCGACGATTACCGTTGATAGAGTAACTTTCCCCAAACCAATCGATAAGTGGGACACAATTGATTACCAAAATAGTAGCTAGAATAGTAAAACTATCAATTCTCTCTTTTGCACTGTCACACCTGAAGAGTTTAGTCGAATTTGCAATTGTGAAGTCGCAAAAGAGGCTTGGGATATTTTACAAACTATTCATGAGGGCACTCCTTCGGTTAAACGCTCAAAACTTCAAAGGCTCACATCTAGTTTTGAAAACCTTTCAATGAAAGATAGTGAGACCTTTGATGAATTTTATGCGAAGTTGAGTGACATTATAAATTCCAGCTTCAATTTAGGTAAAAAAATACCGGAATCCAAGATTGTAGGAAAATTTTTGAGGTCTTTGCCCGATCGGTTCCAACCAAAAGTTACGGCTATTGAGGAGGCTCAAGATGTTGACAAACTCAAGCTAGATCATTTGGTTGGAAATCTCCAAACTTATGAGGCACATAGGAATTTCAAAAAGAAACAAAAAATATTGCTTTTAGTAGTGCTCATAGAGCTGGAGAGGATTTCTGATGAGGATTGTGAGATAGATTCCAAGATTACGGATGCTTTTGTAAAACAATTTAAAAAATCTTTTCTAAAAAAGAATCCTAAACTTTTGGAATCTACTTATACTCATAAATCTAAAGGAAAAGATAAACTCAAAATTAATTCTATAGCCAAGAAGGAGAAAGAAAAGATACAAGGGAACTCTGAAAGAGTCCAATGCTATGAATGCCAAGGATTTGGTCACTTTGTTCAAGAATGCCCCACTCGTTTGAAAAAGAAAAAAGCCCTCGCTAACACTTGGGATGATGAATCAGAATCTGATGAAGATGAAAGTGACAACGAAGATCAAGGCGAAGAGGGACATAAACAATTCCTTACTTTCATGGCAACTTTCGAAACTGAAGGACGAACCGAGTATCCGAAGAGGTCGGTTGAGAATGCCACTGATGATGAATCCTCGGAGAGTGATAATGAAGAGCTTGAGCAAGCTTATGAAAAGTTGTATAAAGAGTCTCTTAACTTATCCAAATTGAACGATAAACTCACTATGAAACTTAAAGCATGTGAAAGTGAGAATGTCAAATTAAAGAAAGAGATTTCCAAGGCTAGGAATGACGCCCTTAAGATTTCTAATGATCGACAAGATCTTTGTGCAAAACTTTTGACTTGTGAGACAGAGAGGAATGAGCTATAGCAAATCTATGCAACGTATGAAGAAAAGATTGAAACTCTTGAGATGTCTCAAGTTGCTTTGGAAGAACTAATGATCAAGAAAGAGGAAGAACTCAAGTGTGCTATGGCTACCATTGGTCTTTGGAACAGAGGATCAAAGACTTTGGACAATATCATTGGGTCTCAACAAATTTGTTCTAACAAGAGTGGCATTGGCTTTGGTGGTAAGAAAGAGCAAAAACAGAGTGCTTCCACATCTCATGATACAAGGACTCAAGGAAAGGGAGAACAAAAAATTCAACATGAGGATGGACTTCTCAAACTTCCTAGAGTTGGTAAAGCCAAAGAAAAGAAGGTACACTCTGTTTTTATTTGTCATCATTGTGGTATGCATGGTCATATTCGCCCTTATTGTTATGAGTTGCATGGGAGAGTGTCTCATAGAGATGAAAGAAATTCCAACATCTCATGAAGTATGAGACACTTCATTGGTCGGAATGAGCTTAAGGGTCATAATAGACCTTGCTATTTTGATGTGCTTGAGACCAAACATGGAGCAAGTTTGTATTTGCCCAGACTTAGAAATAGGAAGTTGGAAACCACGTCGAGATGGGTTCCCATTGAAAATGAAGGGAACCACAACGTCAAGACACCACCCAAGAACCGCAATTCTCACAACTTTCTTCATACTAAAGCGGTTTGGGTGCGAAAACTTGATTTGTGTTAATTTGTATATTTATTTTTTTTTAGTTTTTTTTTTTGAGTCGTTTAATGTGTGCATGTTTGTTTTCTATCTTGCTTTGGTTAGAAAAAAAAAATGTGTGCTTATTCATTTTTTGTCTTGCTTTATTGTTGAAAGAAAAAAAAAAGAAAAAAAAAGAAAAAAATCTAAAAAGATTTTCTTAGTATGGTTTTGCAAGCTTGAATTTTTTTTTGAGATGTCCTTGGTGCATATTGGAATTGATGAGAATAACCATTACATGTTACTATATGTGTGCTTTCTGTGGTCATTACTCATTTCGGAGTGTGTGTTCTTTGATTAGTATGTCTCATTCTGTACACACTCTTAGATTAGCAAATATTGGAGTCTTCCGCCTTAGTGATCTTTTTTCTCTATGGACTTCTAGCATGATATCTTTTGTTTTTCTAGAGGAATTAACCGATACTAGCATATCTTGGGTGATGTTGAGTCTCTTAACCATCTTCCATCTTTTTGCATCTCCACGGCTTTCCCCTCTGTTCTTTGTAGTCCAGGCATGAGGAAAAGGCTACCTCAGAGTCACCAACCAGGCTATCTTTATTATATCCATGCTTCTCTGGTTCAGTTTCCATACTCTTGAGCGTGTCAGCCACCAATGAGTGTGCAAAAGAAAGAAAGAAAAAAAGATATGCAAAAGAAAGAAAAGAAAAAATGTGTGAAAAAAAAAGAAAGAAAAAGATTCATTGATTGAGGGGGAGCCTCCGCTTTTACTCAACAAATACCCCTTGTTTCCTAGTGGTTTGACTTTCCTTAGTTGTGCTTGGATTCTCTTGTCAGAGGTCCAACTTTCATATCACTACTAGGATTTGAATCTAGTGTTTGTCGAACCCCAACAGTCACACACACACTTTTTTTATGGGATCTATGCTTTTCACATAATGCATCACTTTCTTTTATGAGGAATCTTCTAGAGGCTGTGCACATTGTGTTTTCAAGTAATTGTGCTTCTTGGATAATCTTGTGTGTTTCAAGGTACAAATCTGAAATTCCTTACTTTCTCCACCATATTATTTTTTGTTGTTTTCTTCTTGTTCATTGTTTTTAGTGAGGGGGAGTTTGGTTTATCATTACAAGAGTTTGTTAGCATGAACACTTTGATTTGTTTGGTAAGGGAGATTGGCTTTAGTACTTTTGCATGTTGCTATGCACTGTTTGCTTGTTATTTCCTTCTTGCATGCTCCTGATTTCATGTATTCATGTCATGTGTCGGGTGCATATGTCTTAGTTTTCATCTATCCATGCTACATGTTCTTAAAATCTCCAAGTCGCATCTATTCATGTTTTCCATCTCATACTTCAAGATAATATTGTCATATGTGTATTGCTTTTTCATATGTTTATTGCTTTTTCATTACTCTTGTGGGACTAATAGTTGTTTTGGAGATTGTGGTACTAATAGTTGTTTTGCAGATCATGACCTTGAGAAAGAAGTTTTCTTTTGTTGGCTGTAATGGGTTGGGGTGTTTAGGATTTTATTTGTTAGGTATGGTTTGTCACAGCATTGCCAAAGAGAGAGATTGTTAAGTTTTTTCTTGGCAATCCCATTTGAACAAAACTCCTTTCAGTTGTACTTAATTTCGCACTTTTTATTTCAGTGAGGCTATGAGTGTTTAGATGCGAATCCAACCCAAATTGTGCCTTGCAGAGAAGTTTGTGATGTTAATGCTTTCAAGATTGCCACTTCGCTGATTATGACGGGGATCGAGCTGTCCGGTCAGCTCGCGGAGGTCCAGGGGGCAGCACCTAGGCGGGGTCCAGGGGCAGCGCCCCCGAAGCAAAATGCAAAATTACATTCGAAGTTGCATGTCCGCCCTTGCTCGCTTGAGCGAAGGAGTTCTCGCTCGAGCAAAGGCTGCATCTAGCAAAAAACCTGAAAAGGATGATTTTACGCTCGAGCGCAGGTTGTTTGGCTGGAGCGAAGCCACTTATGGAAAACACGCATTTTTGGTTCCTTGCTCAAGCGAGAGAGTCTTCGCTCGAGCGAGCATCGCGATTTAGATTTCTATAAGTACGTGTTTCTGTCAGATTTTAGGATCACTTCTCCAGATCTTCTTCTTGGGTTCTAGGGTTTATATCTGGGGATATTTTGCTAGTTTTCTTTGATGTTTTGATTGAGTATTCAACTCATGGTTTAAAGAGTATACATCAAAGGATTATTTGTTTGTTCTACACAAAAGAGAGAGTTGTTCTTCGGTGGATTCTGAAGAATTCGAGCCTGAAGCTTTGGTGGATTCCGGAGTGCCTCATCGTCAAGACAATTCCAAAGTGAAGACGGGGTTAGAAGAGACACATAGAGGTTGGTTTAATTCGGGCGTGGATTTGCTAGGTAATTCATTTATATCTTTTTAGTGGATTGTTTTGTGACTGTTGCCCATAGTTTTTTTTTATCACAATTGGAGGTGCTCCAATTGTGGTTTTTCCACGTTAAAATCGTTGTGTCGATTTGTCTTGATTGTTTGATTGCGATTGTTTTATTGCTTTAAATTGATACATAATCACAAATCAATATCTAGCGGATTTCTAGATTTTTCAATAATAAACCTAAAACTTTGCACCCACCCATCCTCATCTATCTCCCACTCTCTACAAAAGAGGGACCCATGCTCATCAAAATCTCTCTATAAACTCTCATCTCTTTGTCTTTCAGTCTCACACACATACACTCTCTCTCTCTCTCTCTCTCTCTCTCTCAGCCTTACTTCCAGCCGGAACACTGGTACACCTTTCTTCGACGGTGATACATCTCTTTCCGACGTCTCTCTCGTGACCCAGCCATGGTGCTACTTATCACCTCCTCCACTCATCGTCACCGCAGAACGCCACTTCCTCTAGTAATCTCCACCGTCGCCGTTGCCATCTCCACCGCTGCTGTTCATCATCACTACCGCCACTCATCATCGCCATCGCCATGGATGGATTGACATTAGGCTATTGCCATAACAAATGAGAGAGTAAAGGGTTTGTTATTTGATCTAAGAAACGATGAGAGGAGAGAGTATGAGAGATGTGGGTTATGTGTTTCTAACCCTCAAATTGATGTGTTTGGGTTTTTGTTTTTTTTTTGTGTGTGTTTTGTTTGTTCTTTATTTATTTATTTTTATGTAGCTTATGGGCTTCTGGAGAGATGAGAGAGAGAGAGAGAGAGAGAGAAAGAGAGTAGGGTAGATGTATCTCATAGGTAGAGAGACAATGAGTGATGGAAGATGGAGGATGTGGGTTCTATGTTTCTAACCCTTAAATTAATGTGTTTGGGTTTTTATTTTATTTTTGTGTTATGTTTGTTATTTATTTATTTATTTATTTTATGTAGCTCATGGGTTTTTGGAGAGAGGAGAGATGGGAGAGAGATAGAGTAAGGAAGACCACAGCCTCAATCCCTTCATCTCTCGCTCCCTTATCCCCATTCATCACTTCAGTCCTCTCCTCCTTGCAACAGAGCTTGCCGAAAAACACCCACCCACTTGGCAAGGTAAGATTGTTTTTACACATCTGTGTTCTGGTCGCTGTCGTTGATTAGAACTCGGCTGTTGTTGTAATAGCCAGAACATTTAAGTTGTCCCTTAAATTTTATATTAGTATTATTTAATTATAAATGATTTCAAAAAATAATTTTAACTTTATATTATTATTCAATATTATTTTCTGAGTATTATGGTATTTTATTTTTTTTTCTATATTCTTTTCCTAAATCAAAATACACTTAAATACAACATTTTCTGTACAACAAACTTGCATGCCCTCCAAACTGTCTTGCCGCCAACACCTTCCTCACTATATATATAAATGTACAAATCAATTGAGCCTCATCATCTTTTCCGAAACTCTCCAATTCTCTCTCTCTCCTCTCTAGTTTTTTATATAAATAAAACTTTGAATTTAGTTTGGAATATTTAGTGGGTCATAGTAAATGAAAGGTAACAAGTTGGAATTAATCTTAAGGTGAGTTATATTATACTTTGAGTCATCATAATATATTTGACGTATATTTTGAGTTACCATAGTTTATTTTACGCAATTTGTGTTTTATAAATTATATTAATATTTCGATAACGTAGATTATTTTTTGACCTCCATTTGCTTAAATTGAAACTCACGGATATGTTTGTTTAAATTTTAGAAAGTATTTGGCAATGATCTTATAAACAATTACGTTTTGTAAGTATTACCACGGGAGTCCCATGCCTTGGGGGACTTAAATAAATCATTGGCTTCTGATTGGTCACTTTGTGGCCCTCTGTTTGTCATGGATCTATTGACCTCTATTCTATGCGGAGTAAAGTGTTATGCGAAGCTAAGTGTTACACTATTGTGGGAGCCACTTCTAAAATCCGTACGAGTTATCTCTTGAATCCGTACCTCTGTGCTGTTATAAATCCATTGACCTCTGTTTTGTTCTGTACTGTACCGTGGTTATGGTTATATATTTTCGTATAATATCATATGATCTTTGAAGCGAATTTCTGCTATAATATGAGTAATTTATTTACTCTAATAGAAAGGTATTCTACTTTATCTATTTTAAGCCTAAAGTTTATCCATGGTAATTATGCTCTCAGTATAATATTCTCACTCTGCCATGTGCTTATAACTCTTTACCAATTTTCAAAAAACAATCAGTGCATTTGGTTTGAGTTTTCTGGATTAAGTTTTTTGAAAACTGAGTTTTTTGATTTTTATATTTTTTTGTTTTTAGTGAATATTTTAAAAATTTTAAACATTTTTTTTTGTATTTTTGGTATTTAGTAAATTTTTAAAAGATTTTTTTTTACATTTTTTTTTTACTTTTTAAGTGTATTTATGTTAGGTGTGTCTAAAAAGTAAAAAAAATTGCTTAAAATATTAAAAAAATTCAGTGAAAACAAAAAAAACACGGAAAATAAGAAAGTAGAATTTTCTGAAAAGTGTTTTTGGAAAAATGGAACCAAGCAAGTTGAATGTAATTTAGAAATAGCTTTTGGAGAGTCTTAGATGCGGGGCTGCGGAATAGGCACACATAGCACTTTTATGGTATTTATAATTTTATTCTTCATATGTAAATATCGGCCTTTTTTGTCAATAAATTTTGTTATAAAAATAGAAGTTCTGATGATTATTTTGGTACCCTCACTTAACTATTATTTTCACTCGCTTTTATTATTTGTTCAAGAATTGGCCGTAGGTAACTTCAGTTACTGGGCATCACGATACTTAACCCTTAGGTATGGGGAGCGGGTTGTAACAGTTGTTTTTTTTTTTTGGCTGGGTTTGTTTAGGTTGAATTTCCCTTGCTGCAATTAAAACAATGCTGGTCCTCCTTCGGCTCCCTTCGAACTCGCACTTTCAAGGTAAGATTTCGAACTCGTTGCTCTTGATCGCTATTGTACGTTTCCCTTTCTGTGCTCTTCATCATTGTGTTGAGTTGTTTGAATTGTTTGAATTTGTTGTTTGAATTTTGAATTTTGAATTTGTTGGTTGGTTAGGTTGAATTTGTTGTTTAAATTATTTGGATTTGTTGTTTGAATTCTGAATCCTGAATGAGTTGTTTGGATTTGTAGTTTGAATTCTGAATCTTGAATGAGTTGTTTGGATTTGTAATTTGAATTCTGAATCCTGAATGAGTTTTTGAGATTCTTAATTCTGAATTTTGAATTTGTTGGTTGATTAGGTTGAATTTGTTGTTTAAATTATTACAGATTCATACACCATCCCTCTCCGTTGCTCTCGAACTCGGCTCCCTTCGAACTTGCACTCGCAAGGTAAGATTGAGAATTGTTTTAGTCTTTTTTTCCACTTGAGAATTGTTTCAGTGTTTTATTTTATGTTGTGTTTCACGCAATTTCTACCTTTCCTTTTCTCTCTGTCGTCTTTATTTTTTATAATGGTTTCAAGGTTCTGATAATGGCTTCAATCGTTCAACACCAAAACAGAGGTATTTTACATTGTCTCTTTATTTCTCTCTCTAAAAATTCGCTATCTTCATTGGTTTTTCTTCAGTTCTTTGTGGGTCATTGAGAATCCTGAGACTTCAAGGTTACGTACATTTTTAGGGTTATTTTAGATTGTTTATGGGTCATTTAGATTGGGCTCCATACTGTTATTATTAGAATTCCATTCTCCTAAACCCACAGTTTTTTGAATCAATCTAATGCATTTTATTTGAATTCCATTCTTCACAATTAATTACAACCCATCCTCCACAATTAATTAAACTCATCTCATTCTCTTTCTCACGGGTCATTTGTTTATTAAACCCATCCAAGCACCAAAAACTTTGTTATCCACCCGACATATAACCGGATCTATATTTGAACTGGTAGTGCATTTGGGTTTAGGTTTGTGATTTTCATTAACTAGGTTATGACTTCTATTCGAAACTCAAACTTGAGCAACAATGGAGTTCAAATAGGAAGAGAGACGTAGAGGAAAAAGAGAGACAGAGCTCTCTGCTCAAAAAAGAACAAAAGCAAAAAGAAGTAGAAGAAGAAAAGAAAAAACAGAGGGAGTGGGGGGCAACCCAGGTGGGTTTGCTTTCCTTTCCCAAGAATAGTGTTGTTTTTATAAGGCGGAAGGGTTAGGATTACAATTATATTAAATTGGTAATTGATAATTGATAATTTAATAAATAGTGTTGGAATTACAATTATATTCTAATCTTAATATTATTTATACCATGTCTTTAGATACGGACATACGCTAATATATATATATATATATGAGAAGACGAGAAATAATATTGTATTTTTTTAAGAAAAATTGGAGTAATCAGCGTGGATCTACTGCTTTGTCATTATTATATTCAACGATCTCTACTATAAAATTTTCTAGTAAGACAGACTCTTTTCTGTACATTTTTTCCTTGAGATTTCTTTTTTTAAAAGATAAATTTTGTATTTTCACAGTGTAATGATTTTTTGTATTTTCAAAATAAAAAAAAAAATTAACATTCACATTATTTCAGCCTTAATATTGACATTATTTTATTGGATGAGATTTTGTGATTTCAATTTGAAAATGTATAAATGTTCACACTTTTTATTTAATGAGAAAAAATTTCATAGCGTGTTTTAATAAGATTATTAATAAAAAATAATTACGAGTAATTGTGTTAAATTATTAAGTTACGTGCAATATAATAGGACATGAATATATAAGGGAACATGACAAATACTTGGATAATGAATCAAGCAAACCTAATGAACTCGGAAAATTAAACTTTTTGGAGAATACTCATATCATATATATGTGAATATGGTTCCCATCACTGTAAGAAGAGGGGTATAAAACAGAGATGTAGTATTTGCGATGGCACACTTCCCGCTGCAAAAAGTGAGTTTGTGCAACAGCACCACTTGCTGTCTTCAATAAATTAGGTTTCAGCAATGTTATCACTTTCTGTCGCAAAAAAAATAATTTTTGCGACGGCAAAAACTACAATCGCAAATAATTCAGGTTTTTGGCGACGACAATCCCTGCTGTTACAAATAAAGCCATTATTTGCGACGACAATTCTCTCGTCGCAAATAAAAAATTATTTAAACTTTCATTTGTGACGGTGAAACTTGACGTTGCAAAAAATAAAACCAAAAATATGAAAACTCAGTTTTTTTTTTGCCCTTCGCGCTTGTTTTTTTCCCTCTTCAATAAAAAACCTTCAATCTCAAAAATCGCTAACGTTTTAACCAAAAACCCTATCTCTCTCTCTCTCTCTCTCTCTCTCTCAACTGTGAGCAGTGGTAGACGACGGTGTAGACACCCCATTTTTGACCGACCTTAATACTCAGACGTCACCGATTGAGCGCTTGGTGATATTGCATAATGTGCTTGTTCAGAAGTTTCAGAGTCACGGCCGTGAGCCCTACCTCCGGACTTCCGAACCCTCTTCCGTGCCTTGTCTCGGTTTGCGAACCAGACTCGGTTTTCTCTGTTTCTTTACCTAAGGAAAGGGAGAGGTCCCGTAGACCGTCTCTCAATGTCCGTAGGCTACATTTGGTGGCCGTAGGCCATTCTTCCCATTTCGGAGTCCGGTTTCCGGTTTTCGGAGCCGTCAGGCCGTGTGCCTCAGTTCGGGACCGCTTAACCATCTCCTTTTGCTCCGATTTTTGGCATACTTCCTATTTGCTCCCTTTTGAGGGACACTGGGGTCTGAGAAACCCACTTCGTGGTCGAACGCCACTTTCGGTGCTTAACAGCCCATTTTCGGGATCCCGAACTGCGTGTTTTGGCCCCCGAACATTCGTTTTGCATCGGTTTTTGCTCATTTTTGGCAGTACCGTCTATTTTATCACTGGAGAAGGTCATTGAGAGGGTGGAGGCCAACAATTGTGTCAGCAGCCAGTTATCTCTCCTCCGGACCTCTCCCGGCGCCCGTTTTTTTCAACTTCCGGGCTAATGTGAACACCTTAGGGTTAGTGTCGCCAACTTTCAACCACATATATGTGATCTACACACACTGGAGGCCCTAAAATTGGTGGCCGGCCATTAAAGGTTACTGACCTTTTGACCCCTTCTTTCCGGGCTAATGTTGAACCCCTTGGACCCTTTTTCTTGACTTTCAACCACATATCTGTGACTACTACACCTGAAGAGGCCCCTAAAAGTTCATGGCCGGCCAGTAATTCAAATTGACCCTTTTGACCCCCTCTTTCCGAGCCAATGTTGAACCCCTTGGACCCACTTTCTTGGACTTTTAACCACAGGGTTGTGTTGTACACACATAGGAGGACACCATCAGTTGGTGGCCGGCCAGAAAATCTCATTGAACCTTTTGACCCCTAGCCGGCCGGCTAGGAGGTGTGGCCGGCCGGCCCCCTCCAACAAAAGTGAGAGGCCGGCTGTGTTCCTCGCACTGTGCACTTTACAGCTGTGGGGCAATATCCCCCAGACAAGATATTTATCCGGGGGATATTTTGTGGGGGAATTTTGCTCTCCTTTTCCCCCACCTTTACACCCCCTTTTGAACCCTTATAACCAGCTGGTGGCCTCCTTTGTTAGAGTTAGAAAAACTCTCCTTCAAGCTTCCATAGTCAACTCCATCTCCATAGCTCTCTTTTCTTTGAAAAACCCTAAATCCCTAACCATCATTCCTTCTACACCACCAAGCTCTACCACCACCATCTCATTTCCAGCAGCAAGGAAGGTTTCCCAAAGGCCAAAGAAGCTGCAAATTCATCCAAGAAGCAACAAAAGTTTGAGTCTTCAAAGGTAAGTAATGCTTTTACCCTTTTGACCCTTTTTCTTGATATATTTCTAAGCCCCACTTGCTTTTTGTTTCAAGCTCCGGCCCTAACTGAAAAGGGCCCTCTTTTGAGCTCATCTTCACTTTTCATTAAGGGCTCAACCCTGTTTGAGCCCTCCACAATACACTTGCTTCATTGATCCTCTTATATGTCATGATTTTGCATGCTATTTTTGGCCCATGAAAACTCTGTTTTTGAGCATGTTGTAAACTGATATTAGGCTTATTTTGAGCCCCTCTTCAACATTGGAGAAGGGCGCAACATTTTTTGGTACCTCCATGTGTCACTTGTAGTTATATCCCTTATTTGGCCCCATTTTTGCATAAATTGGCAGCCCTCTTCGCTTCTGTTTTTGGACCTTGGTCCGAACTGAAAGTGGCCTTATTTTGGCCTATACTTCATGTTTCATTAACACCTTTTTTCTGTTTGGTGATTATTTTGCATACTTCATGTTATAGCGCCTTTTGAGCCTCATTTTGCATCACATTTTTAGCATATTTGTATACTGATTTTTAGGCTTCCATATACTGTAAATATTCATATTTTTGGTCCCTATTCAGTGTTGTAGAAGGAAATTTTTCAGTTTGAGTCTTTCTTATATCACTTGCTTCATTACCCCTCTTTTGGCCCCTATTCTTGCATGCTATCTTTGCCATACCTATGCTTGCTGTTTGGCCATTTTTATTACTGTGAAAGTGCATCTTTTGGGACTGTCTAGCTTCTGTCTTTGCATTGCATGTCCATATTGTGCATGTTTAGCATAGCTATAGGCCATTTCGGGTGCCTAAATTCACATTTCGGGACATTTCCTTGCATTTCATGTCATTTCGCTTCATTTCGGGACTGTTTTTCCCCATATTTTAATGCTGGAATTCCATTAGTATGCTTGCATATCATTTTCTCCATGTTTCATTGCATTTTGCCATTGCCTCGGTTTGCGTGTCCACGTGCACGCATTTCGAGGCACTTCATTTTTTATCCGACGGCATCCCATGTGAGTGTGGCTGAGGCTCACTCATGTTGGTATAAGCCCATTTGTCATTTCCATGTCATTTCATCATATTTTTCCATTGCCTCGGTTTGCGTGCCCGTGTGCACGCATTTCAAGGCACTCCATTTTTATCCGCCGGCATCCCATGTGAGTGTGGCTGAGGCTCACTCATGTTGGTATAAGCCCATTTGTCATTTCCATGTCATTTCATCATATTTTGCCATTGCCTCGGTTTGCGTGCCCGTGTGCACGCATTTCGAGACACTTCATTTTTATCCGTCGGCATCCCATGTGAGTGTGGCTGAGGCTCACTCATGTTGGTATAAGCCCATTTGTCATTTCCATGACATTTCATCATATCATATCATCGCCTCGGTTTGCGTGCCCGCGTGCACGCATTTCGAGACATATATCATTGCCTTGGTTTGCGTGCCCACGCGCACGCATTTCAAGACACATATCATCGCCTCGGTTTGCGTGCCCCGCGTGCACGCATTTCGAGACACATATTATCGCCTCGGTTTGCGTGCCCGCGCGCACGCATTTCGAGACACATATCATTGCCTTGGTTTGCGTGCCCGCGCGCACGCATTTCGAGACACATATCATCGCCTCGGTTTGCGTGTCCGCGTGCACGTATTTCGAGGCATCTCATTTTTCACAGCATAGTGCATACTAGGTTGTATCTTAGATTACATTCTGTCATTTTCTCGGTTTGCGTGCCCGTGTGCACGCATTTCGAGGCACCTCATTTTCATTAGGTGGGAGGCCAGTAATTTTGCCGAAAAGCCAACTTCTTTTTGGTCAAAAGTGGTTCAGCATGAATCCGGGAAGGAGAAAAAGCTGCGCGGCTTCACCGAAACGGGCGTAACTCTTTGCACAAGAGGAATTAAGATATGAGGCCACCACCATTGGAAAGCTTACTTCCCTCACCGAGTACTCCAAGCCAAAATAGAAACTACATTAGACATTTAGAAATCATGCATGATCCTAAGTATACAGAAATGCCTAATGCAACACATGCAAAATGCATTATTAGCAGGCTCGGCTATTCTAAGATGGTATATGAAATGCTACAACTATCATGTATTCAACTTTGAAAATGAAAGTACAATGCAGTTAGTATGGGCGTCGAGCCCGGCATGCAAAACGATGAATGATGCAGCATGCTGTCACACTGTATGCTAATTTAAATATGCCCTAATCTAACCATCATAAGCGGATAAATAAAAGGGAGAAAAGACGTGGGGTTGGAAGACATACAACACACTCACGCACACTTATTACAGTTATGCCCTCACTCGGAGGGTCCGAATAAATATACAGTCCGAATAAAAGAATATTACAGTCCGAAATATTACAGAATCCTAATTAATTAATGAATTAACTAAGAAAGCGAATAAAACTGCGTTGCAAGCCAGGGACTGCCTTGCTTCTGGTGGATGATGCATGTCCAGATTGCTTGCGCGGAAATCCACCGGAATGCCCCAATTAGCCTCTGTTTCACCTTTCTTGAAATGCGTGCCAAGTCCCAAAAAAAAGTTTGCTGATTCTGCGTTTTTGCTGCAACAGAGAGCAGGAAAAGGGCCATAGCAATGTATCTTGCACAGATATATGCATGGTCTCGATCCTCGTGACACCATCACGCATATGCGAGGGCATGATGGCCGAGAAGTCGAAATGCACAAACTCAATATAGGGATGAATGCACAGAAACAATACAACTAAAACTAACTCCATCATGGATAATCCGGAGTGTCGGTGACTGGGGGATTGAAAGACACTTCCATCACTCGGAGAACGAACATGTACCTCGTTTCCCGTGCCCGGGCTAACTCATTCGGACACGATGCAATATGCATGTATGGAATGAAATCGACTAAGATACAATCCTAACATAGACAATGCTATGAAGTGAAATGCCTCGAAATGCGTGCACACGGCACGCAAACCTGAGAGGGAAAATGACAGAAGTAATCTGAAGATACGAACCTAGATGCACTATGCTGTGGAAAAATGAGATGCCTCGAAATCGTGCACGCGGACACGGCAAACCCGAGCGATGATATGTGTCTCGAAATGCGGTGCGCGCGGGACACGCAAACCAAGGCAAATGATATGTGTCTCGAAATGCGTGCGTGCGGGCACGCAAAACCGAGGCGATAAATATGTTGTCTCGAAATTACGTGCACGCGGGGGCACGCAATCCGAGGCGATGATGTGTCGCTCGAAAATGCGTGCGCGTGGCACGCAAAACCAAGGCAATGATTATGTCTCGAATGCGTGCACGCAGGGCACGCAAAACCGAGGCGATGATATGATATTGATGAAAGTCATGGAAATGACAAATGGGCTATTACCAAACATGAGTGAGCCTCAGCCACACTACATGGATGCCGACGGATAAAATGAAGTGTCTCGGAAAATGCGTGACACGGGCACGCAAACCGAGGGAATGGCAAAATATGATTGAATTGACATGGAAATGACAAATGGCTTATCAACATGAGTGAGCCTCAGCCACACTTCACATTGGGATGCGTGCGGATAAAAAGGAGTGCCTTGAATGCGTGCACACGGGCACGCAAAACCGAGGCAATGGAAAAATATGATGAAATTGACATGGAAATGACAATGGGCTTATTACCAACATGATGAGGGCCCAGGCCACACTCACATGGGATGCCGTCGGATAAAAAATGAAGTGCTCGAAAGTGCGTGCACGTGACCACGCAAACCGAGGCAATGGCAAAAATGCAATGAAACATGGAGAAAATGATATGCAGCATACTAATGGATTCAGCATTTAAATTATTGGGAAAAACAGTCCCGAAATGAAGCGAAATGACATGAAATGCAACGGAAAGTCCCGAAATCGTGAATTTAGGCACCCGAAAATGCTCATATAGCTATGAAAACATGCACAATATTGGACATGCAAGGCAAAGAACAAGAAAGCTAGACAGTCCCAAAAGATGCAACTTTCACAGTAATAAAATGGGGCCAAACAGCAAGCATAGGTCATTTGTCAAGATAGCATGCAAGAATAGGGCCAAAAGAGGTAATGAAGCAAGTGAATATAAGAAAGCTCAAACTGAAAAATTTCCTCTACAACACTGTAGGTGACAAAATATGAATATTTACAGTTATGGAAGCCTAAAATCAGTATACAAATAATGCTAAAAAGTGATGCAAATGAGGCTCAAAGGCCAAGAACCTATAAACATGAAGTATGCAAATAATCACCAAACAGAAAAAGTGTTAATGAAACATGAGTATAGGACAAAAATAAGGCCACTATTCAGTTCGGACCAAAGAGTCCAAAAGGCAAAGGGGGCTGCCAATTTATGCAAAAATGGGTCAAATAAGGCGATATAACTACAGTGACACATGGAGGCACCAAACAGTTGAGCCTTTTCCTCCAATGTTGAAGAGGGGCTCAAAATAAGCCTTATATCAGTTTACAACATGCTCAAAAAACAGATTGCTCATGGGCCAAAATAGCATGCAAATCATGACATTATAAGAGGATCAATGAAGCAAGTGTAGTTGGAGGCTTCAAACAGGGTTGATTGCCTCTTAATGGAAAAGTGAAGATGAGCTCAAAAGAGGGCCCTTTTCAGTTAGGGCCGAGCTGAAACAAAAAGCCAAGTGGGGCTTAGAAATATATCAAGAAAAGGCGTCAAAAAGGGTAAAAGCATACTTACTTGAAGACTCAAACATATTTGTTGCTTCTTGGATGAATTCTGCAGCTTCTTGGCCTTTGGGAAACCTTCCTTGCTGCTGGAATTGGATGGTGGTGGTAGAGCTTTGGTGGTGTAGAAGGAATTGATGGTTAGTGATTTAGGGTTTTTCAAAGAAAGAGAGCTATGGAGATGGAGTTGACTATGGAAGCTTGAAGAGAGTTTTTCTTAACCTCTTAACAAAGGAAGGCCACCAGCTGGATTATAAGGGTTTCAAAAGGGGGTGTAAGGTGGGGGAAAAGGAGAGCAAAAATTCCCCCACCAAAATATCCCCCGGATAAATATCTTTGTCTGGGGATATTGCCCCACAGCTGTTAAGTGCACAGTTGCAAGGGAAACGGCCGGCCTATCACTTTTGTTGGAGGTGGCCGGCCGGCCACACCACCTAGCCGGCCGGTAGGGGTCCAAAAAGGTTCAATTGAGATTTTCTTTGCGGCCAGCACTGGGGAGGTACTCCTATGTGTGTACAACACAACCATGTGGTCTTCCAAGTCCCCACATCACGAATGGGGTCCAAGGGGGAGGCCGTTCAACATTAACTCTGCAGAATGAGGAAAGATGGGGGTTCGAATAAGGGGTCAGATCTCTACGAAATGCGTTGCACACGGGCACGCAAACCGAGGCATATCTTGGGGCATACGCAATTCCGCAGACCATGTGCATGTAATATTGAAGGTATGCGGCCTACATCACAGAGTGCCGAATGGTGATTTTTAGTCAAAGTCAAGCAAAGAATAATGTGAGTTGAGAAGCTTACACAAGAAAAAAAAAACCGAGGTCTCCCACGAGAGATTGGAGGCGAAAGTTCAACCGTCCGTAGCCCGGAAGGGACAAGGTGGGTTATACAAAAGAATGGAGTCACGCGGATAAACCTATAACATGGGCACTCTTGACACCCGAAATGGCCTAGCAGCTATAAGGCCAAACCGCATGCTTTTATTAAGGTGGGGACATGGAGCCACTTGACGACACAGAGGGCAAGACAGCTCTGAGACA